>OU898279.1:55090887-55435887 GCA_918026665.1 Diabrotica balteata | reverse complement strand
AGGTATTGAGTTCTGCATATCTACTATGCTGCTGCATTCCTCTATATGGTGCACCAAAAGGTTTTGAGAAAGTTCCACCCAATAAGGTAGAACAAGAAAAATTTATTTAGGCCAAAAAAAAACTAAATCTTGAATTAGCGACTGGATATGTTTTAAAATATTTAATTGTCATATGAAGATTAACAATAATTACTATATTAAATAGAAAATAGCAAATTGGCAAGGATAAAATAACTATAGTTATTTTTAAATAAATGAGTTAAATTATATTAAAAATACTAACTTCATATGGGACGAATTATAAGGTTCAAACAAACATGTGTGGTTATGTATATATAAAAAAGAAGTCATCAAGAAGATGAACAATATTTATAAAAAAATATGCCACTTCTACAGAATTAAAGTGACATGACAGAACAGAGCTGACAACTGACAGATATACTTTGTCGACTGGTAACGAGGTATAGAATATAATGAGGTCTGAATACAGGAAATTAGAATACCAAGTGAAAATTAAAATTGGAATTTAAGTTATAATAGAAAAGCTCAAAGCTGAAATGATGAGACTCCATTAGTTGTCATTATGGAGATAATACTAATTTCTTGTACTTTATCTCATGTAAAATATTGTATGGTATCTAACTAAGCCAAAAAGATGAAGGTGTTCAAACCATTCAGCTTTGAAAAATACGTCTTCAGGGCTAAAAAATGAAGGTGCTACATATACAAGCTAAAAGGATGACAGTCCACCTAGCTCAGATTGCTGACCACAGAGGTCTCTGCTATTATTGCTGGTTGTTGTTCAGATGTTTTTATAAATGTACATATCTGTCCACTAGGAAACTGTAGCTTGCTGTATACCATACATTACAAACATTTTTTATTTAAAATCCTTTATAAAAGGTATATAATAAAATACCCAAACGGACTATATCACAATTACAGAACGTTTTCGCCATTCTATCATCAGTGTAACTAAGTATACATGTTTTGAGCCACTAAAATATATGTTAAAAACCCGTTAAATGTTGTTAATTTAAATTTTTGTTACATATGTTGTTAAAAGTTAAGATGTTGAAGTTACCAGTGGAATTGGTCACATGGCGACGTATGACTCTACATAAGGTTACCTGGTCCTGAGGCAAAGTGTCTACGAGGACCTGTTGATAGTAACTCAACAGTTTGCGTTTTGAAATAAATATATTTAAAACAATATATAGGTTGTTTGGATTGTTACAATATTGGCGTTAAATAAGAATATGTCAAAAATAATTCAAAGAGAAAAACTAACTAAAAAAGTTATTTTAATTTATAACTGTTAAAAATTAAATGCAAAGAGTAATTTTTTATTTATATTTGAGAAATAGTTTAGTTTATACATATTTTACAAAAACTTCTTGTTAAGTTATAATGTTATGATACTTTCTTTAAATCTAAAAGTCGAAAACATTTTATTTTTTTATATTTATTTTATATTGTTATATTTCACAATAATTTTCTTTGGTAAGAATTAAAAATAATAAAAATAAATTGGTTAAAACTCTTATATCTCCAGTTTATATTTTCAGTTTAATAGTATCGCGTATCCAAAGACAGCTTCTCACTTTTCGCCAAATATATTTTCGACATCACAGAGTCGCATCGGAGTTCGTGTCAAGTGGAAGAAAGCATCAAGCAACGGCGAAACAAGAAGAAGAGGCAACGGCACGGGGCAATAATGTAAAAAGAGTTTGACCGGGCGGCATCTAGTAAATTGCCGTGAGCGTGAGCAGTTCCATACCAATAAATTAAGAATGCATGAGGGCATGTACCACAGAGAAAGCCGAATAAAATTTAAAAACAGGAAAATATTATCTCGTACATTCGTAACACGCTCATCTAGAACATTAGGTTCAGACGAAAGAAACAATTTTGTGTAATAAGTAGTAAAAAAGCTCTACAATACGGCGTGTCCTACTTATTTGATGTTTGAAATTGTTTCAATTATATACGTTTTATGTTACATATACTCGTTACACTTATTTATATTGTATGTTATAGCATATAGAATTTATTTTTCGACGAAGTTTAGGAAAATAAATATTTTCTGAATATATTTCGTGTCGTGTCGTTCATTGTAAAAGTTGTGTAACTCCATCAATCGAATTTGTAGATATTTTGACGAAATTGATGTACAGGAAAAAAAATAAAAGTCGTTATTGAGTTATTTACATTATTTATTGTTCACTACAAGACCAAGTTTCTAATCATAAGTATAAAACGAAAAAAATATATTTTACTTCACTGTTATTGTGAGCTAATCGTACATAATTTCATCATCAGATGAACGTTCACTAGAATTACCGCTGTTTGACCGCGTTGGTATATCGGTAGGAAGATTTTTTATAATACGAGTGATAAATCGGTGGAATATACGGTAAGAGGTCTTTCATATCTTTCTTTTTTGCGCTGGTTATGGGACGTTTTGAGGTATACAGTGGCATTTGTATAATATTGTTTAACTGAACCTCAGGTCCTTGCTTCTTTTTAGTTAAATCTACAACGTAAAATGGGGTGTCAGGATTAAGGGTTTCTTTAAATTTAAACTGTAATGGATGATTTCTTTCAAATCTTATCCATCTAATATTAAGCCAGCTGAACTCATAACCACATGTCGTTTTCTTTCTATTTGTAATGGAATTTTCCAAGGTAACTGTACTAAAAAAATCACAGTTTTTCATTTTCGTCATGCAAACATGTGGCTGTTTGCGTTTTGCGTTTTTTATGATGTCTATCCATTGATCTGCACTGAAAATTTGTTGTTGATGACGACTAGCGGTTTTAATGACTCCAAATTCCCCATCGTTGGGTAAAAACGAATGTCCCGACACTAAAAATTTATGGTCTATTGTGTTTATACTGAGAATAGGTTCTTGTACAAGCTTTAAAAGAGAAAGGGCCATCTTGATGTTTCTATTCTGTCCGGTACAAGAATCAGAGTACATTATGACATGGTTTTGTGTAGCTGCATGAGTTTTTAAAAGCTTTACAAGACATGATGAAATGTCTTGAGAGCCCCTTCCGCCTTCACTTTCATCCCAGACAAACATGTAGCCTACATCGTCATTGAAACAATGTATACCAAAGTTATAAACATAAAGATTTCTTTTATAGTATGCTACAGAAGTACTAAGTTTGGGGAAGGGTAAGGCTTTCTGTAGATCAAAAGTTAGAATGTATGCTTCATTAGTTCTTTTTGAATCATTTTTCAGACTTTCTCTTGCTGCTTCTGCCTTTCGTTGGTGAATTTCTCTTTGTATTTCAAATCCCTTCCTAGCATTTTCATCGCCAGCTCCCTGTATCTTTAAATTAAGGTCATCACAAGTTTCGCAAGTGTCTTGGTGTGGCATTTTAAAATGTAAATTAAATTTTGTGTTGAAAACTTTATTATAATATTTTAATTTCTTGGGTTCTGTCATATTAATATCACATTTTTCTTTGTAAAGATCATACATTTTTCGTATTGTTAGTCCTGGATTTAAATACTTTTTATAGGGGTTATTTTTCCTCGTGTAATGGCTTTGATAGGAAGGAAAACTTTCGATGTGAGCTATAATGTCAGAATCATCAAGTTTTCTGGAACTTGTTGTGCCTCGTTTATCAGTACATTGGAAACACATCATCCTTTGAAAGGCAACGATACAGTCTGCCATCATTGATTTGAAATGTTTTTAAAAAAATATTTCTTACACACAGATCGGGTTTCATTACTTGACTTAATGACTTAACAAAATATTTGAAATGAAAATTTTTTCCTGCTCGTGAACTATTTAGTGGACGTTTTCTTTAGACTGCTGATTTTTGTATCAATGCATACAGATATGAGTTTTGAAGATCATAATTTTTTAAATTCCAAAAAGAGTCAAATATTTCTTTTCTTTCATCCTCTGTCAACAGCGTTAAACATTTCTTTGGACATCCACAATCAATATTTTCAAATTTTTTTCTGATTTTTTATTATACCTCTTTTAGTTAAATACTCTTTACCGCTATTTCTTAACATTTTTCTTTTGTTGACTGCCCAATTTTCTTTATTGAGTGATCTTTTTCTAGCCTTAGCTGGTACAGGGTCTGCTTGAAGATTTTGCTGGTCATTATTATCATTTATATTTTCGTCATGACTTGAATCTGTACCTAAAACAAGGAGACAACACATTTAAAAGGTTGCGCAAGTATAGTTAGTTATAAAACTCAAAAAATAAACAAAATAGTTCCGTATTAGGCAATTCAGACCACGTGACCTCTGGTTGGCAAACAAAGGTTATTTTTGTGATTTTCCTAATAACTATACGTTATTTATCCTGTATGAATATTATTCGCTTCATTTTTGGAATTTTTACTGTATGTAGTTCAATAATATGCTTAAACCAAATGCTAAGGAAATTATTATTAGAAGCACCAGATGTTGGACAAAAACAAGCAAAATAATATTTGTTTATTGTTGCTTTTCAAACAATGAATAAAACATATCTTTAAAACACTAAAAAACATTAACAAAAACAAGTAGATAAAGTTACGGACAGTTTTGTTGGTTTTGTGTGCCAACCAAATACAATGTTTAACAGGTCAATGGATTGCCTAATTCTTATTAATAACTTACTACTACTATTTTCTTCATTTGAAGGGTGATATTCGGAATCAGAATGACTAAAATCATCTGTATCAATCATAATATGCTATTATAATTCGTTTTGAAACAGTAAACATAAATTAATCAACGAAATGATACAATATGTAACATAACCTCTTGCAATTTTGCCACAATAAAAGTGAAGTATCTCCGGACTTACTTCATTATTATTGCGACTTGGGATTTACTTCACTTTTATAATGACATATTTACAGTTTAAGCTCTCGAACAAAACTAGTAACCCCATCTACATGTTGAAGGAGTAAGTTTTGGAGATGATTCGCTTTTATATTGAAAGATTATACTAAACGTGGTTGAATGATACAATAAAACAGTAAATAACAAAAATATGTAGTTACACCACTTTTACAATGAACGACATATATATATATATATATATATATATATATATATATATATATATATGTATATATATATATATTATATATATATATATATATTTATATATATATGTATATATATATATATATATATATATATATATTATATATATATATATGTATATATATACAAACTAACTTATATAATATTTGAAAATTTTTAATAACTTCTTTTTCAGGCTCCATCTTCTATCGAAGACGGAAATCATCATCGATACGGACGGATACGGGATCAATGCGGACTTTATATTGACCGCCTCTCTGAACTATAAAGTTTTTACAAAGTTGATTATAATTTAGAATTTTTCTTGAAGTACCACTTATATTTCATTATACAATTTCGTTTTCTTTAAAAACCTAATGATTTTGTCGCAATCCGCACTGTCTAAAGCGCATTTTATATCACTGGGTAGTCCAGTAGCTTGTCTTTTCATTTGATATAATAGACAGTCTATAACAATGTGGCCTACAGTTATTTTGGTGTCACAGGCGTAGCATATTCTAGGAGGTTCCTTCTTTGGTAGACGTTCGTGCGTCAGTCTGGTATGTCCCTATTCGGATACGATGTAGTGCAACCTGGTCCCTTCGCTTTACTAAAATTGATGTACTTTGAAAAATTAAGGCAAATATCGAGCACAAATTTAACGATCAAATCTTGCCCACGTACTTTCTACAGCATCATCAGGGGCTTTTCGTCAAATTTGGGCTATCCAGCAAGCGCAGAATGTAATAAACATTAAATTGGACATAACTTGTACAAGCGCAGAATGTAAATTTATTACACTCTGCGCTTGCTGGATAGCCTAAATTTGCGAAATCCCCTGATGATGCTGTAGAAAGCGAAAGTACTTGGGCAAGATTTGGTTATTAAATTTGTGCTCGATATTTGCCTTAATTTTTCAAAGTTCATTCATTCGAGCATTCAACCTGATATCAATTAAAATTGATGTTTTTGCTGATAGATCTGGGATTGCTTGCCGCAATTTATTATTTGGTAAGAGTTGCCATCTTCGTAGCCATAAGTTTTTTGTGTACTCATTGATGCATTTTTTCATATCTGAGTGAGGGTTAGTTCTATCATCGGATCTCTCCATTTTACAAGCTTCTTTGGCCATTTGATCAGCTATCTCATTTCCTGGTATCCCCACAATATGTAGTTGTTTATGAATATTTTATAGTATTACAAGGTCTTTTTTAATCTGTTGTAAAATCGGATGATTCGGATATATTTTCTGAATTCCCGGGATTGCGGGATTGCACTTAAGAAATCTGTGAATATTACTGTTTTGTCTTTAGGTCAATTAAAAGTTTGTTGTACTGCCAAGAATATCGTAAAAAGTTTAGCAGAATGTATTGAGTAGTCCTTAGGTAGTGGAAACTTGAGCACATAATTCTTTGTGACAATGGCGGGTTCTACTGTTTTCAATTCGGGTATTTTTGATCGGTATAAACTAGTTGACAGACTGAATATTTATTTTTCATATTGTAGAAGTATTGGAGACAAAGAGATGAAGTGGTGTTGTCCTTAGTATAAGTTGGCAGATTGTGTTATAATGTAGAATTTGTATAGTACAAGGGGGAGGGAGCATAATCAATATTGGTATTCATAATGACCGGAAATTTGAAGTTGCTAATTTTTTGCCAAATGCTGGTCGAAGATTTTGATTGTAATTAGAATGGTACTATGTGGAGAAAGCATAGGGGTACGTCGGATTGTTTGAATTAGTTGATAGCTTGCTTGCGTATTGTAAACTATAAAGTAATCTTCTAATAGAAAGTGGAGATTCATTTGCGCCGACATAAAGACTTTCAACTGGACTGGTTCTGTAGGCTCTTATGAGCACTTCTGTAGGCACTTATGATTTGCTAGTACTGTAAGAATATTTATGTTCTATAAACATGAATTTTTAAGTAATTGAATGTGTTTGTTCCAAGTAAGTTTTGAATAAAAAATCATACCTAGAGATCTAAGTTCCCCAACGTTTTCTAAAACTTGATCATACAGTATTAATTTTGGATGATGTGCAAGAATTTGATGTTTTCGAAAGAAGCACATTACTTTGGTTTTAATCATAGAAAATGTCAGTCCTGTTGTTTTAGACCATTCTTGTAGGGAATTAATAGAAAGTTGAATAATGTTTGATGCCATATTAAGATTTTTATGAGAAATAGAGATTACGAGGTCATCTGCTTATAGGATTGCTTTAACAGGGTTTCGGATACTGTTCTCGATATCGTTAATTGCAACTAAAAAGAGTGTTGCACTTAGTGTAGATCCTTGGGGTATGCTATTTTCTTGCGAATAGTATTCTGAAAGTTCTTGATGTGATTTAACTCAGAAATTTCTATCTGATCTAAAAAAATTTTGATGAATGCTAGAAAATTTTTATCTATGCCCCAATGCTTTAATTCAACAATGACGTCATCATTCCATATAGTATCATAAGCTTTAATTATATCAAAGAAGACAGCTATAACTTGGTTAGTTGCAAATGCCTCATTAACTACCGATTCTAGTGACACCAAATTGTCAGTTGTGCTTCAATTTTTTCTAGTATTTTACATAAGGAAGATGTTAAGGGTATTGGTAAAAGTAATACTGATTGTGACAAGGCTGTACGTTTGACGGATGAGAGTAACGAGTTCGACATTAAGCCGAGGCACAAAATGTCATTTTTACTCCGAATAGAACATACCACATTTTTTTGAAACGTCGCGTCGCAAATAATTTTTGTGACTTTGGTTATTTCTATTAACTGCCACTTTGACAAATAAGCAAAATCACCGATTTTTGAGCTACTAGTTAAGTTTTGTCAACATTTGCGCTTATTGTCGCCTCTATCGCGTATTCCTCGAGATATTTTGTGTACTGCAAAGACTGTAACTAAAGGATTGTTGCCTACCAAGTGCGTTTACGAAGCTTTTGAGCTTTTGACTTTTACACTATTGTGCCTAGGCGTAAAAGTGCTTCACTTTTATATATAGGCGTAAAAGAAACATTTTTATATTGTCAATCACGTCACAAAGAATAATACTTTTGTGACGTTTGAAAAAAAAAGTTTTTTTTGTTTTCTCGTAGTAATATTATTTCAGCATCATTTCCTAGCCTACTCGTTACTTCAAAGTTTCACATTTTTACATCTGTCACATTCGTAAGATTCTCCTGTAGATGTGTAACACCAAAATTGAAAAGAGGCCGACATATTTATATGCACTTGTTTTAGTGTCCACGCCTCCAAGACATAAAGAACAGTAGAGAACACGTAACACTGAATCATTCTCAGGTGCAGTTCTTACCTGATACCCCGATAAAATTTACCGAAATTACATAAACCGTCAATATCACAAAATTAATAAAAAATAATAATATAAACAATCAATTGCAAAATTTAAATAAATTTCAAATTGTATAATAAAACCTTACGACCTAATTAGTGGAAGTTGTTGCATATAATAACCAAATATAGATACAAAACTTTACTTACTTGTACATAAAGGTAGTAATTTATTATGTTTTTCATCAAAAAACTCTTCTACTGAATAATAAATATAGACTTTCAGTAGGCGTTTATTATTTTATGGAACTTTTGGAAAATTGGTGCAGATTTATGTTATAAATTATAAAAAAACTAAACTGAAAATTGCATAATAAAACCTTACGAACTAGTTTTTTTTTTAATTGCCGTATTGTCAGATTCCAGTAAGAGCCTAAGAAGGTATCCATTGAATTCTGACAGGCAACTGTGGGGGAAAGCTTTTTTGGACCTCTATGTCACGGAACAAGACACCCTGGTATCTTTTGGCCGAGTGGGATACTAAGCCAGAAGACCCCAGGGTAGTGCCGGATTAACCGTGTTCTGGCTAAAACCTTACCCACCGTTTCAGAGAGGTGGTCTTGCCACTCAATAAACAACTAAAATAAAAAACTAAAAATTTATATAAAACCATACCTATTACCGTAAATCAGAAATGTTTAGACGTTAGGTCATAAACTGATAAACAATATTAACTATAAATTTTTAGATCCCTGGCTTAATTTCCCCCTCTGTCCTCCTGTTTCTTTTTCTTCATTAACCCAGAAATCAAACAGTGTACTTCTCCCCATTCTTTCTCTCCTCTCACCATTATGTTTACAATATTTCTTTCATCCAGCCCGAACCCCATTCGCCTTTCGAAATCTCCCATCTCATTTGCCCATCTCTTGCGGTTAAAAATGTGGGCGAGAGCATCCGGTACCGTACAAACAGTACAGTCTGCCCAGGCAGATTTGCCTATTATATTTGTGAAGGTGCCAAAACTACCATGTTCGGTCAGAAACTGCGTCAGGAAGTAGTCTAGTTTTCTGAACTTACATTCTCACCACGGTCTCAGATCGGGAATAAACTCCTTCGTCTACATTGCCTTTCCACTATCATTCGCCCATTCTTTCTGCCACTCTACTATCGTTCTTTCTCTTTCATTCTCATATTATTCTCGTATATTTATATCCATTCTCCTCGCATACATCCTCGCATACATCCTCGCTCGCTCTTTACACAACAAAACGATTGGTATCACCGCTCCGATAGAGCCTCATTCGAGACTGTCCTATATGCACTAGACACCCTGAGGAGCATTCGCCTTTGCGAAGTCTCCATCAACTTAGCGTATTTCGCAGTGTTTAGTACACTACACCACACAGAATGAAAAACTCCATTTAGCACCTTTCTTTTGGTGCTTCCTGGGTCTCCAATGTTTGGCATCAACCGTATCAACACTTCTAGATTTCGGTTCGCCTTTTCTACTGTCTTTTGGATGTGTACTCCGAACCTTCGACCTTCCGACAACCATACTCCCAGATATTTAATTGATTTAACTACGAACTAGTTTACGAATAAGTATAAGTTGCTGCAGGTGATACCCAAATATATATAAAAAAATACTTTAGTTACTTGTATGTACCTACCTAAATTCGATAAAAAAAACTATTCCACCGAATAATACGTTTCTGTCAGATAGATAGACTCTTGTCAATTTACGGAAAGAAGTTGTAGATTTAAGTTGCAAAGGGAGATGGTCTTATAATTTTTTGGCCGAATAGAATATATATTTCTTTACTTACTCAGTGAACGGGATTGGTAAATAAACATCAAAGGTTGAAAGTGAAGTACCTAGTCATGATTAGAAAAACATGTAGGTGTTTAGTAGCTTCTGCAATGTGTTGTTCTTCTGAGACTGAATTGATTTCCTTTCAAACAGATCTTATTGCATAGCAGGCTGAGGCTAGTTTTTCACTTAATAAATAGGTATGAAGGTAACGTTTAAGGTTCCGGTTCCTGTTTATAAAAATACCAAGAAATTTTACAGAACCAACGATACTGGGTTAAAGACTTTTTTTAGGATAATGCTACTGTCTTAACTATGTTAAAGAAAGTAAAAGAGGGTCACTAATAAAGATAAGAAAACCTAAAGGAACCTTGTGTTATCCCACAATGATTTTGTGAGTAAAGTCAGTGTCGTTTGCTCTAATCAGTTGTTTTCTATTCCACAAGCAAGATTGGAACCAATTCAAAGAAATAGCTCAAATTCCGTAGAAATTTAGTTTTTTTTTATCAAAATAATATAGTTCATACAATCAAAAGCTTTTGAATAGTCACAAAAATCAGTGACAGTGTAAAGATTATTGTTTAGTACCTGGTAAAGGTCATGTAGAACAGAAAATATAGCATCCCTGATACTTTTATTAGATAAAAAACCGAACTGATTTTGTGATAAAATGTTGTTTTCAACGAGAAAGAACAAGGCTTTTATAAGGATTTAAATAATTTATTTTGGATAACACCGGTAGTAAAACAATAGGTCTTCCGTTGCAGTACTATAGTCTATAGTATAGTATACCGTTCATTGTTTGGATTGGTATAGATTTATTAACTGGTCTTATAAAAAATGAATTCAAGACCTTTTTGAATTGAGGAAATTGGATCTTGGTGTGGCAAAACAGTTGATGTTATATTTTTACTCACATTAACGAAGTATTTATTTAGATTTTCAGGGTTTGGAAGAGATTATTTAACATTACATCAATAACATCTTTAATGAGTTTTAATAACTTGATGGGCACATTTTTAAGTCCAGTAACTTTTCCTTCTGTCTTTTGTGTTTCTTTTTGTTTTTCTTTTCAAAAAGAGCCTTAATAAAACTTGTAAAGAAAATGGAAAAAGGTGACTAGAAATTAATCAAAATCAAAAAACAAACCACCCATGTTTCCTAATAGTAGAGCACTTTTCACTTTTAAGAGAGCCCTTTGTGAACGAAATAATTTCTATTTCTTTTATTTAACATTGCTACAAATAATAGTAACTAAGTAAAATAAATAAAAGAAACGTATAATGGATGCAGCGCCAGCGTGTACTAAATGGCAAAAATCCTATTAGATATATTGAAAACTACTGAAAAATAGGGATTTAAGTAGTGATATGAAACATAAAATATACACAGAAATAGATAGTTATGTATGAAGCCGTAACAATATGCTTATAAGTAAAGATAAAGAAAGGTTAAGATAACGTTAAACGTTAAAGATCTTTGGATTTACGGGTCCCATAAAAATGAAAAATAGAGAATTAAGAAGAAAACTACAAGCAAAGCACAAATACTGAGATTATTAACATATTTAAAATGAAGATGACTCGACTTTCTAATTAAAAAAGGTTACCAAATGAAATCCGGAAAAACTGAGAAGACCTATAGAAGGATAAGGAACCAGGTAAAACACACACACACACACAACACACACACACACACACACACACACACACACACACACACACACACACACACAACCTACAGAAGAAAAATGCTTTTAGAAAAATTAAAAGCGGGGTGTGCAGCCCCAAACTTTTGAGTATGTTCAAATCAAATGAATTTTGTGGTACCATAAGTTTAACACATTATTTTTAAAATTTTCTTGCCTCATCCCTTTTTTTCAAAAAATAGTTTTTATTGAGTTACGGCCCTTTTCATTCTAAAAAGTTACGTGCAACTAAATAAATGACTTAAATAAATTGACAAGTAAAAAAAATGTCCATAACCTCTATAATTATGATATTACAATAAATGTTTAAAATGACCTCCCAAATGAATTATTTTAATAAGGAAAACCGAATGCGCTAAAAAATCATATTTTCTGACGAAATTGATTTGCAGCTTCAATTATTCTAACCCTCAATTGTTGTCCGTCCTCTATTGTTACAGAATACACTTTCTCTTTCAAAAACCCCCAAAAGCAAAAGTCAATGGGGTTAAGACCTGGAATTTTGGGTGGCCAAGAAGTAGGTGCGTCACGACCCCTTTCAATCCACTGACCAGGATACTGCCTGCAAAGGTATAGCGCTATCTTGTAGAAACCACATAGTTTGCCTTATTGCAATATTCACTTTTTCCAAATACTCTTGTAAATCGTTTGCCAAGAACTGCAAATAATTATCACCATTTAAATTGTTGGGAAGAAATACTGGGTCTATTAAATTGTTATCCACAATTCTTGCCCAAACATTAACTTTGAAAGTCCTTTGGTGATGAGTCGTTTATTTGGCGTGAGGATTTTCGTCGGCCCAAATGTACTTGTTATGATGGTTTGTTAATCCATTTCTACTGAAGATAGCCTCGTCGGTAAACAAAATATTTCTAATAAAATTAACATTTCGAGTGTTTTCCTTTAACAACCTATCGCAAAATCCAATCCTCTTAGGATAATCTTCAACCAATAACTCTTGAACCGTTGTTACCCTTACGCGACGAACATTTAGTTTAGCTGCTATTACCCTTGTACTTATTTCAGGGACTTCTTTAATGATTTCTAAAATGTCTTCATCAGGTGCATCCATTATTGGACGACCTCTATTGCCAACAACTTGCGGTTGGAATGCACCCGTTTCCAGTAAACGACGATCAATGGTCAGAAATAATCGTTTATCGGGTGTATTTCGATTGGGGTATTTTACTGCATAAGGACTTGCGGCTGCTGCACTATTTCCTTGACATTCACCTACGATATTTCCGATAGTTTATTGAAATTATGATTTAACCTGATCCAACTCACCCAAAGTTAAATGCATATCTGCCATTTCCTGAAATGTGTATGCCATTATAATATCAAAAATTTTAATACTAATCTTATTCACACAATAAATGATAGCTTCAAATTATTGACTATTATTGATGAAACTGTTTGTTATTGTATCCGTAGAAACTAATTGTAATTTTATGGCCAACTAGGAAAAAACTAGTTTTTCGAAAAAGTGTTATGAGGCAAAAAAGTTTTAAAATTAATGTGTTGAACTAATGATGCCACAAAATTCATTTGATTTGAACGTACTCAAAAGTTTGGGGAGATCTAGGGCTACACACCCTCTTAAAATTTTTTTGTGCAGTTAGATTTTATTGTTTCTTTTGTGTGAAAAATGCTTTTAGAAAAGCACAGTAACGTGTCCATTTTTATTACAAAATGTCAAGTAGTTTAAGAGATAATGCAAAAAAAAAAATATTTTGTAACTTCAAAGGGCTGTAACTTTTTTTGTGTACACTTTTGTACTAAGGTAAGTTGGATTCAATCAATTTATTTTTGTCCCCGGAATGCGCGATTTAAATTATGACATACCTTTTTGAGACACCCTGTATAGAGACATTAGATTATGTAAAAAAATTAAAAATAATGGAAACAATTTCAATTAGCCATACTAGGCTGAATCGTCGTAATAAAGCAAATCAAAAGAGCGAAAAGAAGGGAGCGTAATAATTAGGAACCAAAAGCCTAAGCCGATATAGAATATAGCAATAATAAAAATATATGTAAAAATAAGGTCACTAACCGTTTTGCGCAGTTTGTTTTTGTTTGACATGGTATTGCTTTTACGATAAATATGTTTGGATCACTTCGTACATGATTATATCATAAGACATAACTGTAATATGGCAATGTAACTAATATTCCCTATTAGATATAACATGATATAGGTTTACAAGCAAATTACGTCATTACTCTCTCGGCGATAGGTCGATACTTCCGTATATATACACACGTCAAATATTCCAATACAAACATTCCCCAACCGAACGCGGGAGTATCAGTAAATCAGCCATCGGAGACCGCTGTCGAAGTTTCAGAGGAGAGAAATACCCCGGTCCCCTCTCCTCGTTCGCCGTCAATGTGCCGCCCCCCAACCCATGCCATGAATAATAGATGGGGCGGGTTCTAACAATGACGTAACTACAATCGCTCCAACTCTAAGCACAGATTGGTACAAATATGCGGCGGCAGCGACCCTCGCCAATGCCGCCGACATAGTTCCTGTTTTCTGCCTCCTGCTGGTCCTTCTGCTTGCGACTGGCCTGCCTCTGTTTCCTGCTGATGATGGCTCTTGACGTTGGGAGCGCACGCGCCAACGAAAGTGGTAGCAAGGACAAAGTTTTTGCGTGCGATTATTTTTTCCGAGATAACTTTAATTAGGCAACCGCGATTCGAAGCAAATCAAATAGAGGCAGTACAAGTTTTCGTAAAGCGCTTAGGCAATATTAAATAAAACCATAACTGCTAAAAATTTACCTAACTTGTTTACTACAATAGAATTATTTTTAATACACGGTGTCCGAAAATTCATATTGCTGGCTAATATTTTTAGAGTTAGCAAATATGGAGAACAATACTTTTACCATTAGAAACTGTCGTTCAATAAATTTAAGTTAAGACGTTTCGTTTGATTTATTTTAATTCTTAGTAGATTAAAGATATTTGTCACAATGAGCACATTGATAAAAAATAGATTTATTTAAATTGAACAAACTACAATAATCGCCAAAAACAAACATCACTAAAATTTCAACAATCTCACAAAAATCAAATATTCAGTGTTTATTTAACACGTTCGCTGCGTTACGAGATAAATAGCTTTCGTACTACAATAATGGTTGGCTGCATTACCAACATGTGTGGAAATTTATCTATTCTTGCGAAAGGTGTCTTTTCTCATTAATTAAAATAATTAAAAGCTATTATTTCTAAAGCTATTTTCTTGAGGCGTTCTTGAAGCAATTACTATTTTATTTGTCAATAACCCATAATTTAGATTAATTTTGAACTCAAATTGTGGCTTATTCCCAATTAAAATACTAATTGCTTTAACATAATTTATTTATTAACTTGAAATATTATAGTTCCTGGGAGTTGGCTGTATACCATATAGAGAAAAAAACTTGAACATCGGAAGTAAAAACTTCTGTGATATATTATTTAATTAAAAAATTAAATTAAAAATTCAATTGATGGGAAGTTTTGTTTTGCCTAACTAAGCACACTACAAATAAGGACATCACACACAAAACTAAGTTTGATCCAAGTATATGAAGGATGCAACACATTTTGAAGTAGAAACATTTTATCAGCAAATTGAAGATGCACTGAAAATGACAAAGAACAGGGAAATCACGGTAGTTATGAGCGATTTCAATATAAAAGTCGACAAGGGAAGAGTTTGAACAATAATGGGATATTAAGAACTAGGAGAACGTAACGATAGAGGAGATTGTCTAATACAATTCTGCCAAGAAAAAAGTTTGTTAATCACAAACAAGTTCTTTAAATTACATATTTGACAGTTATATACATGGCGCTCACCAGCAGATAAACCGGAAAGTGGAAAGAAACCAAGGCGATTATATAATGATTAAAGAGAATTACAATAACAACATCAAATCAGTTAAAACATATCCAGAAGCAGATGTCACATTAGATCATAACCCACTAATCGCTAATGTCACGCTTAAGCTTAAATGTATTAGAAAACCCCAAAGAACTCCAAAATTAGATGTTAGAAAATTGAAAGAAGCTGATATAAAAACAAACTCCTAACAAAAAACTTCCCAACAGAAAATATATGCAAACTTTGATAAATTAGATACTAACACCTACGAGATAAACCAACAATGAGAAACATTAAAAAACTGCCTCCTCGTTCCATGCAAAGAGATATTAAAAGAATCGATAAGAAAGAGAGACAACTGGATGAATGACGAAATACTTGGCAGGATGGATCAAAGAAGACAAACCACGAGCAAAAACAGTCAAAAAATTATTAACAATGAAATCAGAAAAATGGTAAGAGAGGAAAAACAAACTTACCATGACCAAAAATGTAAGAAGATAGAAGATCTTCAGAACAAATACGATTTATTCGACCTACATAAAAAAGTTAAAGAAATGGCAGGGCTGCAAAAAAGAAACCACAACACAACTCTTCTAGATAAAAATGGAAATACGATGATAACGACTGGCGAAAAGCTAAAACGATGGAAAGAATATATGGAAGAGCTTCTCGACGTCGAAAGAGGAAACCTATTAGACATTACTTTCGAGGTCAGAGAAACAAGTATAGAAATTACAAAGGAAGAAATATTGTATGCACTAAAGAATACCAGAAACGGAAAAAGCCCAGGGCCAGATCAACTGCCCATTTATATCCTTAATATAATAGAAAATGAGTACATGGATGTCCTCCTAAAGCACTTTAATGAAATTTATCAGTCGGGTGACATACACAGTGAATTGTTTACTTGAACATCAATTGGATTCCCAAAAAAGAAAAATGCTATAGAATGCACCGACCACTGCACCATAAGCATGATAAGTCTAAGTAGACCTCACACACTTAAAATGTTTTTAAATATCATCCATAAACGCATTCACCAAATACTTGATATGGATATTAAAGAAACCCAATTTGGATTTCGTAGAGGCGTTAGTACCCGTGAAGCTCTCTTTGCATTCAACGTACTAATCCAGAGATGCTTGGATGTGAACCAAGATATGTATGTCTGTTTTATAGATTACAACAAGGCTTTCGATAAAGTCCGCCACAAGGAACTAATGGACGTCCTTAAAGCAAAACAATTACAATACAATGACCTTCGAATTATAACAAATCTATAATATAAACAGCAGGCACACATAAAAATTAATGAACACATATCAGAAGAGTTCGAAATTAAAAGGGAAGTGCGACTGGGGTGTTTATTGTCACCACTACTATTCTATGCATACTCGGAAGAAATTATGAAAACAGCTCTTGAGTGAGAAACAGCAGGAATTAAGGTCAATGGAACACCAATTAACAACATTAGATATACAGACGATATTATCGCAATAGCAGACAACCTTCAAGACCTCCAAAAGCTAATGAACTAGATAGTTAAGTATGGAGAAGAATTTGGATTATCAATAAACATCAAAAAAACTAAATATATGAGGATATCAAAAACCCAAAATAATAATAAAAGCCTGACAATTAACGATAAAACTTTAGAAAAAGTTGAAAACTACAATTATTTTGACACAATAATTAATCACACAAACGATTACTCCAAAAAAATTAAAGTTCGAATAGAGAACGCACGAGCAAACTTCAATAAAATGAGAAAGGTACTTTGTTGAAGAGAATTAAAATTAGACTTGAGAATTAAGCTGGCAAGGTGTTATATTTTATCGACTCTGCTTTACGGAATGAAGCATGGACACTTAAAGCGTCAACTACTAAAAAGTTGAAATCATTTGAACTGGGGTATATAGAAGAATCCTGAAGATATCATGGACCGAGCATGTAACAAACAACAAAGTCATGAGAAGAGTCAACAAAAGAATGGAAATATTGGAAACCCTCAAAACACGAAAGCTGCAATACCTGGAGCATATTATGTGTAATGAAAGATACAACATACTTTAATTAATTATACAAGGGAAAATCCAGGGCAAGAGAAGTGTAGGAAGGAGTAGAATCTCTTGGTTGCGTAACTCGAGGGAATGGTACGGATGCATAACAATTAAACTATTGATTATTAAAACATGGTTTAAGCCTCCTCCTCTGCCACATTTGCAATAAGGATCATCTTTGACTTCAATTCGGAATAGATAAAGAGGTGATTAGCAATGACCCGTTCTTATACAGATAATTTTTGGTTAAATGCGTCCTACTGATATATCAGAATTTATTGAACCATGGTGGAGTGTGAATTTGCTTATTAATTTTAAAATATACCTAATGAATTACTTATATCATATCCTTCTTACTATTCAGTTGCCCAGTTACACCAAATCTTTTTTTTTTAAGTAGAGTATAAAATTTGACAATATTGTGGTTTGATATTCATGGGGATATTCAAGTAATGACTTATTTCTCGAGTATTTATTGACTATATTACAAAGTGTTTATAATTAACGGATTGATTTTATGACAGGGTTTTAACACTTCGGTTTTTAAGCAAAACTTTGGTTATAAGCCATACTCTTCTCTATTTTAATAGCAGTTCTCTAGATTCTGTCAACGAGGCTTATATTGAAGTTGAATTCATGCATCCTGTGATAATCCAGATACTTTGATAGTGCATCTGATCTAATTTCTTTAAGGTATAATTAGGGCATGTATCCTTACGCACATACATCCTTACGCAAAACTGCACAAATACATGATTTAGGTCATTCTTCAGACTTACGTCTTTTACATGAGAATTAATTAAATCCCACAAAATCCAGTTATTGCCAGAATTAAATGAAGTTGACTACGACTGAAGACTACATTTTAGTGGTGTAATAATAATGACGAGAAATTGGATAAAAATGTTTTTCCGACGAAGCAATATTTTCACTCTGTGGGAATGTAAATAATGGAAATTTAAAGTATTGAAGTGAGGTAACTCCATAGTGAATACGTGAAAACAATACTCAAAGACCACCAGAGCTGAATGTATGATCGAAAATAGTAGATACTCAGTTAAATTGGTAATTTTTTTATAAAGGACATTTTAATAATCATGAACTGCTATTTAGGAATGAGAGCAACGACCTACCTTTAAAAACTAAAATCCGTTTATTGAGATGCTACGTGTTTACAGTGCTGCTCTATGGGGTTGGATCATGGACACTAATCGAGGCATTTATGGGAAAACTAGCGAGTTTTCCCATGGATGTCAAGGCGCTTGCTATGTGCTATTATAGGCGGATACTGAGGATCTCCTGGGTGGACCGAATAACAAACATTGAGGTTCTACGTCGGATGGATAAAACATGTGAAAGTATATTCACAGTGAAATAGCGCAAGCTAGAATGTCTTGCGACATATAATGCGAAACAATCATTGATATAACCTGCTGCAACTTATATTACAGGGGAAGATCTCCGGAAAGAGAGGACCAGAAAGAAGAAGAATATCTTGGCTCCAGAACTTACGAAAATGGTTTTCCTTAACCACTTCAGGACTATTTCGAGCTGCGGTCAATAAAGTTAGAATTGCCATGCTAGTAGCCAACATCCTTAACGGATAGGCACCACAAGAAGAAAATTTAGTAATGAAACTTTATCTGCCCTGAAAAATAAGTTTGGGCCCAATTTTAATGAGATGCGGTTTGAAGAAAACGAAGCTCTAGCTTATTTTGGTGTAACTGTTCGGCGTTCTTTAGATCAGTCATTTTCCAGAAGTTTTCTCGTTTACTCGTTTTTATCCTAAAGATTATTTTTATTTGGCATACTTTAAAAGTAAAATTTATAAAACTAAACCAGCAAGTGTTGCAAAGCTAAGACAAATAATTAACGAAGAATCCATATTAAATTCTTAAAAAACATGAAGAAATGTATTAGATGCATTCTAGCACCGTTTAGGATACTCTAAGCTGGTTTTTGAGTTTTAAAGCGCTCACCAATAGGGTTAACTTGGTATGTGTACCGAGACACACAGGCATGAAGGAGAACAAACGGGCTGATGCCCTGGCAATACAGGGCTCATCTACTCTGCCTGTGGGACTCAAACCTGTGATTGGAGGGTTCTTTAGTACTAGTCAGGTCTAAGTGTCTAAAGGGCTTACAATTGGGCCCTGCTCCGATCTACCATAACTATAACCATACGTTCAATAATAACGAAGATGCTGTGTAGTGCAATTTTGGTAGTCGCCTAGTTTATTTTTGCTTAATCCTAATATATTTGTTATATCCTAAGTCACAAATTAAGATTCGATCAGCTGTTTATTTTGTACTCAGCAGGAAGCCTTCTTCAAGTCAATAAATCAAAATTTGTCTCATAGTAAATGTATTTTCATTCGTAGTGACCTATGATATCTGGTATGTAACTCTACACTCATTACGATCGAAGATGCTCTCTAGTGCTCTTTTGGTAGTCGCCTTGTTTGTTGTTCTATCTTCATATAATCGTTATCCCCTCCCCTTTCATTTGTATATCGCATTTTAGAATTGTATCAGTTGTTTATTTTATTTTCAGTCAGTGGCCTTCTTTAAGTCAATAAATCAAATTTTTTTGACTTTAGTAGGTTTTCAGTAGACCTATTTTCATCCGTAGTGCCCTATCTCTCGTATGTAATTATAGGTTTATTAATAATCAAGATACTGTGCAGTGCCTTTTTGGTAGTCGCCTTGTTTGTTTTTTATCTTAATATAATCGTTTTCCCATTCCTTTTTCATTTAATGTATCACACGCTGCAATAGCATCAAGAACAACGAAAATGTAATGTAATGCCCCTTTGTGTACTAGCTACCTTCTTTTCTTTTCAACAAGACCTTATATGTCACGATCCGTAGAACAGTTCTCGAGCTGTGCCACTTTGCGAACAATTTACGTATTCATGACGGTCGCAAAAATCTGTCGCGTATGTAATAATTTGTTTTCCATCAAAAAAGTGTTCAACATCGCTAAAGAAGTTTTTACTTAAAAATAGCCATCTTCTAATAAAAAACTCCATCTAGCCGAAATATGCTTCACAATTCAAGGTACCTCCGTTTACATATCACCCAACCACAAACACACAACACAACAATTACCATCCTTCAGGTCATAGCCTGGACCATTTCAGATCTGACATTCAAAAAACTTACACATCAACTGACATTCATAACACTGACACGACATACAATACAAAAATTCCTAACTACACACAACAAAGACACTACACACATTAAAATACACATCAAAACTTATCATTCATAGTCACTCCATAAATCACAGAGTATTACAACCAACTACAAATCTTCTTAGACATCTTAAACTCAGTCAGCTCTGTAAAATATAACATCAAAGAAATGACACAATACACAAACACTTTTACGTCACAATACCCTCAAAAGATCTCAACTTAGAACTCATACAAATACAGTAGTCAGGTTATTAATAGTCGAATATTAATCTCTTGTTAGAGGAGATTAATAACCAGTCGGTATGATTACAATTAACCCGGTTTATCCGAGTGTCCATTAATATAGATGGACTCTCGATTCAAAAAACTAAGCAACTCAGGGAAGCAGCGGCGAGTATACGGAACTATTACGATTACTAGAACGAAGAGTCCCTTGTATCACTCGATGCTACACACTTACACAATACAAAATACACAATAACCACATCTCTAACCAAATTCTGCAGTCAAACCCCACTAATCCTAATCGTTCCGGATATGTTAGAAGACGAAAACAATTTCTTTGCAGTCTACGTGAACAAGTTGAATAAGATAGCCTACCTTTTACAACGAATCCCATTATTGCCAAACCTCTGCAGAAAAAACTCAAAGTTTTACCCGAAACCAAATATCTTCTTCTTCTTCGGGTGCCTGTCCGTTCCGAACGTTGGCGATCAATCTGGCTATGATGATTTTATTGGTTGCTATACGAAATAGCTTGTGAACTTGAGTTCTTTCTATACCATGCTCTCAGGTTAGCAAGCCTGGATATTCTTCTTCGTTCTGGGGCTCTTTTTCCTTCAATTTTACCATGCAAAATGCATTGAAGTAGCTCGTATCTGCCTTGATTTCTCATTATATGTCCCAAGTACTCCAGCTTATGGCTCTTCACAATGTTGACCAAATCCGCGGTTGTATTCATCCTCCGCAGAACTTCTTCATTGGTGACATTGTCTGTCCATGGTATCTTCAGGATTTTTTTGTATAAACATAATTCAAAAGCCCGAAGTTTTGATAGAGTTTCCGCCTTCAATGTCCACGTTTCTACTCCATACAGAAGCACTGAGTACACGTACCATTTAAGGAGCCTTATTTTTGTTTTCAGGGTGAGGTCATGGCTTTTGAACACAGAGCTCATAGTCAAGAATGCACTTTTGGCCTCTCCGATGCGACATTTAATCCATTGGGTATTGTCCCACCACTCATATATAACCATCACATACAGATCCAACCAAAAATTACCCATCTCACCCCGCCGTCCAGTCCCAAAAAACATCACATAAACAAATCTAAACGCACGCATTCCTTAATAATTACACAATCAACTCAGATTCAACCGATTATTTATTTAAAACTCAAAATCTACCCATCTATCAAAATTCAAGTCACTTACAGTCAACTCTCCTTACAAATCCGCTACATTTACAACCAAATCGAAAATCAACACATTACCCCGTTCACCTTATATCCCATATTACAGTACATTAATATTACAGTTACACACAACACACAACATGAACCTGCGACAGAAACAATATCTATTAAACCTTTACCCCCAACCTTACAATCAAAAAACATAAAACGAAACACATACAACTCAATCTACACAACAATCAACTCAAACACTCGATCAGAACCATCCCCTACAACCATCACACACAAGCAACAAAAAAACATAAGACAACTCAACAAGACAATAAAACCCAAGCAAATACCCTATAGAACACATCCCACCAAACATTTGTCAACAAAACACTTCTCAACAATATTTTAAAATTAAACTAACTTCTTCCCAATAACATAGCCCACTTAAAAGTCCATTCATTAGGCAAAACAGCAACCCTCAACATATTTTAACCCCTAAATATCCACGAATTCCAGACAAAACTCAGAAACACTATCGTGATCATCACTATTGGCGCCATATATTTCAATAACACTCAACAAAAGTCACAAACAAAATCCAATCAAACCTCCATCTCGTCATGACAGGCGTTAACAAAAATTTTTCACAAAAAAACATTGAAGACCATCAATCATAAGGCCACTTCCCTAATTATTAAAATGTCAGAATAATTGTCCGCTAAAATAACATCCCTATATACTTTGTTCAAGTCTTCGAGAACTCGGAATAAAAATTCTCAGAAGCACTGAAACACTGAAGATTATACTTTGTGAGATCCCTGGATCGAATAACGTCATCCCCCTGCACTTTAAATAGTGTTCTAGATGCTGCCAAAGCGAAAGACACAACACAGAATACCAACAAAGATCCACTATCTCTCCAAACTGCGGGCAATATCACAAATCATATAAATGGCAGATGCACCATTCAGTTCAAACTATTGCGGCACATACTCGGCATATTCACACAAACGTCCCGCCAGAAAAAGTGCTCCCACAATATAGAAACACACACATACAGTCACTATCCTACACAAATTTCCTCATACGAACTCACTTCGGACATAAAATCGATAATTAACCGCATTCCTATGATCTTTTTCTACGTCTTACCTAAAAAAACTCCTACCAATATCTCTAACGAGATCTTCCGAAATATGTAGAGACACGCAATCGTAGTGCCAATCTTTAACTTTTCTAAAAATCAAAGATTTATACAAACCAGATTTTAATATCGTTACATCCAACCTAAGCTCTAGCTCCTAGAATGCACCCACTAGCCATCGAAAAAACTACATAACTCCTTCTTTAATCGATTTATTTTACACAAGGACATGGGAAGATTGGTTTTCTGTGAGTTTCGAAACTCATTGCACAATGATATCTGTAACAAGCTGAGGAACTAGCCACAGCTAATCTCCACGCGATATACTAAATAAAGTACAATCAATTCTGAAAGGAATCGTTCAATTTTTGGATACATCTGGTATTTTATCAGCGGGCCACCTCAACTAGTTCATGACGAAGTTGTCCACCAAACATCGACCCGATCGACGTTAAGCTCCATCAAACTCTCACCTCGACTTATAAGCCGGTCTTAAGTCATTAACACAAAATCGTCCCAACCATACAGAAAAATTCCAAGAAGAGGAATGAAGCCTTAATCAAGGCTTCACCACCCCTATCTTTCTTCTTCTTCTTCAGCTTTTTTTAATTCCAGGGTCGCTGTTTCTTACTTTTCGTCGCCACTCATTTCTGTCTACCGGTTCTTCTTCACCTAAATTTTTCTCTCTCAAGTGTTCTACCATATAGTCCTTTCACATTCTCCTCGGTTTTCCTCTACCTTTCCTTCCTTTCTAGTCTTACTCAACATCCTCCGTAATATTTTTATTTCTGCTACCTCTATCTTATTTTCCTGAATCTTTTAAACCTACACCAACGTAGGTCTCACCACACTCTTGTATATCTTTTCTTTCAGCTCTTCCCCGATTTTTATATCACAAAGTACCTCACTCATTCGCTTCCAGTTAAACTAACCAGCCTGTAGTTCTCCCTCTTTAATAGCCCTTCTCCAACACCCCAACTTCCCCTCCAACATTTCTTTGCTCTCCTCTACTAACACGATACCGTTAGCAAAGTGCATTGATCAAGGAGCTCTCTCCCCTAACTTCTCTGTCAGTACATCCATAACAAGATTAAACAGGTAAGATTTAGTAAAGAGCCTTAATGCAAACCAACGTTTCCTTCACGAGCCTTACGTACTTCTCGGGAACCCATTTCTCTCCCATATATCTCCATGGCTCTTGTCTAAGAACTGTATCGTACGCCTTCTTAAGTATCTCTCCGTATTTCTCTATCAACTGTCTCAAAGCAAACAAGGCATCCGTTGTCCCTTCCCCGCCAATATAGGTAACATATTAGTCTTCAGTCTTCATAAAGAACGTGATAAAGAACGTTAATAACAGCAAAAATCCCATGCCACTGCTAAGTCAATCACACTATTTCGTTTATAATTTCTTATTCCCATCCCCAAACCTTTATGAACCATTTCTATACCCGCTCCTTCTCTACCTATATGTCCATTCTAATCACCTCCATTACCCATATCCTTCACACAGAAAAATCCAGTACCGAATCAGAACAACCAACCGGTGCAAATCAAGAATATAAATAGCGCACCTTCCAGGAGCCCCTCAGTTAGTGGCCATTCGCTGGCAGGTAAGGAATTCCAGTGGAGATTTTTCCAGAAATGTTTTGCAGGTGAGTTTTTAAACTTTTAATATTATTATAGTTTATAGGTCAGTTTGTGTATTAACCTAAGTATTGAAAAGAAAGTTAGTTGGATTATTGTAATGTAATATAAATAATATATTATACACTGTTTTATTTTCTTCTTTTTCTTCTCAGATTGTTTTGTGTTTTGTACGAAAATCATAGGTATTTAAAACTTGGTACGTGCGTTTCTACTGGTATTATAAGCATATTGGAACCCTAGCAAATTTGGCGTCAATTTCTTCTCAGTCTTTTTCTTAATTTTGGTTTAACATGGTTTTTTTTCTTCTTCTTAATTTTCAAGGCCTATTAATTTTATTGAAAGCAAACTTCTGGAGTTTTAAAACTTGGCACGTATGTTTTCCATGGTGTAAGAATGATCTTTTAATTTTCATTATCTCACGAATTTTGAAATATTTCTTAAAATTTATCATATAGGTTTTATTTTGTGTATGAAAGAACCCTATTGATTTTGGTTTCATCATGTCTTCTTCTTCTTCGTTCTCACCCGTATTTTTACACTTTTTTTAAACAATATCCTCTTAAAACTTTATAGATAGGTTCCATTTATTATAGGATAAGGGTACTTATTGATTGTGGAGTTAACACTTGTATAGCACTTGCAAAACTTGTACAGCAACGAAAAAATTATTTAATAGTTTAGTTAAAAAGAACCAATGAACATGAAGACTGAAGACCTATTTGAAAAACAACTGCAAAAAACCTGCATAATCTTAGTAAATACGTATATGCGGTTGCCTAGCATCTTTTTAATAAATTTTATAAATAATTTTTAAGCAAGTTTTGCCATTACGTCTTTTTTATTTTTTAAAAATATATACTTAATCATTTACCCTTTGTATTAACTTGTCTCAGCTATTATTAGTTCGCTACACCGTACTGATGACGACCAATGAGTCAGAAATACTTATTTACAATATATTTCTATTATTGTCCATCTTTCTATTGCATATCTTTCGACAGTGCTCGGTCCATCTCCATAGCTACATTCAACTCATAACAAAAAGGATAAAGAAGTCATTTTAAATATATCGAATGTAACGCTTGTAATATTAGAATGTTTTTCTTTGTTAGCTATTTCTCAGATCTACTTTTACCTTAGATCTTTGATATATATTTTCTAATGTCATTCGCTGTGTTTTAATTACGTTGTCACATTAAATAAAATAGTTTAGGGAATTTAAAAGGTTTTGTATTCTATTATGTTTGAATATTGGAAATTATTATGTTAAAGTAAGTACTTGTTGGTTTTGATGACGTGGTTTAAGAATTATTGCATATCGTTTCCGTTGCTTAGTACACACTTACCTTATTTTAGGAATTATAAAACAAGTTCCAATTTGTCCTTCTTCCTAGATTAAAAATCTGACCCTATAGATGCTCACAGACAGCTGGTAAATGGTATTCTAGAAAAAAACCTTCAATAGTGAGCCAGTCGCCGGCGCTCGGTCCACAGCGACACTCGACGCCTAAATGTTTCAGTAGAAACCTAAGACCGGTAAACACTGAATCTTTCTTTTGGAATATCAGTTATCTCGGCTCTTTGTGTAGTGTCTTTTTTATTTTCGAGAAAAACAAAATCTTCTATCTCAAGATAAAGTTGAAAATAATGCATTGAAATTCTTGAGGAATTCTGTCAAGTTCTATAATTTTTTGGATTAGTTTTAATAGTTGTTTGGTCAAATCTGGTCCTCCGTACTTTAGGTGTTTGTTCGTATTCTGTCCTCTCCTAGTGATTTTCTATTTTTGTGTTTTGTTATGTTTAAATATTAGAGATTATTATGATGAAACATTTGGTGGTTTAATTGGAGTGGTGTTAGAACTAGTAGATAACAATTTTGTTGCTTGTTTCTATAACACACTTCTCTGATTTTGTATTACCTTATTTTAGGCATTTTATTATTATCTCGTCATTAATAATATTAAATAAAAGAAGTTCCAATTTGTCCTTCTTCCTAGATTAAAAATCTGACCCTAGAGATGCTCACAGACAGCTGGTAAATGGTATTCTAGAAAAAACCTTCAGTAGTGAGCCAGTCGCCGGCGCTCGGTCCACAGCGACATTCGACGCCTAAATGTTTCAGTAGAAACCTAAGACCGGTAAACACTGAATCTTTCTTTTGGAATATCAGTTATCTCGGCTCTTTGTGTAGTGTCTTTTTCATTTTCGAGAAAAACAAAATCTATCTCAAGATGAATTTGAAAATAATGCATGGAAATTCTTGAGGAATTCTGTCTTGTTCTATAATTTTTTGGATTAGTTTTAATAGTTGTTTGGTCAGATCTTGTCCTCCGTACTTTAGGAGTTCGTTCGGTATTCAGTCCTCTCCTAGTGATTTTCTATTTTTGTGTTTTGTTTTGTCTATGTTTAAATATTAGAGATTATTATGATAAAACATCTGGTGGTTTAATATTGGAGTGGTTTTAGAACTAGTGAATAACAATATTGTTGCTTTTTTCTAAATCATACTTCTCTGATTTTGATATATATATATATATATATATATATATATATATTATATATATATATATATGGACATATATATATATACACCCTATATATATACATTATATATATATATATATATATATATATATATATATATATATATATACCCTATATATATATATATATACACCCTATATATATACATATATATATATATATATATATATATATATATATATATATATATATATATAGGGTGTTTTATTAATATTTGAAAATATTTTAATTGTAGATTAAAAAAGAAATGGCACACTTATGTTGTTTAATTTATTAATAATGTCGATGTTTTAAGTCATAGGATTGCATTTATTACAGAAATAAAATTCTAATCGCTATTAGCAAAAAAAATAATGTTATTTATCGAAATTTCTTGGAATGAATAGATCCATTCGACATTTAAAAACAAATTGTGGGTCTAGAACGAATAATTTTGTCATATTCTGAATAATACAACATTTTTAATAATACGAAAATATCAAAAAACACATTCTAAGTAAACGTTTTAACAAATGTTTAAGATGAAAACCATTTACCTTAATAAGCTTATCAATTTCGTTAAAATTTGTAATTTAATTTAAGTATTTGTTTTTAGTTGTCGGTCTCAAAACTAAAAACCGATATCCCTTATGTTTCCAAAAAAGTAAATCTACATAACCAATTTAACCTAAAAACTTATTGTATTATTCTCCATTACAGACTTTCTATTAATATAGAAGTATGGTGAAAATTTCAGTGAGAATTCTAAAGGACTTCCCATGTAAAAAAACCAACTATTTGATCCTTTTAAATACTTCCCTCTTATTTCTACAAGAACAAACTGAAACAGCGTGCTGGAAATTACAAAATATAATACCTAACGTACACTTGAAATAACAAGAAATCAAATATTACGGAAATAAGAGAGCAGAGCTTTAAACCTTGGTACAGGAGGTGCCAGTGTAGGTACAAAAAATTTACGAAGGGAAAAAGTCCGCTATTCTTTTTTAATAGTTTTATTACAATTATAGGTAATAATAATACTTCTTTATTTTTACCCTACCTAATTTTGTCATAGAAGCTCATATCAATAATTGCTAAAATTGTAGGTGTTAAGATCAGAATCTAACGCGATACTAATATCGGGAGGACATATAACTGCATTTCAACCTGAGCAAAATACTGATAAAGAAAAGTGAATGATTACGTACGGATATTAGTCAAATCACGCAATATAAGCGAGGAATAACAACTTGAAAAGTAATCGGAAAAGCTGAATAAAAAATGCTGAGCATTACAAGATACTCACAATATGATCCAGAAAATAATACAGCCTAACAGTAGTTGGGTAAATTAAAACAAAAACTTTCCGTTTATTCAGGCATACCATACATATACCAAAGATATGTATGGTATGCCTATCGAAGCACTACAAACAAAAAGAGGCAGACCTGCAATATTGAGCAAAAATCTGTAAGACGAGCTAATCCAATATTGTTGTGCAATGGAAGCATCGTTTTTTGGACTCACTAGAAGTGATTTAAGAAGAATGACTGCGCAAATGACCCAGAGAAATAGCATTAATCATCCATTCAAAGACGATATAGCTGGTAAAAAGTGGGCCAATCTATTTCTTAAACGGCACAAAACAAAACTGTCAGAAAGAAAGCCCACTGGAACATCTTATAGAAGGGCTCTTGGGTTCAATAAGGAAAATGCTCAGAAATTTTATTAACCCCTGGAGGATTTGTACGTTAAAAATGAATTTACTCCTGATAGAATCTATAACGTAGACGAGAGCGGAATTAGTGTGGTGCAGTCTAAAATAAGTTATAGGCCTTAAAGGTAAAAGGCAGATTGCTGCCCTGACATCAGGAGAACGTGGAGCCCTTATAACGATTATTGCTTGTATGAATGCCACTGGCTCATTCGTACCTCCTTTAGTGATTTTTCCGATAAAAAATATGAGTGAACAATTGAAAAAAGGAGCGCCATCAGGAAAAATTTTTGCAGTGCATCCTTCAGGTTGAATTCAAATCAACTCCTTCACTCAATGGTTTAAGCACTTTATCGACTTTTTTCATCCTACAAAGGAGAAACCTGTGCTGTTACTCCTAGATGGCCATTAAAGCCACACTCAAAATATTAATGTGATCGATTTGGTAAGAACACACCATGTTTTCATTGTGTCCATAGCACCTCACTCCTCACACAAACTTCAACCTTTGGACAAAAGTTTCATGGGTTGTCTCAAAACTTATTACAGTGAGGAAATAAGGCAGTGGTTAAGAAACAATGAATGGCCACTTACAGCTTATGATGTAATGAGCTCTTTGGCAAAGCATACATTAAATGTTAAATAGCTGAAATTGCAATCAATGGGTTTAAAGCCACAGGAATATACTCACTCAACAAGGAGCTGTTTTATGGTGCCGAATATATTAAAGAAGCAAACAAAATGCGAGATTCATTTTTCTACGAATCCATGTCAAAGCACAAAACGGCAGGTAATGAAAGCTCTGCAGCGATCAGTGAAAAATGTGTTATGATGATGAATGAATTACAAGTTAATGCAGAGTTTGACCCGAATCAACGGTCAACATATTCAGCAGGTCAAGGTAATCCTGTGTTACGATCTACATCTGATAATCATCATCATCATCATTCAGCCCATACTCGTCCACTGCTGAACATAGGCCTCCCGTAGTTCACCCCACAAATTTCTGTCCTGAGCCGCCTGCATCCAATTTTGATGTGTCCGTTTCAGGTCATCCGTCCATCTTGTTGGTGGTCGTCCTCTATTCCTAAAGGCATCTTGTCTGGGTCTCCAGACATCTGACAATACTCAATCCAAAATCGTCTATGATAAGTCCGTTTGAAATTACTTCTATTCCAAAAATCAAAAAAATGACCACTAATATGGAACGGAAAACCTGCAGTTAAACCATCAACACTGCTTCTACTTATAAATTAAAGTTGATGTAATCTGAAAAAGCTAAAGAAGCTAAAGAAGCCATGAAAACTGAACAGCAAGAACGCGATCAAAGTTTCAAATACAACCGCGGCATAAAAGGTTGTTCGACGGCAGGACCTTCTAGAAATGGAAGGAGGGAAAAAGGGAAATATACTAAAAAGATGTCCAAATTTTAAGAAACCAGAATCAGACACCGAAAATGAAATCAGTGTCTCTTCTGGAACATCTGAATTGGACATTATTCCGGGAATGTCACCATCTAAAGTGGATGACGCTTGGTGCATGTTTTGTGAGAGAAAATATTCGGAAGATTGTAAAGGCGAACTTTGGGTCTTATGCATTATGTGTTCGTTGTGGGCTCATGTGAATTGTGCTGGGGCTGATATGGATACCTACATATGCGATTTTTGCAGATAAATTAATAATTATGAAAAAATTTTTGTATATTTTATGTTTTCTATTGGAAATTGCAATATCGTCTATTTAGAAAGTAGATCGATCATGTTTTCTTTTATTTAATACTTTTTCCAATTATTGGTACTTTATTAATAATTTTTAAGAGGGTCCACTTTTAGCAAATATTTTCCGAATTCACCAAAGGCTTCATTTTGGAAAATACATATTTTTTATATTAATTTTTAATTATTATTAATGAAATTTGAGTATAAATGAATTATAACATGAAGTAAATGGTTTGTACTTTTATAATATTTTTTTTTATACTTTTCATTCGCATGAATTGAAAAACAAAATGGGGGCCCAGTTTTAGGCATTTTCCTCTATGTCTCCACATTCTGTGGCGAGACTCTATGTGGTTACACCAACCAAAAATTACCTGCAATATATCGTAAAAGGTCCTCAGATCCAAAAAAACCATCTAGCATCTTACCGGGGCCTGCCAGACATTGAATGCAACCGAATATAAGAAATGGCAGGACTCAGTAGGAAATATCCTTCGGCAAGAGTTGTTATTGAAGTAATAAAAACGCATACTATATTTTAATTAATTATTATATCTTGATAACAGACTTTTATTCGTAAAGTTAATGTAAATGGTTTAAAAATTTTAGTTTACCATCTAAAATAATTTAAGGAAACTGAGAAGACACAAAAAGCGACTTCTAGAACAATATTACGTATATCAAGCTTTGTCCGACAGTCGGACCGTATAATGGTTGCCCTTTGTCTGCCCCCTCCCTACGGCTGGCTATGTAAACTGTACCGTTACCGCGTACATGTAAATACATCAACACAGCAACGCTAAGCCTGTATAAGCTCCATCCAAACACTCTGGAGCAAAGCTTATAAGCCGGCAAGATTAGCTGGCCCAAAGCTAATCATAATCATGCTGTAATTAGTGCTCTGTTCTCTTCTCTTCTCTTGTTCCATCACAGTTTCAGAGTTGAGTTGTTGTTCTGTTCACTCCGAAACTCTTAACAAATGCTTTTGCGAAACATCCTACGAATATGGAGATGCGAGGGACAGGTTTGGCTTTTCGGTGGCCTCTTATGTTTATTACTGCACATTCTCGTTAATTTTGAATGATCGCTTATTAGTTACGCGACCCGTATTTTGGATTAACTAATAATCCTTAAATTTTTAAGGTTAATGATATCTCTTAATAGGAAAGTAAAAACTAAATCAAAATACAGAAATACTGATAATTATAACATCAACTAGTTTGTGGGATTACAAAATGTAGCAAAATAAAAGGAATTTATTATGTTATGTTATTATTATGTTAACATGGAATTAAGCCAAAATTGCTTGTAATAAAAATTACATTTTTAAATAATTTTTGACTTTCCGATTTCCACTAAGGAAATTGTTTTCAAAAAATAATATTTTAAAAAAATTTTCTTAAATGTATAACCAACAACTTATTGTTAAAAGGTTATGTTTTTTAAAATTGATGGTTGACCTACTTGACCTCGATCTTGTAGGCCTGTGTTTTCCAATATTTTTGATTTCGCGACTCCTTTATAGGTTGAAATATTCTGGCGTCATATTCTTGTATCATAGAATGCCAAAAAAATAATTTAAATAAAAGACTACTTACATTAGATATATACATTCCGATGAAAGTTATTTGAAATACGAGTTAACAGTCATCAATAATAATCCTCAATGTTTAATTTGCAGCGATGTTTTATCACGTGAGAGTATAAAGCAGCCAAAGCTTATGAGGTATCTCACAACGAAGCATTAAAAAGAAGTTGATAAACCGTAGGATTTCTTTGGACGAAAATTGACAGCTCTTAGTCAGCAGCAAAATACTATAAATTAGGTAAGTAATAATATATTCATTTTTTCCTATTCTCCACAAAGTATTGTTAATACTTTTAATGCATTTAAGCGATAAGCTTTTTCGTTTTCTTGCATTCTGCGTCTCCTGTGGAGGTTTCTGATGAACATTGCTATTTGCACTTTTGAAACTGCTGCGCGGAGTAATTCGACCGATGTCATTCCGAATTATTCGCTATGATTACGCAGTGAAAAAATGAAAAAATTCTTCTACGCTCAACCCTTGTTGGTCCAGCTATTTTTCCTTGCAATATAAGCTAAAAGAATTCATATCTTATGCCTCTAAAGACATGACCAAGAAACTTAAGTTTTCTCTTCTGTATAGTAAATACAATTCTAAGTTCAATATTGAGTCATTCTAGCACCGCCTAGGGGTCGCAACCCACATATTAAAAGCACTGTTGTTTGCAATAGCATGTTTATGATTAAAAAATGTAAGGGTGGTGTTTTTACCATCGGAATATCAAATTCTATCTATTTTATGTGTTTTGTTGTATTATATGTTTATGATATGTCTATGTTTATTATATGTCTGTGTCTATATGATATGTTTATGATATGTCTACGTAGATTATATGTTTGTGTGTTGTGTGTTGCATATCTATTGTGTATAAATTGTAGATGATATTTCTCCGACTTTCTATTACTCTGCTATTACTGATATATTCTTGTCATTAACCTCTTCTTTCAATAATGGCAACCAAAGCCCGCTGATGAGAGATTGCTACAGAATTTTTCTTCGTTAAGTAGGATGAGTGCTAGTTCTTTGACTTTTTTCTTTCTTATGTCTATTTCTTTCATAATTTTATATATGCTATATGTTTCATGCTTGTTTATTCTGTTACTAAGTGGTCTTGCTGTTTGTCCTACGTAGAAGTTGTTGCATTTACAGGGTATTTTATATATGCAGTTCGTTAATATTTCTTGTGCGTTGTTGGGTTTGGTCTTGGACAGGATAGACCTCAGTGTGTGTGTGATCGCTCGAGAAACTCTATGTTTCCTTTAGTTTAGTATTTTTACTAAAACTAAAACTGATTATTATCAAACATTTCAAGTTTTTTTCGTATCCGTTTATCAATTCTTTTCTCCTATTTGTTGTAATTGTAACGTTTCAAAAAAAAAGAAAAACAAATAATTTAACAAAATAGTAATACGAAATTATTCATATTTTTTAAACTGTGGAAATAAAAAAAAGTTTTATAACAAGTGGAAATCTAGCTTATTTGGCTTTAAATAGTTAAGTCAAGTGGATTTCAAGAGGTCATTGAAATATTTTTCTATTTCATTGATATTTTTTAACTTGCAGATAAAAAATTTTTGAAAACACGATACATTTCATCTGCGCAAGAAATTAAAAGAGGTCGCTGGAAACAAACGGAAACAAGTATCCCAAAGTTTAGAAGATAGAAACGGACACAGAATATTAGACATCAATGAACAGTTAAAAGAATGGGAAAACTACATTTCTGAATTATTTGAAGATGAAAGAGTAGAACACTATACACCGATTGCTATGTCAGGTCCACCTATAAGAGAAAGTGAGGTTACACTTTCAATACAAACGGCAAAAAAACGGAAAAGCACTTGCCCCGATGAAGTAAGTGCTGAAATACTAAAGTTTTTGAGAGAAAATGGAATTAAAGCTCTGTGTAATCTCTTTAACATAATTTATGACACTGGGATATTACCAACTGATTGGTTAAAGTCGGCATTTGTCACAATGCCTAAGAAACATCGTCCAAAGACATGCGGTGATTATCGGACAATAAGTCTGATAAGTCAGGTTTTGAAGATCTTTCTGCGAGTAATACACAGCACAATTTACACGCTGCTAGAGGACAGAATTAGCAATACTCAATTGGGTTTTAGGAGTGGCTTGGGTACAAGAGAAGCCTTGTTTAGTGTACAGATGCTAATACAGAGATGCAAAGATATAAATCAAAATGTGTACATTTGTGCAATGGATTTTGAAAAGGCTTTTGACAAAGTCCGACACAACAAAATGCTAGAAATATTGCAAACAGCTGGATTGGACGATAAAAATCTACGAATAATTACAAATCTATACTGGTATCAAGTGGCAAGAATAAAGGTTGAACAAGAACTGTCGGATGAAATAAATATAAAGAGAGAAGTGAGACAAGGTTGTATATTGTCGCCTTTACTTTTTAACTTATATTCGGAGGAAATATTTAAGAAAACCTTAATGAAGACAACCGAAGGTATTATTGTGAAATGAGTAACCGTCAATAATATTAGATATGCCGACGAAACCTTAGTGCCTGCTATTTGCGGAGTAGACCTTTAAAATCTAATGAACAAAATAAAACAGGCTTGTGATCAGTATGGATTAAAACTCAACGTTAAGAAAACTAAATATACGATAGTTAGCAAACAAAATTATATACAAGATGACGGTATAAAAGTAGGAGATGCCACACTGGACAGAGTAGAGAAACTCGTGTATCTCGGTAGTAATATCAATGAGAGCTGGAATCTAACCGCAGAAATTAAAAGCCGAATAGAACAAGCCGAGCTGCCATTGTAAAAATAAGAAACGTACTTTGCAGTAACGATCTTAGCATTAACCTTAGAGTTTGAATGAAATCTTGCTACATCTTTCCTGTCCTGCTGTATGGAGTGGAAACGTGGACTCTAACTGAAGCTATCCTGAAACGCTTGACATCCTTTGAGATGTGGATATACAGACGACTACTGAAAATAAGCTGGGTCGACAGAGTTAGAAATGAGGAGGTCCTTAGACGGCTGAACCAAACAATACAACTGGTCAATATAATAAAGAAACGCAAGCTGGAATACTTCGGTTACATTATGAAACACCCTAAAAAATATGATCTTTTACATCTGATCATTCTGATACATCTTCTTCTGGTAGAAGAAGAACATTATGGCTGAAAAATCTAAGGGAATGGTATGGAAAATCAACTACATCGTTATTTAGCGCTGCTGCCAATAAAGTCACGATAGCGAATATGGTAGCCAACATGATATCCAACGATTGATGAAGGAATGATGGAACTAGAAGAAGAAGAAGATAAAAACTTATGTTGAATTCTAATACGAGGATACAAAAGATGTCAAAAGTAACCGGATGCCGTCATCTCTTTATTGAGACAATTTGGCCTTTTTTTAAATTTCTAGGGTTTGTCAGATAATTTTTGGTTTGTATCCTTCTAGGAAATTCAACAGCTCTTTCCTTGCCGCATTCTCCGATGACCTGGCACTGTCATGTTATGCCAGTGTATCTAGTTCTTCTTGGCATTGTCACACTAGCTTAGATATTACCTTAGCGATCTTAGAATACCCTTTGGTCACTAGATCATCTGTGCGTATATCGATCCTCCTTAGCTCTTAAAGCTCCTATAATTCCAAAAAAGCAAGTCGTAATTACTTGCTTACTTTGTGGGTATATTTTAACAACATATTTTTTACGAATTGGTCTGGCTCCCATAAATGTAGCCACTGCTTTCTTGGTGACGTGTTAAATATGCTGATTTCAAGTAAGAGCCGACTCAAATATTACCTTAAGGTACTTTAAATTACTGACCAGATTTAGGCTTAAAATACCTTTTCATTTTACATTTCCCCTTTAAGTAAATTCCATAATTTTAGGCTTAAAGACAATGTTGTGTTCGATCTCGTATATTGTTCCCTTAAATTTGCGATGGTTTATAAGGTAACTATGTCATCCGCAAAGTCCAGGACGTTATTAAGCTAACTATTAATTCATTCGTGGCTAGACTCTACAAGAAAGGGGATGCGAGTCGGTGACTGCAAACAACTTCTGGTTACCCGTGCTCATACGACGTCGCTTTTTGATCCTTCGATGTCGGCTCTTCCTATTATTGCGAAGCAGAATTCGCCAAGCGTTGGGGGTCTCCACTTGTGACGTTATGTGACACGGTCCCTCAGCATTGCAATCTATCAACCTGAAGTTTGCAGTATTGTCCATTCCTTTTAAACGAATCACTCGTCTGATTTTGCTTTGTGAGAGTAGTTGTTAAATGCCCCATTTTATATTAAGAAATGTACCCAACATTACTTACTTCTTTTCCAGAACTTAATCCTTCTCCAGTATAAGACTACAAAATAATGCAGCTCCGTTTCCGTAGAGAACACTGCCCAAATTTTACCTAATATGTATGGGACTATTAACACCGTCCCTAATATGTATATCGAGCAGTTTTTCTATAGTATATATTACAAAAATAATATAAAACCTTTGTTATTTAGAGATTTGTTCGGAAAAACTATTGTTGCTTTTTCTTTGGATAGATCTTTGGACAATCTATCTCTTGACCTTTACCTGTGCATTCAGTTTTATTACAGATCGATATAGTGTATTCCGTATTGACCTAATGATACATTGTATTACGATGAATATTATTCTCATAGATAATAGTTGTATAACCATTAAATTTATTGCATGTTTTGCACTTGGATTTTGCTTGTACCAAAAAAGATTAAAATGCGTGAAAATGCACAATTTTTGCTACTTTTCCAATACTTTGTGAAAGGATCCGCACCAAAATAAATCTGAATTCTTTTTGGAACTCAACATTTTGAATTCTTTAAAAGATAGAGACCCTTTTGTCCTCCGTCCCAATAAGACGCCTTCTGCCTGTAGGATGGTCACATTACGGTTGACATATCCAAGAATAGGTATGAAGGTTTGACAGGTACGGCCGCATCTGATAAGTGATCAGATCAGACCAGAATTCAGAATAGGTTAACACTAAACTGGTCATACTATAGTATGTGCGATTGTACAGCAAATTGCAGATACACAATTTTGATATAACAAAAATTGAATGAACAAGTTTCCTCTACGATATTAGGTTTTAAGGATGTTTACATTATTTAATTTTAATATTTATACTTATGCCATCTTGCTATCTTGTGTAAATTGCGTGAAATTTGAACATAAAAAATAAGTGTTACATGCTAAGTTCATTTTATTTTGTAAGTTAATTCACAAGGTATAATCAAATAATAGTAGTAATTTTTAGTAAAAACGTACAACAATCGTAATATTTATTTAAAAAGTAATTGTAGATGCAGCTAAAAATTTATGTGAAAAAATGTTAAGCATGAAACTACTTGCTGGCAAACATATTTAAAATAAAGTTGAAATGAAGAGAAATTTTTAGAAAAGTACTAAACAAACCAAATGAAAATAACTACGAAGAAAAAAATAATCAAAGAAAACTAGTGAAAAATTAAGGAATTTGGAGAAAAAATAGAACTAGGGAGTAATGAAAAATCGGACACTGCAATCAGCATAGGTAATCTTAATTTAATTGTGGTAGGAAATCCTTAAAAATGGCGTTTAGGGAGACCGAGAAAATTCCGCGCAGTGGGTAAATCCGCGCAACTGTGCAAGCACATCTCTACTAAACATAACTTATCCCTGTTTTCTTGTAGCTCGAGACACTGCGCACAAAATTTACCATGATCTAAATTTGCAGAGAGTGGGGTGTACTTTCATAGATAAACGTGCGACAGCAGTTATTGAACATAAGTTACAAATTTTATAATTAAGTGTAGTATGGTATTTTCTTTAAAATATACATAGTTTTTACATTATTTACAAATTTCAATTGATTTATCTTTAATAAACGTCAAGTATTTAATTTGGAACGACACAAATACGTTTTGGGCAATTCGACGCAATCGGAGTGGAGTGAATTCACACAGCGCGGATTTACCCCATATTAAATGTGTATTAAAAAAAGTGGTATTCTCCTCTCTTAGTGGTAATATCCTTTTCTAAATATTAAAAAGTTACAAACAACCACGACATCAAATAAAAGAACATCCCTTAATTCTGAGATATTAACATCAACTAAGATGAAAAAACAATTGTAGGATGTTAAAAAAAAAGAAAAAAAAAAAACAGAAGAGAACAACAACTAAACAAAATAAAAAGTGCGGCATTAGTGTACCAATAAAATCCAAAAATATTTAAAAAAATAAGAACATAAAAAGTAAAGGAACCTTAAAATCAAAAAAAAAAATCAAAAAGAAAAATTATATGCGCAGAAAGTAAAATTTGATAACAGTTCAACTTTGAAATAGTCATTATATGACAAACAAATTTGCAACGGTGATCTAGATACTTAATGATGTAGATGTCAATTTTATGGAAATAGTTGTGTTATATGCGGGGAATTTGGTAAAGGTAATGACTATGGTACCGATACACGTTGTGTTATGCATGGGCATATTTCGACTGCTTCAATGTAGATGGACATGAAGATTTTATGTATAGCAATTTATTGTAACGTAAAATATAAAAATTAATTTTTGCTTCGTTTTCTTCTCCGTCTGATTGTGCCGTCTTCTTTAGAAGGAAAATTTGTAGCTTTGGAAACTGCTGCACGAAAGATTTCTGTGTATAAGCAGCCGTACTACCTCCGCTGGTCTCGCAGGCAGCATTCTGGCATCTTTCATCTGATATCTTTTAAGTCTCAACACATTACCCAAGTGTTGTATTTTACTCTCCTTGATTATGATGAGAAATTCTTTTTGTTTACTCATGCGCCGACTTTTTAACGGTAACTTTTATGCGGTAACTTTTTTTACCCATGGTATTCTCAGCATTGGTCTGTATATACAGAGTGCGGCAAAAGTCAGTTCCTCGATTTGCACAATGGAAAAATATCGGAAAATGAAAATGCAAAACGTTTAATTAAGTCGCAAATTTTGGTTACAAAGCTGCATATAAAAATCTAAGCTTTATGTTCGAACTGGTGTCCATCTTCCTCGATACAACGTTCACAACGGGTCGCAACGCTACGGCATGTTCGGTTGAGGATTGCCTTGTTTTGACGGAGGTGTTCAAATTCTTCCTCAATAATTGTCTTCAACTGTGGGAGAGTTTGCGGTCGCCTAGCATACACATTATTCTTCAACAGACCCCATAAAAAGAAATCGCACGGCGTGAGGTCGCAGGATCGTACCGGCCAATCGATTTTCCCGCGTCTGCCAATCCAGTCACCAAAGTGCCCATCAATAAACTCACGTACGATCAGCGCGTAGTGGGGTGGAGCACCGTCCTGCATAAAGTGAACAATTCCAACTAGGGCGAGATCTGCTTCCATCGTACCGCGTAAGTCTTCGAGCATCTCGAGGTAGGTTTGGCCTGTTACCGTGTCTTCGAAGAAATATGGCCTCACTAACCCACCGGCGTAGATTCCAGTAGACACACAAATGCCTGGTACATTCAATTCCTGTGCGAGGGTAACATGCGGATTTTCTGTAGTCCCAATAGACGCAATTATGCCGATTTATTATGCCATTCAGTTTAAGTGTTGCCTCGTCCGTCCATAAAATTTTACGATAAAAATGTGGGTCATCCGCAACACAACCACGATACCACTCACACAATTCTAAGCGAAGGTCAGAGTCATCTTCGTGTAACGCGTGAATAAGACGAGGTCGATACACAACATAATTCATGCGTTTTAGCATTCGGCGAAGCGATCTATCGGAAATAGTCCATCCTTGGGATAGCCTACGACTCGATTGGTTTGCGTTTTAACCCGTCGTTAAAAACTTACTGTACAGTTTAGTGACATTACGACGCGATGGTACTAGACGATTCGGAAAACGTTCCTGAAATTCGGAAAAAATAGTCCCATAGTCCGCTGACAATCGCAGATACAAAGTTGGTAAAAAACGCGTTCTTCTTTCGTGTACTTCCCGCCCGCCTGCATGTTTAACTCGTTACTAACAACGCACCGCAAAACCCCACCGACACTCACAACGAACAGCAACACGCGAAATGCAGATGAACGAAACTTAAGGTTAACCCTACAAACAGTAGGCAACACCTGTTATGCGAAACTACATAGCGGGAACTGACTTTTGCCGCACCCTATATAGATTTCAAAGGCATATATTCTTCTTTTTGTTTCAGAGCCCATTTTGAAACCTTCACAGTGTCTGAGCTCTAGACTACGGTCTGGTCTTATAAAAACTGATTTCATGTTTATTTTTTTTAAAGTATTTTCTCGCTTTGTTTTAACAAGTTTTAATTAATAAAATTCTTTGTAGCGTTTTATATTATGCGAGCAGTTATCCCCAACGATGCTCGGATTTACCCACTGTATGAGTGGTTAAATCCGGTACTTCTGTGAAATAACAAAATTTAAGAATTATTTCATTAAATGACTTGTATTCATTGTAGTATTTTTTATTATGCGTGGAGTTATGCCCAACGATGCGCGGATTTTCCCACTGAGTGGGTAAATCCGGTACTTTTGTGAAATAACATAATTTAAGAATTATTGCATTAAATGGTTTGTGTTTCAAATATATATTACCAATTTTACTAATTACTCCACTCTGTAAGACTTTAGAAACAGTTATAAAACCGCTAGTGGAGTACCAGGGCAAGTTCAAACTAATAGTTATATACAATACAATAATTTTAACTGTTGATAATATTTTATCTGTTGATAATAATTTAGTTGATAACAACATACTAACGGTTTGTGTATTCTTAGACTTAGCAAAGGCTTTTGATACAGTAAGTCACTCCGTTCTAAGCAGTCATCGACATTTCGTTTATAGAAATGTATATTGCACTTTTTTGTGTATTTTGTATTTTTCATTGTATAACTCTAATTACTGCTAAACAAAACCAACAGTTTCTGTAAAAAATATGGACTAAAAATTAATATAAAAAACACCAAATACATGATAATAACAAAGAAAACAAATATACCAACAAACATACATTTCAGAAATGTACCGATAGAAAGCTAAAAACAACCAAAATAAGAGCTAGGACAGAAATAGAAAGAAATATGTTTGTAAAAATGAAAACAATTCTCTGCAACAAAGATCTTAGATTAGACCTAAGAGCAGAGTAAGAGCACTGAGATGCTACGTGTTTTCGATACTGCAATATGGACTTGAAAGCTGGATATTGAAGAACACATAAATAAGTTACAGTCCTTTGAAATTTGGTGTTACAGGAGGATGCTTAGAATAGTATGAACACAGAAGAAAACTAACACGAAAGTATTGCGAGAAATGGGCAAAGAATGCCAAATAATAAACACAATAAAATTAAGGAAGTTACAATATCTGGGACAAATAATGAGGGAATAGCGATATGAACTGCTAAGGCTGATAATACAGGGAAAGATAAGAGGAGGAAGAAGTATAGAAAGAAGGAGAGTGTCATGGTTGAAGAATTTAAGAACTCTACAGAGCAGCAGTAGATAAAGTAAAGATAGTGATGATGATATTCAACCTCCGATTGGGAGACGGCACTTAAAGAAGAATATTGTACTTTAATTTAGAGATAATAAACATCTAATTCCGATACCAATCCAAAAATAACCCAAACAATACTATAATAATAGTAATGTTACCAACTCGAACAAATACTATATATGTACAAATACAAACGTCAAAAATGTTGGCAAAATGTCAATCTTAGACATAACTCATCAAAACATCCGGAAATTATTTTTCAAAATATAAATCCAATGTCATGGGTCGCTTGTTGTTTATACAGTAAATTGTAAAGACTGCAAGTCCACATATATTGGGTAAACACACCGATATCTACATGGAAGGTTTGCTGTACACAAACATGTACCTTTCAATAAATTAAACACTACAGCCTTAGCTAGGCGTTCTGAATATAAGCATTCTTTTGATTTTGAAAATCTACAGATTTTGGAAAAAGAACAGAACTGTGACAAAAGATGTATCTATATTGGAGATGATTCATATAAAAGATTACAATTGTATCAAAAATAAGACCGATATAAAAGATCTGTCAAATATATTTTCTTTTTTTTTTAACATCTAAGATTTGTTACAATTAAATAAGTAAAGTTATTTACAATGTCTTTACAATGTCAAAAAAATGTAAAGACCAGTAACCAAAGCCCCAGAACACAAACATTGGCTTGTTTACGTGATATAGATACGTGAACACGAATACTAAAAACGGCACAAATCACAATGGCTGAGCGCTGTTGAAGGCGTATTTTCCACTATTGTAGGCAATGTCAGGCTTGGTTTGTTAGGTCCAAGGGATCATATCGCTCCAATCTCATCTCTTGTTGGTAAATGCACCACTGGTAGATATTTTAAATACGATCCTCACCTAGTCACGGTTTCAAATATCGGCTTGGGTGTTTAGGGTAATATATGACGTTTGCATTTCATCTTAAACTAGCAAACACTACAGACATAAATATAAATTATATTTAATATTATTTATATATTTAAAGTGCTTATTGAAAATGTCAAAGAAAGCCGAAACGTTTAAGCAATAATTAAGTGTTTGATTTATAAAAGATTAACAAATGCCAAAATTGAAAAAGTTTCCATTTAACAGTTCAAGGTCAGTTTACTTTGAAAAATGGTGTATTTTAAATAGTTTATACAACTTTTAAGATGATTTTGTTTAAACGAGGAGATACTATGTATTTAGTTGCGTAAGCTGCGTTACTAAGGGTTAGTGAAGGAAAGTTAACCGGCGGCATCGCATTTAGGCTCTCATGCAGTATGTAACGCCTTTGTATAATTTAACAGCTAGACCCGGTGTCAGCACACTTGACTGGCACACAAATCTTCCTTGGAAAACTGACTTGGTTTGGTTCGGTGCGGTGGTTCACGATTCCGCTCTCTGATATACATACGACGTGGATATTTTCATTCTACCTACTTCGAGGTACAAAACAGCTAAAAATAAACAATATATTAAACGTTTGTATTAAATACAATTGAATTTTACAAAAGATATTTTATATTTAATCTCATAATCATATAAAAATATAGATATGTTATATTTTATTGAAATTTCGATATAAATTAATTTATACATAGACCGGATCTGTAAAAAAAAAAGACTACGTTTGGATGTAAAATGTGTCATTCTGATTTATGCAGAAAAAATTGTGTGATAATTTCAATAATAATAATTTTATTGTCTTTTGCTCCCTCCCAAATGGGCCTGGAGTATTAATAAAAAATGAAAATAGTTAAAAATTATTAAAATTATCAATTTTTTCTTCTTTTTTTACTTATAACTTTAAAACGATTCATCATCATTATTTTGGATTTACAACCCTGTGTGGGTCCTAGCCTTCCCAAGAATTTGTTTTTCAGCCGTCCCTATCCATCGCCTTCCTCCGCCAAGCACGTATTTTCATAGTTCTCATATCTTGGTCTATGTTATCTAGGAATCTTGTTCTGGGTCTTCCTCTTTTTCATTGGTCTATCAAGGAGCGTTTTTCTAGCTGGGTCGGTTTGCTCCATCCGCATTACATGGCCTACCCACCTCAGATGTCCTATCTTCATGTGTTTTACGATATCTGGCTCCTGGTATATTCTATAGAGGATGAGGATGATCCTGGATATCTGGTATATTCTGTAGAGTTCGAAGTTGTATCGTCTTCTCCAGACACCATTTTCATTTACCGCTCCATAGATTCGCCTTAGTATTTTTCTTTCGAAACATCCTAACATGTTTTCATTGCTTTTTGTTAAAGTCCAGGTTTTTGAACCATATGTTAGGACTGGGCGTATTATTGTTTTATAGAGTTTTGCTTTTGTATTTCTTGATATAACTGTAGATTTAATAGCATCTATTAGCCGTGCAAATTCTTCGGTTTATCTCTACGGTAGTGTCATTTTCAGTATTGACGAGCGCTCCTAGGTATAAAAATTCGTTAACTGCTTCGATGACGTCGTTTCTATAACAAGTGGCCATAGTATTTGTTGTTGATTACCTATTTTCATATATTTCGTTTTATTGGTGTTTATTATTAAAACCATTTTTGTAGCCGCTTCCTTTAGTGCTACATACGCATCTCGTGCTGCGTTTTCCGTTCTCCCAACAATATTGATATCATCAGCATGACGTCCAGACGCACCAATCAATCGAACACACTACGGCCCTGGGAGTCCAGAGTCCTCATGCTCCAACAAAAATCCGCAAAAAGTTCCAACACGATGCCTGCACCAAACACCGGCGACAAACATCGGATATTAGTAAGTAAACGCTAATATGCCGATATCCACCATCTGCAGCTCTGAAACCGTCGATGTGTAATATTTTCGAGCCACCCGACTTCGACGCCGTACCTGATGCACGATGGATGTCCCCGGAGTAGCCAGTCCCTGCCTGCCCTACCATTATGTGGTCCAGAGCACCACGGAGGCTCAGGCAAACTCGCCTACGACCCACCGGCGACATGCAAAAGGTACCGACAGGGCTAGAACGGGACGTAGCGGCCGACGATCGACCACATCGCCGAGGAGGAACCTGCAGAAGATGCTGTCCACCACATCGGGCACCGCCAGTGAGTTTTGTGCAAGTGTAGTGCTACGCGACGCGAGTGCAGTGTATGTGTTAGAGAACTGTAAGTAGAAACTTTCAAAAGACATTAAGTTTATTCATTTTTTAAGCAATTTTTTATTTGTCTTTGAGTGTTCATAAAAATCAAAAGTTTTTTTATCAACCTCAGAGCCTTTCAAAGCGGGGGGGGGGGGTGACGTCCAGATGCACCAATCAAGCGTCTCGACTTTGCCTAGTCCTTCCTTTTTTTAACTTTTAATAATTTCAATTTGTTGAGAAATGAAAAAGTTAAAATAACTTTATATACGGGACATTTTCGGATCTCTACTCAGTACCGGTTTTACTCTCAGAGAGTAGCCGTCGAGCTCCTCACTTGAAGGACTCGGCAATTTTCCAACACCACCAATAAGACTCTGATGTTGACTTTTTTTTCCTTCAGAGATATTTGTTTTATTTCTACAACCCTAATAAAACATACAGGCATTGTCTTTTTCAAGACAATGCCCCAAAAGAGCGTCCTGGACTAACATCGCAATTGCGCAATGTTAGATCATGGCGATATTAATAACCATAGGAAATGCACATAGTTGCTTTTACGTTTTTCCATGGCTTATTAATTCCAGAGACGACAAGCATATGCTAGGATTTGCACAGATTTATGATATATTAAACCGGTAGTTGTGATTTGTGACGTACGTATTACTTTTTCCAAAGCTAGATTGAATAGTATACAGGAGAGTGGGTCTCCCTGACGTAGCCAGTTATTTGTTTTAAAATTATTTGTTTTAAAAGGTTTAGAGAGTTCCCCCTGGATTCGTACTCTGCATTGAACTTTTTCAAGGGTTAGTTTAGATAGACTTACCAACTGATTTGGTACTCCTAGGTCTTAAAATGATTCATTTTGAAGCAAATTTGTATTGAAATAAAATACCGATAATTAAATTTTTTTCTATAAGATACGAGTAGCTAAAAATAAATTAATGTTTTACCAAATCATGAATGTGTTGCTTGTGTGAGTCCATTTCAAATAGGTAAAAGAAATAATAAATAAGACTTCACTACTCACAATCAGTTTAATTTAACTATCTAGACGACCGATTTGGCTTTCTACAATATGCAAAGCATCTTCAGGTCTGTTGATATAATAATTAAATGCTGAAATAATAAAACCCATATTAGGGTTTTGTCTTATAAAGATAAATAAAGATAAATGATATAAATTACAGTAATTATGCCAATATTACATGTCTGTGTTTTTTCAAAATGAATAAACTGTTTAAGCAGACAAAGTAATTAAGACCCCCCAAATTGGTTTAAAAATAGTCTATTGAACTGTAATAAATTAGTAAATCAACAAAATATTACTTACATGCCGGTACTCTATTAATTAATGGTCGGAAGAACATAGTTCAAACTATCCTGTATTGCTGAATGGAGAACTTCAGTTTTTACTGTTGTAATTGTTTGACAATAAAGGGGGAAGTTTCTTGAGGAGCTAGATTTTATCCAATGAAGTATAAAATAGATGTAATGTGATTGTTAAATGAGAGTGATATTCTATATTATTTCAAGGGATATATTTATGAAATGTGTGTTATTTATTTAGATTTTATTAAGGTGACAGTTGTACGACAATGAATGAAATTAGATGTACAATTTTGTGGGTGTGTAATTTTCTTAAACTTGTAATTATCAAATTTTTTTGATAAAGTTCAATTGACTTACTGTTATATGGCAAATGATTGTAAAGTCCAGTATATAAAATTATTTTTTTATGGCCTTGGCATAGCCAATTGACCAGACTGTTTTGTAATTTATATTCACAGAACAACAATCAGAGTTCGAGTTAGTACTAAATGTAAGTTAAAAGTAAATTAAATAATTGACTTGTTTTGATTGTTCTTTTTTTGTTTGTTTGTGATTTTTCATTGTATTACTTTTTTGATATTGTATGTAATATGTATGTATATTTTTTATTTTGTTTTGGTCTTTTTTATATTAAATTGGTTTTGTCTATTTTTTTTTATTTATTTGTTTTTTTTTGTTTCCATTTTTTTCCATTTTTTTTTTCATTTTTTCGTATTAAAAGGTTTATTACATGATTGATATGTTCGCAGATTAGTAGTACATTATATTGTTTAAAGTTTATATTTACAATTTTACTGATAAATACAATTAAAGATTTCTAAGTTTCCAGAGAAAATTAATTCATTTATGTGAAATGGGAAACAGACATTTAGTTTTCGTAAGTTTTCATAAACCAAGTAATATTTCCTTGTTGGTTTACACATTCTAATAGGATATGTGTTATATATAAAAATATTAAAACTCAAACGATTAAGAACACTTAGGGACAAACAAACACACAGAAAGGACGAAATAGACATTAAATTTTAAAAAAGGCGTTTAAAGCACTACATCTCTGACTTGGAGACAATATGTTTTTTTGTTACCTATTAGATTTTAGAGGTAAATTTGACAAGCTACTGTAGGTTAAAGTGTGACAGTTCTTCTTCTATTTCTCAGTACTGTAAGTTAAGTTAACCAGTTTTTTTTAAGTAGGCAGATATTAATGAATGTCTCTAAAAATTTTTAAATATAGAAAAAGTAAGTTAATATGTTTAATATTGGCATAGTTTTAACAATCATTAAATAATTAAATTTAAATGTAACAATCTGAATAATTGAAATAGATTTTCTATTATAACTAACTCAGTTTAGTCAAAATTACAGAACAAACTTAAGTGATTATTTGGTAATTAAATATGTACAGTTGTATTCAAAATCTATAATAAAATTACAAAATTTCTTTGGTAACAACAGTTCTTCAACACCAGTTTTTCGTTTATCTTTGTTGATCTTTATAAGACAACACCCCAATATGGGTTTTATTATTTCAGCATTTAATTAACTTGTACCGACAGACCTAAAGATGCTTTGCATATTGTAAAAAGCAAAACCGGTCGTCTTAATTGTTAAATTAAACTGATTGTGAGTAAGTCTTATTTACTGTTTCTTTTACCTATTTAATATTTTACCCTTGATGCAAAACAGCGATAAACACAAAAAAGTGGAGCATATTCTTATTCAATGTTTATCACCCACTTATATTACAGTTAGTACTTTCATAATTTGCCTAGAAAATTGTTATAATATAATAAAACCGTTCATCAGATTGCACTAAAAGCAATTCAAAAGATTTCGAATAATAATTTTGCAATCTAATTTTTTTTAATAGGTTAAAGAAATAAAATACTACTTACTCACAATCAATTTAATTTTAAACGACCGGTTTTGCTTACTACACTTTGCAAAGAATCTTCAGGTCAAACGGTACCAAGTAAATTAAATGCTGAAATTATAAAAAGCCTAAATTAGGCCAATTAGAACTGGAATTCATACCAGTCTACTCAGTATGAATATAATTAGGTACTTAAATATAAAATAACATTACCTGATCGTATTCCTCCCCTTTTTTCTACTCTCAATCTATATACATATATAAGTGATCCCCTAGATTCGTGTATCATATGGCATACATTATCACCACGTGGTATGTAAAAGTAACTTGAACATTATTTTAAATCCAAAATATATTTCATAACTTCATATATAATCAATATAAATTATTAATACATTTAATATACCTTATTTGATCATTCCAATCTTCAACAAAAAATTTCAAATTTGGATCCGACGACATCCTCATATCCACAAAAAACTTTTCTCGATATATTTCCAATAAACCTTTTTTTAATAAAACTAAATTAAATATCAGTATTTGATTAATATGGTACCTAAACTTATTTACCACAAATTTTCTAATATAGTCCACCTGATTTTTAATATATGTACTCATTATATAGAATTTGATTTTACATCAACACATGGTTAGAAATCCTACTATACAACATTAAAGAATCGTTCAGACTAGTATTATTAATTAAATTAATTTATTTTAATCTTAAATCAAATACAAATTTCACGTTGTCGAATAGAGATACTAAACTTATGACCACAAGTGACTATAAATTTGAAATTGTTAAAGTGTTCAACACAATTTTATTGATTGGACTTACCAATTTTCTTGTAGTAAGTCGTGGACGTTATATCTTGTCATGGTACATTATAAACTCAAAATAAGATTAAAATTTAGTGTTGCACCGTTTAAATAGTACATCAGTTACCTGCAGTCAGGTCCATATCCGGTACTCAACTGTCATTATACCAGAATTACCAACGACATTATTTTATAATTAGTTAATTTCTGGAATTTGTTAATTAATTTGCTTTTCATTAACAATTATCTACTTTTCTCTATTTTCCACATTAATATATTAGAACTAAAAAAGTTTTACACATACCATTACATACGGCTCATTCACGCCGACAATAGGTTTTTAAATTTTTGTATATTTATTATTTAATTTGGATTAACATTTTATTACCAAATACTTCAGTTTGTTTTGTAATTCTGACTTTCTAAGTTTCTTATATAAGAAATTATTTCAATTATTTCGATTGTTAAATTTAAATTTAAATTATTTAGTGATTGTTAAAAGTATGCCAATATTATGCACATTATCTTACAACTTTTTATTTAAATATTTAATTACTATTTCAGTAATATCTATTTGCTTCAAAACTAGTTAATTTTAGTTGCAATACTAAGAAATAGAACAAAAACTGTCATACTTTAACCTACATTAGCTTGTTAAATTTACCTCTTAAAAGTGTTGTAGACAACAAAGTTTTTGCCAGTTCTTCTCCTAATTAGTGATGTAGTGCCAATAAGTGCCCCCTTTTAAATTTAATGTCTGTTTTGTCTTTTTTGATTGTGTTCTATTTGTCCCTAAGTGTGCTTATTTGTTTTAATTTTAATAATTTTAATATATCTGGCATCACAATTTTCATCCAAAACAGAAATCAAATTCACTTTATCAAAATTTAATAATTATAAGTTAAAGAAATTGCACACCCACAAAATTGTATCTATAAAATGTATCTTAAAATTTATATACCTGTAAAAAATTTATCTGTAAAATATATCTTTGGAATAAATGTAAATTACTTTTAATAATTAAAATAACATAAAACATCACTTTCATTTACCAAACAATCACAAAATACCTTATTCCTATTTCATTTGTTAACATCTCTTCCCTCAAGAACTTCCCCGCTGATTATCAAACAGTTACAATAAAAACCCATCACCAGCAATACAGGGCAGTTTAAACTATGTTTTCCGAATCATTAACTAATTATTCTTGTACCGGCTTGTAAGTAGTATTTTGGTTATTTACTAATTTATTACAATTTAATAGATTATCTCATACCAATTTGTGGGTTTTTACTTTGTCTGCTTAATCAATTTTTATTCATATTAATAAACATAGACATGTAATATTCGCATAATTACTGTAATTGTTATCTTTATCTTTATAAGACAGCACCCTAATTTGTGCTTTTTATAATTTCAGCATTTAATTTACTTGGTACCGTTGGACCTGAAGATGCTTTGCAAAGTGTAGAAAGCGAAACCGGTCGTTTTGGTGGTAAAATTAAATTGATTGTGAGTAAGTGTTATTTTATTTTTTTTTTATTTATTTGAAATGGACTCACACAGGCAATACATTCATGATTTTTTTAATATTTAATTAAAATTTTTTTAAAATCTTGCCCAACAAAAACTAAACCATTTAGAAGTTTGCCAATTTTGAAGCAAAACTTCTTTACTGGCGTTGTATTTTTTTTCTCTAAAGTAAAATGTTGAGGCGACCATCACGGAATTAGCTCCACGAGAAAGAATCGTAACCAGTAGCGTCATAGAATGGCGGTTCTTGACATCGATTCAATGCTCTTGATCAATTCATTTCTAGTAATCATACATTCACTCTAAGCAGGTTTAAATTAAAAACTGCATGAAAAATTACTAACAAAATACGCCAAATGAGAAGTAAAAAATTAAAAGAATCTCTGTCATTAAAAGATTTGATTCATAATGATTGTCAAAATTTAATACTAGTCATAGATGTCATCCGATTAATAGCAACATTGAATCATCTGTTTAAATTTTTTTAAAAATTCCCGTTTTAAGAAAATTTCGTATAATTACAAATATTATTTTTAAACAAATTTAGTTTATATAATAAAATAATTAAATTTACTATCAAATGATATTTATTTATATTTTATTATTATGTAATATTTGGTCTCAATTTGACAGGTTTGTCATGAGTAAACAACGCGCAACGTATACTTCGACGCTTTGTTAATACGGTAACAGGTGACGTGAGGAGCAAACAATAATTTAATAAATTTGATTAAAAATAAAAAAAATAAATATTAAAATTATTCTATTTAATCTAAATCTATTATTCAAATTTAAAAAATACAGACAACATAGTATAAAGCTCCACGCTAGTCTACGTTACCGCCTACTATTCCATGTTTTTTTTTTATTTTAACTTGTTATTTTTTACCATCTTATTTAGTTTATATAATGATTAAATTTATTATCCAAATTATATATATTTATATTTTCATAATTCCATATAAATATAATTTCATATAAATTGGTACAATTAGTAAAACATTTTAAAAATTTTCATATTTATACCGTCACACCGAAAGAGTCCATTTCTGTACCTAACGAGAGGATGGCCCTTAGTTATACAAAATGCCAAAACTGACCATAATTTGTTATTTTGATTTTTGAAATGTTTTATAATTTTTTAAAAAATACAGAAATATAGTAAAACTCTGACTATGTTGCATTTAGTTCCCGTGAACTAAAAAGAGGGAGCTAGAGAGTTTTCTAAAGGGAGCCTCAGTTAACGTCTCGAAAAAGATGTCTGATGGCGGACACTAATTCTCAGGATTGTCAAATCTAAAACAAAAAATTCCAACGGAATATTTAAAAAAGGGAATACTTTACAACAAGACAATTAACCACGTAAAGTCGAAACATTAATTTTGAGATGCAAATTTTTGGTACAAAAATCAATTTTTTAGTTTTTTTAATATTAATTAAAAAAATATTATGTTTGTATCTAATAAAAGAGGTGAGAAAAGATTATCTTGCTTAGTTTTAGATGTGATAAGTTCCAATATAATTTTTTTTCCAATAAAACTGACAATAAAATCGTTTATGACTAGTTATAATATACGATCTTAAATGTTTGATAAATAAAAAGACAAAAGAATAACTCGTACGGGTGTCCACAATGAGAACGCTTAGATTAATGTGTGAAAAGATGAGAATACAAAATCTGCAATTCTGCACGTTCTGTCAGTCCAATATTTTTCATGTGCCTCTTAAAGCGAATAGTAAGAATCATAATTAGGGTCAGATTTTGCTACTATATTTAAACTAACTATATTAAAGTAACCCCAGGATTAAATTTATAATATATAGAAAGGAAATTACAATAAACCAAAAGAGTGTGTGTGTGTTTTATTGGCACTGTTTTTGACAAAATAAACCAAAAGAAAAATCCTCAAACTCTTTTAAACAGCTACATAGTTTCTTCGAACATGACAATCATAAGTTGTTCATATGTCACCAGTAATGCGAAAGAAAAATGTTACATTAGGTCAAGGTTAATTTTGACGTGTGTAAAGCACAATTTGACATCGAATTTTGCCGTGAATAAATTCATTAAGAAATTGATGAAATAGATGATGTCCCATTTTTCTTATTTATTGGATGTGAATTAAGTGTCATTAACCTGTGTAGATTTGTCGGAAAGTAGGGCTTTTATTTTGTTTATTGATCTTGGTGGATCATCAAGTAGCGTGGAGTATTTTATCTTTAAACATATTTTTAATTTAAAAATTAAAAAAATGAGTTGTATAAAAGAAGTAAGTTTATTATCGTATATAATAATTAAGGCAGAAGATAATATATGTATTTATCTAGGGAAAACATACAACTTTCCGTAAGGAAAGTTATTGCTTGATATCGTTGTACGAACTAAAGAGTGTTTATTAGAGGTAAAGAAATGTAAGTTGGTAACACTTTTTTAACTGTCGGCCATTTTGACCGCTGTTAAGTGATTTATGTTAAGTTTGGTTTGGCATTTTGGCATGAATAGACTTGACGCTTGAAAAACGCTTCAAAATTCAACAAATTTATTTTGAAAATTGTGGTTTGTTCGAAATACATATCGCGCACTATGTACATTTTATGGCCAACACAATGGTCCATCAGAGCAAGTAATTGGATTAACCGTAAAACGTTTTTGCCCCACATTTCTCTAAATGATAATATGCATCCACATACACGTCGTACAGTGCGTACAGAAGAAGTGGTTGCTGCTGAAGAGGGTAGCACAAAGGAAGACCCGAGTCAGTCTATTTGCCATCGTACACAACAGTTGGATACGTTTCCACCCACTTTATGGAAGATTTTGTCAAAAGATCTTGCTTTGGATGCTTACAAAATCCAACTTATTCAATCACGAAAGAATTGAACGTACATCATCAACTAACAAGGTGTTGACCCGTAGATTCAGTGAGTGGGTACAAAGCGAGATTGCCGTTGATTCCGATTTTTATAAACGAATTTTGTTTAGCAATGAATCTCACTTTTGGTTAAATGGTTACGTCAACAAACAAAAGTGCTCTATTTGGAGTTAAGATAATCCTCAAATGTATGTTCAGAAATCATTACATCTAGAAAAACTATTTGGTGTGCTTTATGGTCTGGTGAAATCATTGGACCGTACTTCTTCAAAAACGATTCTGGCCAGAACGTTACAGTCAATGGTGACCGCTGTAGAGCCATGATAAATGTCTTTTTCATTCCCCAGTTGAATAACCATGATGTGCAGAAGCTGTCGTTTTATTAAGACGGCGCAACATGTCACACAGCTCGTGCCACAATTGATTTATTGAAGAAAACATTTGGTAACTGCATAGTTTGAAACGAATAAATTTTGTCTATCTCAGGATAAGATTATGAGGGTAAAGATAGGGCAAGCAAAATAAACGCTACTTGTGCGAACGGCACTCAGGGTTTGTTAGGAAAGCTGGGGTCGTGGATAAGTAAATGGTAAGGGGTCGGATTGGGCAACTACAGAAAAAAGAAACAAAAGGAGTACTAACATAATCTCTTAGGATAAACAAAGCAAAAAGAAACAGGAAACACCTCTATGCATTTAATATAGGCCACCACTTTAAGGTACCTAATTATACCTATTACAACCACTAGTCGTAACTAGGAAAATATTTATTAAACATAAAAAACATATCTTTTTTAAGTAACTCAAAAAAGGGGTTAGTTAAAAAAATAAACAAAATGTTAAGAAACAAAATTTAACATTTTTTCTGTCTTACCACAAACAGTTACAAAACATAGAGCATTCAAGAATACTCAAAAAAGACGATACAAAAATATTACCTCAATAGTCGCAAAATACAAAAAACTTACATGTCATCCATTTACAAACTCTAGGAGTTGGAGATATTACAAAAACTTAAAAATGTTACCGCACAGAGGTTAACCTTTTTTTTTTAAACAAAACAAATGAAAATCAAAAATAATAAAGCGAGCTGTTTTATATAAACATTAAATTTAAAACCGAAAAATTTAAAATTTACAATTTTTAAATGTTACAATTTCTAAATTTTAACGTAAGCAATTATTATTTTATAAAAAAATTGTCTGTCTTTACTTTAAAATTTGAACAAAATGTAACCTAGATTTTCACTAACACACTTTGGATTGTCTGTAACTGGACGTCATTGGAATTTCTAGAAACATAACGGGGTAGACCTGGGCGTCACTCTCTGTGCAACGAACACACGAACAAATCTATGTCCATACTACCAAAAGCCTTGGATGATAACCAGAGAGAAACAAAACGAGGATGGAAACGACGATTCTTCCAATCCTCACTCAAAACATTAACTGAACCATTAACTTCACACTGCTACACATTTTTTATGAAAAGGGGCAAAAAACAAAAAATTTTACAAATTCGACATGAATTTGGACAAACGCTGAACCGCTCTTGATCGCGGCTCCAACGAGAGTCACGAAATTATCCTTAGAAATTGATCGCATAACTTAAAATAACAAAACACTTAAACGATGGTTGAAACGCAAATCCTTTATCAGAAAACGCAATTCAAGCAGTTCGAATAAAACATTAAAACAAAAACCGAAGAAGTAACATCTGTAAAATATAAACAAACTATAAAATGGTTTATATTCGAGCCGACTTTAGAAGAAATTTAAAACATATTTGGGTTTTAATGCGTAAAAGTTTCACGTTTCGGACCGTGAATTGGCCTCCAAGATCGTGCGATTTAACACTGCTAGACTATTTTATGTGGGAATAGGTGAAGGTTGCTAGCCTACGCCGATAAGCATGAAACGAATAATCATTTAAAGAACAACATTTGCCGCGTTATTGCTGATATACAGCGACAAATATTGGAAAAAGTGATCGAAAATTGGACCTATCTCTAAAAAATTATACTAAAAAACACCCTTTACATCCTCAATTGTATGAAATGACGAATAGTGACTATAAAAATAAAATCGCTTTTGCAATGCAATACACTCATGGACAAAAATATCGAATATTTTGGAATTTTAAAATTTCTTTTTGGTGGTCACTACATTTTAAAACAATTTTAAATTACTGATAACACTCATATAGTAGGCTGGTGTATTCAACTGTTGTAAAATATTTTGACCTCTATTTTAACGTTTATTCAGCGTTTAGTGTCATTCCAACATTTTCATGACTCCATTAAAAAAACCTTCTTCACGTAAAGGAAAAATCATACTAATTCGGTAATTATTCGTTTTATTTATTGAGTTTAATTAAATACTATTTTAATTTTGCTAAGTTAAAACAAGTATGCTACCAATTCGATACTGCGATGAAGCCCAAGTAGCACAGATGGTAATTTTGTACGAGGAAGGATATGCACAAAAAGATATCGCACGACGTCTCAGGAGAAGTCAGTCTAGTCAGGTCTAGTTTCAGATACTTTAAAAAGGTACCGCGAAACAGGAAATTTCGTAGGAAGGCCTGCTCAAGGACGCCCAAGTTGCACAGCCGGACTTGATGACCGTTTTTTGGTTCTTATTTCTACACTAAATCGTGTATTGACATCGATGTACCTCAGAAATAAGCTAATAAATGTTAGACAATTTAATGTAAGTTCAGAGACAGTTAGACGACGATTAAAAGAAGCAAACTTAAGCCTAGACGCCCCGCCAAAGTTTCACGTCTTTTCCAAAATCATAAAGTTCGTCGTTAAGAATTTGCAAGAACACATCAGAAAACAAAACATGTTCTAATTGGATCACATAGCTGCCTAACATTGCCATCATTTGTTCACAAAAATACGTTCTTCTATCAAAATCATTTTCCATGAGCTCTTGAGTGTGCATAATTTTATAGGGATGCATTTTGTTTTCTTGTAATATTCGAATAACCGATGATTTGCTAATATCGATTTTTGTTTTTTAACATATCAATAAAAAGAAAGGGTTAAATAGTTTTTACTTACTATATCATTACCAAGACCTAAATGGGCAAGAAGTATTAAGACAGTGGTAGTGACTTTCGACAATAATTTTCTTTTATAAATGTGAATGTTTGCATTTTACTCATACCGAATAACTTATATAGAATAATTATGCATATTTCCGAAATAGTCAAAGATAGGTATAGGACATTATATTAAAAAAATGTCCGATAAAATGATCTGAGGAATCTAAAAATTAATTAACATACAGGTTGTTATATTTAAAATTGGTTGGTACAAGTTGGTATTGGCCACCGATATCTGATACACCCCGTATAAAAAGTTTTTATGGAAAAAACTGCGGAACTATAAATACTAATCGACGTGTTCGACCGTTTTTTCGGATACTCCCTCATTTATGTATTAGCTAATTTATTCCATTTGGCTGACACACAGTGTATGTATACTTCAGAACATCATAAATTGCCTAACAGATCTTAGGCATAAACAATGATATTGTTAATTCGTGGATTCGAAACGTATACCTCAGACTGCGGTATGCTTCCCCGTGTAATTGGTGTCACGATTCTCTATAAGGGTTCTGAACCAAACAAGTAGTTTTTCAAAACTTTCTTCTCACATTCACAAAAACTGTTGAGATTTTTCTTTAAATTCACTATTTAACATATTTAATCCTGCTTTATAAAATTTATCTTGTAGCCACGGTCAAACCCACCATCTTCTATTAATTTTATCGGGAGTAATTTCTACCATTAAAACTGCAGAAGGCAATAGTAGTGCAACAGCAGCTGCCTTTCTTTTTTGTAGTTTAGCTACACGTGTGTTGTTTATACTTAATTTTTAAATTGACAGGCTTAATTAAAACAAACAATACCACATTACATCAAATAATAAAATCATTGGTATTACTGAAAATAGTGACGTTTGACATCAAACTTTATTTGAAGTCAAACAAAATTGACTTTTAAGAAATTCACGAATTTATTAACACAGAAATTGATGAAAAAATTCATTAATTTCTTGGTGAATTTATTGTTGGGCCCGCTTTACTAATTCTTATTGAATTGTATTGAAGTTGCAGTATTAATCACGTGATTTTTGAGTGATAAAACTCATATTTAAATATTTTTCAATTGAAACATTAGATAAAAAGAAATACACATAATTTGGTTTATATCTCAAAATAAAATTGTTACTTATTGCATTTGTACCAGAGGAGTATTTTGTAAAATAAAGTCAAGCCGAAGAAGCAAGCATTTCACTTATTTCAACAATAAAGTAAAGTAGAGAATAGAGAGGAAAATTCCTTTCTTTGCCAATTATATTTACATTTTAGTGCTTTCGAAGTCGGAAATCATTGGTTTTAAGCGATTCCCATGGGAGTGCGTCAATGTCCCCTTCTACCAACTCTCAATTCAGTGGCGTGGACAGGTAATGTTTGCTTATAAATAAATAATTTATTTTAAAATTAAATAAAAGGTAGTAAATCAGTTTATTAAAATTAGTTATAGAGAGTCGTGTTTGAGATTTTCATTATATAAACAGGCTGTTGCTAGGTCATTTAGCTTTCTTCTTCTCATACAGTTAAAATTTATTTTTTATTTGGAATATCCACTATTTGGTGATCAACAAAGGATACAAAGTAGAAAATGAGTTAGAAGTAATAGATAACAAGCAATATATTAACAGATATATCAGACAAGGTTGCATAAGCCATTTCCCATAGATTTTGAGCAAATAAAAATGACTGGGAGTAATCATCTTGTAACAAGTCACTGTCAACATTAGCCGAGAGCTGTCGGCGCCTCCCGGTGTATCCTTACTCCCACCAACAAACTATCACTACCGTCGGTGTAAGCTGGACCTGGAACACCGGGAATAGTACAAAATACCGCAAGGAACGTAGACAACTAAGTTTGATCCGGTATATTGATCTGTTACGAGCTTAAGGTCTCTGTATACTGCTTATAAGCCGCCATCCTTTTCTTCATACCTGGGATCGGGTAATTGATCGATAGGTTCCGTCCTCACCTGGGTCGAGTATTTATCGACTTCATCCGTCCCATCTATCGCCTAGGCTGTGTATTGATCAGACGTTCCAACGGTCCTTGGGTATTGACTGAAGATCTTCCTTTGTCTTACCAATCCAAACGTCGCCTGATTTCTTTTTACCGTCATCGACGACGGATTTTATTTGAAGGATTCGTCTTTGTATTTTTATTGTACATTGAGTAAAAGTGAATTTTATTTTTATATATTTCAACATAATTTTATTTTGATTACATTTATGTTTTATCAAGTCTGGTGCCTAATATAGCTACCCGTCGCAAATAAAAAAAAATACAAGAAGTTTTACAAGAAATTTGTAAGTAAATGTCGAAGTAGGCGAACAAATAAAACAATTTTATAGCGATGTAATTTATGTACCTTATATTGTAAATGGTATTGATAGGTTCGCTGAACTTATTAGAGTTCGATTTCTAATGATAAGTGAACTAATAAAAATAATATTAAAACAACATTTTTGAAAATGCCTGCCCTTCAAAGTGATTTTAAAATATACAAAAAAACATTTCTAATATACCATTGTCTCTGAAACGAATTTTGAAAAGACTCTTTGAGGAACGCCTTTAAAGACTGTCTTTTTATTCAAAAATTTTTCCTTCAATTAAAGAGTTACAAATCGAACTAGATAATGAGAGATCGAGTTCTAAATATTCAAATAATTACGAACATAGCTATTTCATTTGCACATGATTACCAATTTATCTCTGTTTAAACTTCCTGTACTTCTTGTAGATTATAGAACTAAAGAAAGAGACAAAAAAGATAAAAAGAGCCAAAAATAATGAAAAAATATATGCCAAGAAATCAACATAAAAAGAGGTAACAAAAAAGAATATAGAACAGAATTCCCAAATGACTATGGAAGCCATTCAAACATCCTAGTACATAGTAAACAACGAATAATAATAAATTTAGCAGATCTAACTAAAGCCCTTAATATGAAAATGCGCCAGGATTGGAAAATGTACCAATATAACTTTTAAAAGTCAGTTTCATCAAAAGTCTATCAAATTCTGACACATATATTTAGTAAAGGTTTAAATGGAGAGCGCAGCATTTGATAATGGCAGCAACACTGGGTCTTCAAGAAATGCCGTTAAAAAACTCACTACATTTCCAGGAACAGATATTGGATCTGATCACCAACCCCTTGCGGCAGATATTAAACTTAAATAAAACGAATCCAACGAAGGTTAAAACGAATCCAACGACAAAAACCAAAAACTAACATAATTCATTTTGAGGATATAACCATAAAATACTACTTCAAAAACTAATTTAACAATTTAATAAAGAACATCGGAGAATAACTAGAAGATTCAGAGGAACTATGGGATGAATTTAAAAGCAAAGTTAACAAAATCTTCACAAATAATAATAAGAGAAGTAACTTAATCGAGAGAAATCAATCTGGATGACAGAAGATATCTTGAAATGGATGGAACAACATCAACTTATAAATTCGAATAACATAATATATTCATCTACAAAGAAGATTTAAAGGGTTTAATTTTCATCTTTAAGATGCCACAAGAACATGGCTTTAGAACAATATTAAAAAACCGTTGTGGGCACAGCGTTATTCAAATTTTTTGTAGATTTTAAATTCTTTACGAAAATCTGGCACATTGCCCAAATTCAATAAAATTTTTACGAAGATGTACAGACAATACCTTAATACCAAAGGAGTTGAAGTTACGTCCAGCATATTCAAGCAGAACGTTGAAAAAAAAATCTACACAGTGCCAGTTTATTCATGATCTGGGAAAAGTTGCAATTTATAGATCCAATTTATTTTTTGTTGAAAAAGATATTGTAAGTATTAAAGATTTACTTTTCAATGTGATATCAAATTGTAATTTCGATCGAATTATTTTTAGTTACTGATATAGTATACGAAAATTCAAAAGAGAAACAATAAAATATACATTTAAATAAATTTAATATTCTTTTAGATCAAAACAATATACATGCTTTAGATAAACTATGGATAAACTCAATAGAAATAATGACATATGAGCGACAGTTATCAACCTATCAAACAGACATTTAAATGCACATGAGAGTTTAACATTGTCAAATTGTCAAAGGTTCTAAACTTTGCTGTTACTCATGTATCTGTTCCAAAGTTAGACATAATTAGCTCAGTGGAGAAAATATCTCAATATTTAAAAACCCACAAAAAGGAAGAAAATAAAGTAGAATTGGAAAAGTCTGTTAAAACTAAACTATACATCCGCAACAAGGAACTAAAGGCTATAAGAACTAAAGGCTAAACAAATGATAAGCAGCAGATAAGGATAATAAAATAATAAAAGTAATAATTGATAAAATTCAATATAAAAACAAAACTAAAGATCTAATAACAAAAGGAACTTATATAAAATTAACAAAGGATCCGTCAAAGCCTTTGGAAAACAGAATATATAGAACTTGTTTCAAGTTTAAAGATTATTTAACAAATTATCAAAGAAGATTAATAACGCCTCATTACAGTAAGACACCTCATTTTTACGGAGTACCAAAAGTTCATAAATCGAATACTGTACCACTTAGACCTATTTGTAGTACTATAAATTCTCCTAGTGAAGTGACAAAATTTTTGTTAAATATCATACAGCCATTTGCAAATAAAAGTGACACATGTATAAAAAAAGCACAACATTTTTTGAATATATTATTAAATATTGAATTTTATTATTTATATTTTATTATATTTTTAAATTTTCTTTTTGATGGAAAAAAGACGCAATTTTAAGAACCAAAACGTCGAAATGTATAAAGTAATTAATAAAGAGATAAGGACTGAAATAAGAGCTGTAAAACAAACATACTTCGAAAACAAGTAGGGAAAACATGATTTATTTAATATGTATAAAAGAATAAAAGAACTGATAGGTCAGAACAAAAAACAGGCAAATAACATCGTTGATAGAGGCGGAAAACTGATTATCACTAATTTGCATAAAATAAACAGATATAAAGAGTATATTGAGGAACTGTATAGTGATGAAAGGCCCGAGCTTGAAATTAACAAAGTAGTTACAGGACCTGACATAACTATGGACGAAATTGAACAAGCAATACGATTAGCAAAGACCCGAAAAGCGACGGGACCAGATGAAATACCGAGTGAAATAATAAAGCTCTTCGAAAGTTTAGGTAAAATATCTCTCCTTCATCTAATAAAATTTATGAAACTGGCTATATGCCAACGGATTGGCGGCTGTCGACTTTTGTGAGGATACCTTAAAAAGCAAATGCAAAAAGATGTAGTGACTACCGAACCATCAGCTTGATGAGTCATGTTTTAAAGATATTTCTACGGATTTTGCACTCTAGGATGTACCAAAAAATAGAACAACAACTTGGTGACACACAGTTTGGATTCCGCAATAACCTTGGAGCAAGAGAAGCACTATTTAGTATTCAGGTTATGGTACAGAGATACAGAGATGTCAGACATCCAGTTTATATGTGTTTTATTGACTTTGAGAAGGCCTTTGATCGAGTAAAACATACTGAAACCATAACTATTCTTCAGCAGGTAGGTATTGAAGATAAAGACCTACGCATTATTAAAAATCTTTACTGGCATCAACGTGCAAACATCAGGATTGGTCGGGACACTTCTGAAGAGCTTTAAATACGGAGACGAGTAAGGCAGGGCTGCATTTTGTCCCCGCTACTATTTATCATCTATTCTGAGTTCGTTTTCAATAAAGCAGTGGATAATGTTCAATGTGGTATAAAAATGAATGGCGTCAATATTAATAATTTGAGATATGAGGATGACACAGTGTTAACTGAAAGCAATTACGAAGAACTTCAACATCTAATTAATAGTATTACCACAACGTGTGATGAATATGGCCTTAAGCTAAACAGCGCAAAGACAAAGGTGATGGTCGTCAGTAAAACGCTAATACAACCGGAAGTGGTAATACCTTATGGTGAATAACTAGAGAGAACTAACAGTATCACTTACCTTGGTTGTAATCTAAATGAGAACTGGGACATGTGCAAAGAAATTAGAATACTGTTTTGTGGGAACAATATTACTTTAAGTCTGAAAATTAGATTAGTGAGATGTTATGTGTTCTCTACTTTTTTGTATGGTGTCGAAGGTTGGACTTTGACGGAGACACTTCTCAAGAAACTGGAAGCCTTTGAAATCTGGGTGTCTCGGAGAATTCTACGAATAAGTTGGGTGGATAGAGTTCGTAACGAAGTTGTTTTGCATCAGATGGGAAAAGTTACGGAAGTCTTCAAAACAAATAAAAATTGCAAACTTGAATATTTTGGCCATGTTATTCACCACCCACAGAGATATAATATACTACATTTAATAATACAAGGCAAGGTAGACGAAAGAAGAGGGCCAGGTCGAAGAAGAACGTCATGGCTAAAAAAGCTGAGAGATTGGTTTAACAGATCCTCTGAATCTCTTTCCCGAGCAACCGTCAACAAAATTACTATAGCCAATTTGATAGCCAACGCTCGATAATCGAGCTCGGCACATGAAAAAGAAGAGATTGAATTTTATTCAAATAATATATAAGTAAGTTCAAAAATCATATTTTTCTGAAGAAATTGATTTGTAGCTTCAATTATTTTAACCTTTAATTGTTGTTCGTCCTCTATTGTTATAGAATACACTTTCTCTTTCATAAACCCCCAGAAGCAAAAGTCCGTGGGTTAAGACCTCGACTTCTGGATGGCCAAGAAATAGGTGTATCACGACCCCTTTCAATCCATCGACCAGGATACTTCCTGCAAAGGTATTCCCGGACTTCATTACTGTAATGCAGTGGAGCGTTATCTTGTAGAAACCATATATTTTCGTTTGCCAAAAATTGCAAATAATTATCACCATTTTACATTGTTGGGAAGAAGTACTGGGCCTATTAGATTGTTATCCACAATTCCTGTCCAAACATTAACTTTGAAAATCCGTGGTGATGAGTCGTTTTCTTGGCGTAATGATTTTCGTCGGCACAAATGTGCTCGTTATGATGGTTTGCTATTCCATTTCTACTGACGGTAGCCTCGTCGGTAAACAAAATATTTTTAATAAAATTAACATTTCGAGTGTTTTCCAGTTAATAGCCAATCGCAAAATCCAATCCTTTTAGGATAGTCTTCAACTAATAACTCTTGAACCATTGTTAAGTGATAGGGCTTAAGCAGCTGATCCTTCAAACGCCTTCAAACCCTTACGTGAGGAACATTTAGTAGAGCAGTTATTACTTTCGTACTTGTTCCAGAGACTTCTACAATGATTTCTAAAATGTCTTCATCAGTTGTATCCATTATTGGACGATCACTACAGCCAACAACTTGCGGTTGGAATGTACCTGTTTCCCGTAAACGACGATCAATGGTCAGAAATAATCGTCTCTCGGGTGTATTTTGATTGGGGTATTTTATTGCATAACGCCTTGCGGCTGCTGCACTATTTCCTTAACCTTCACCTACGATATTCCCAATAGTTTATTGAAATCATAATTTAATTTGATCCAAATAATGCAAAAAAACAATATTTATTTTGTAACTTCAAAGGGCTGTAACTTTTTGATGTACACTTTTGTACTAAGGTAAGTTGGATTCAATCAATTTATTTTTGTCCCCGGATTGCTTGATTTCATTTATGACATACTTATTTGAAACACCCTGTATTGATAGTTATAGAAGTATAACAAATCCGTTAAAAATAACGAACAAAAATTTCATATTCGCTGTACCCTCTCTTCATGTAATTTCGACGGCTATGCGTAAACTCCCATCCACCCGTCTTCTGCCGCTGTCAAGCTACCCCAGTCTACTTGATTGCTTCTTGATAAAACTTCCAAGTTTCTCTTGTTTTTGAACGATAAGTGCCTTTTCAGTTGGCAGAACTGGAGGAGTGAATTAGGTTCGGAAAAATTATTTCTTGCTAAAGTTCAATATTAACAATATTACTAATCAAATAATTAAGATTAAAGTTTTTTCTTTTTTAACAGATAATTGTTTTAAATATCGCACCCTCAGTGCGAGACTGCAATAAGTCAGAATAAGTAAGTTTCGAGATAAAGACGATTTTGTTTATTTTCGTGCCAATATCGGTCAAATAAGACACAAGTTTAAAAAAATTAACATTTATTTATGATTTTGCACGTTTTCCAGCCTATAATCCATTAACCAAAAATAGAAATTTAAATAAAATAATAATTATACTAAAAACTAGAAATTTCAAAGTTACAACACTTTTGCACGGAGAAAATTGTTAATTACTACACATTTAGTATTAGAATTTTAAAGTTACAACACTTTTGCATGTGTATGAAAATTGTAAAAAGTGTAGACACATTTTCTGTTAGTTGTCCTCTTCTCGTATATCATCTTGGGCCAAAATATTTCTATAAAAACTATAAAAGTGGGCTTCTGGTATCATACCCGAATAGCAATAACTCATCGGGTAGGTAAAGAAAAATAATCCTCAACAGCAATCGGCGTTTAGTATGGTATTAAACTTTACATTTAATAGATTCCAAGAAATCATATAGCTACCTAGAATAAATAGGTACCTAATAAAACGGCTTATAGCTAGCGACAATTTATTCGTTCTATGTCTGCACATGTTTCTTATAGCCACAATTCCTTGGCTTTGTAATGGCAATGTCATAAGAGGGTAGAAAAATTATTTGTAAAACTTCAATCAATATTTTTTTTTAATTCAAAACAAAAGGACCATAAAAATATGCAAATCAGCCTACCTTGAGTACAGTGATTAACAAAAATAAAAATTCACTACCTTGGTAAGAGTAACGGGGGGACAATATAATAAAACAGTCGCCCCGGAAAGTTACATGAAGATTTAATATAATTTGGGATTTAGTTTTTTAGAACAAATTTTTTGAGAATAGATGATATTTTTAACCTATCAGTATTATTAATACACAAGTTTTAAGATAACTGTTGTTCTTTTCATATGAAAAAATACTTTTTGGCTGTAAATAATTAGTACTAATTTATGTGTTTTTAATCCAGTCTAATAAATAATTGGTCAAACGACATCGCACACGTTTTATGGAAAATATAAAGGAAAATAGTATGGAATAGTATGAAAAACATCAACAAAGGACATAAAACTTACATAAATAAATTGGTAAATTGTAAATCTTTGTTGATTATCTAGGTCGTAAATGGATTACGTAGACGTACGGATTACGCTGTATATTAAAATTAAACAGCACATATATAGATATTAAAATAAAAAATATCTTACTTTTTTCGTGCCTTTCATTGCTTGTTATCGAAACAAGTGCAATGTTTCGTGTAAAACTGTTGTAACTCTGTTACATTAGAGTTACAACAGTTTTGCACGGAACTTATGTACACAAACGTAAAATAATTAAACTGTTACTAAAGTTTTACAGGGGATAAATATGCATGTTTACAATCGAATTCCATGATTACTTCATTTTCATAAAATTTTAAGTTAGACGTACGGATTATGCTGTATATTAAAATTAAACAGCACAGATATAGATATTAAAATAAAAAATATCTTACTTTTTTCGTGCCTTTCATTGCTTGTTATCGAAATCATTGCAATGTTCCGTGTAAAACTGTTGTAACTCTGTTACATTAGAGTTACAACAGTTTTGCACGGAACTTATGTATAAAATCGTAAAATACTTAAACTGTTGTTGTTGTAGTTGTAATATTTAGCCGGTTAAGCATTTGAAAGTTACTAAAGTTTTACAGGGGATAAATATGAATGTTTACAATCGAATTCCATAATTATTCATTTTCATAAAATTTTGAGTTACTACAGTCTTGCACTGAGGGTGCGATATGTGAGTGGAACAAATGTAAAAACTCGCTGAAGAGTATCGAAAATGAATACAATTTTGGCGAGAATTTTTTTAGAAGTCTCAAAAAAATTGACAATTATTTCGTTTCGATTCATTTGCAATTTTACCTAAACTGTCGTTATCTGTCATATTTAAGAATTTTTTTTTTCAGTTTTTTTTTAAGAAATTTGTGTCCTATTTTTTTTCCATGTAGTACTAATATACGTGTTTATTCTTCTTATTGTTCTCTATATGCTAAACTCTATACTCCAAATAGAGTTCTTCAAGCATCCAGATATTTTGTTCACTTCCTTCTATATTTTGGCACCTGGATAATTTAGTGCTTAGACAATCTTATTTTTTGAAAAAACTTGTATGTCAACAAACAGAATTGTCGAATTTGAACTGATAACAATCTATGTAGATGAGAAAAGACGCCAATATATCCCGAAAAAGTCCAGAAAATATTGAAAAAAACTGGTTCTAAATTAGATGATACCGACAAAAACGACATGTGGTTTCAACAGGACGGCCACATAGCTCCTACCACATTTGACATTCTGCACGAACGATTTAAGGGCATGATTATATCAGGTGGGGGTGATGTAAAGTGGGATTTGATTTCTTGTTGGGTTTTCCTAAGTTAAAGATCTATGATGCATATAAATCACAAACACAGCGGCCCTCAAATGCAACATAACCAATGTTATCTATCAAATTCAGCCTGATTTATTCACCACAGATATAAAAAATTGGGTTATTTCGATACGCGCCACCCAGCGAAGCCACGGCAGATATTTGAATGATGTTAAATTTCATACTTAATGGCAGTGATAGGCCTTTAAAATAAGTAAAAACTTCCGATTATGTCTCAAACACAGCTTGTCTAATTAAAATTTAAAGACAAAAAGCGCTTAATTAAAAATTCCTTATTTTCTTCTTTACGTGCTATATCAGAATTATTCTAAGTTAGTGATCACCATTGCAAAGGCTTCTCAATCTTTTGCAACAATGAATATTTGTCCTAAATTTGATATCTGAGTCCAGTCACGAATGTGTTTGAACTATGAAACCTATTTTCGTTGTAGACCTCTACGGCCTTTTACTTTGTCCTTAAGGACCAGTAGTAGTATTCTAAATCGATTTTCCTTGACTGTATGTCCCAAATATGACATTTTTCGGTGTTGGTACATTGGAACAGTCTTTTGTAATTATTTATCTTTGTTGACCCTCCTTAGTATTTCCTCATTGGTTTTTCTTGCTAACCAAGGTCGCTTCAGTATACGTCTATAAATCCACATATCTAATGCTTCAATTTTATTCTTGCTAGATAGTTGTAGTGTTAACACTTCCACTCCATATAAAAAACAGACAAAATATGGCCCTTAACTATTTTTTTGCTTAGTTTTAAACTGAGGCAATTATTGCAAAGAAATGTCTTCATTTTGTAAAATGTGGTTATAATCATTGCTACTCTGAGTTTTACTTATATAGTATTGAATGTGATGCATATAATTAAAGCTCTGCACCTGAATCTGGGTTACGACTAAAGACTCAATTTGGATTTTGTTTGAGTTTATTTAAATGTCCATTTCCTCTCCTACTCCGTGAATACGATTAAGCAAAATTTGAAGACCTTTAATATTTTCTGGCAGAGTTACTGTATCCTGCCCGTGTCTAATTACATTAAGTAGTTCCCCGTTGATTTTAATTCCATAGACTGCCTTCCAACTGCTTTTATAAATTACTAGTCCCAGTAAACATTAAACAATGTTAGGGACAAAATGCAAACTTATCTGACTCCTCGTGGTATGGAGATTTCATCCGTGTAGTTATCTTCAATTTTTACGATAGCGGTTTGATTCCAGTATATATTTTTAATGACACGATTATCTTTGTCATGCTGTACCATCCACGAAGCATAGAAATACATCTTTTCTTTTATCACGGCATAGAATCTTTTAAGCAAAAAGTGCCTCACTGTGTCTCATAGCATGTCTATAACCAAATTGGGTATCTTCGAGATCTTCTTCACATTTGATTATTATTGAGGGGTATAGTTTCAAAGTGTACAATCTCTCCCCAATACTTTCCACTCTAAATTTTATGGGACGAAGGAGAAAACATTTCAAGATAATTTTCTGTTTAAATATTGCAAAACAGTTCCAACACAGCGTAAACGTCCAAAAAATTTGCAACATGTTGCAAAAACATTTCAAACACGATTTTATATCTGACTAATGAAAACAGAATGTTGGCTGTGTGTAAGAAACCTTTCATGGAAGTTTTGGGTATAACAAGGAGACGTATTGATACAGTTACAAAAAATTTCCATAGAACTTCCCTTCCTGCAATGGAAAATCGAGGTGGCGATAGAAAGCTGGAAAAGTACATGTTGAAAAAAAGGCTGTTATGGATTTTCTTTACAAATTCCGCGTAATTGAATCTAATTATTGCCGGGGATAAAGCCAACGGTTATATCCGGTTTCTTCTTTGAATATAAAGTCGATGTGGAAAATGTACTTAAAATAAAATGAAAACCTTCCAGTAAAAGAAAGCTATTTCAGGAAAAATTTTAATACAAAATATAACCTTGGTTTTGGTTCTCCTACAACCGATGCATGTTCGACATGCTTACAATTGACTGAGAAAATAAAAGCGTGCCGTGATAACGACATGAAAGCCAACTTAATCATCCAAAAAAGGTACATACGTTGAGGTCCAACGCTTTTTACACACTTTTAAAAGAACGGGATAAAGGTGTAGAAACGTTTTCTTTTGACTGTCAGAAAAATCACGTTTTGCCTAATATTCCGGATCAACAGGCGTAGTATTTACGTCAATTTTATATGTACAATTTTACCGTTGTCAGAGGAACTTCCAAAAGTAATTTAAATCCATCTAATGTCACCTCTTTCTGTTGGATCGAACTAGAGTACAAGAAGGGTTCGAACGAGGTTGCCTCCTGCATTTATTACATTCTTGAATCGACTAATTTTGGAGACGATATTCATACTATCAGGCTCATGTGTGATGGATGCGGAGGCCAAAACAAAAACACGACACTCATATCTATGTGTTGTTATTGGTTTTCTAGACAGGATAAAATTAGAAAAATTGAAGTAATATTCCCAGTGAGAGGACATTCTTTCACGCATTCAGACCAGGTTTTTGGGAATATCGAAAAGAATAATAAAAACATGAGATAATTTTACAATCACATGAATATCTGTAGATGTTTTTAAATTATAATACTGTTCATTGGGTTGGAGAATTAGTAGAAATATATGACTGGACAAATGAAACAATCAAGCACATAAAGGCTCCAGGACAATGGCATTTTGCTTTCTTAAAAATGAAGAGGATTATTTTAACTAAAAGCTCTCAAGGCACAGTGTTAGTCCGCGGTGAGTTAGCTTATAAGACGGATGTTGGTGTGAGAATATCAATAACAAAAAAAACTAAGAACATTGAAAGAATAAAACCTGCCAAAATTCCGAAACATAATGTCGTGGTCATTAACAACAAAAAGGTTGATGTTAATAATTTATTATGTTGTCATTTTGGAGAGGACTGGAAAAGTGATTCCCGTTTAAGTTTTGACAAATTCATCATCATCGAAGACAATCGAGAAGACAATTTAGCACCAGAAAATGGAACTGTCGACGATGAAACGTTGTGTGAGAACGTCGAAGGAGATGATGGATTTTCCATTTAATTAACTATTTTTGAATAATTAAATGTGTATTATCTCAATAAAATAAATAAGTTTAATAAATAATGTTCGTAAGTTATTTTCAATGTGGACAAACTTCATTAGTTATTTTCGTAATATACAATGTTCAAATATTTTTCTAGAATTACTTAGTTATTTTTAAATAGTTTAAAGAAAAAAATTGTATATTAACTCGTAGTTGTCATATAAATGTAATAGAAAAGAAAAATTAGTTTAATTGTTCAACTGAAACAGGTTATCCGTTTTTTTCGATTACTGAAAATTTAGGAAACATGGAGATTGTACACTTTGAAACTATACCCCTTAATTCTGTTATGGAGTATTTAGGAAAATCGTAAGAGTGTGGCTCATTAGGCTAATTAATCTATATTCTAAGCGTCTAGCATTGTGTTTTTTAAATATTGCGAAAACGGTTGACTTTGAAAGCGACAAAGATAGGAAAATTACTTATATCTAATATTATGTCCACTTGATTATGGTTTATCTAATATTTTTTTTATATTATTAAATGACACTTCTCTTATTATCTCTAGTCAATGGTCGTCCTCGGCTTCTTTTATAGTTTCTGGACCTCCTGTGCATCTTGTGCTCTGGCTAAGTGCCCTGCCCAGTTCCACTTAAGCGACGTGGTTCTTTCAATGACGTCTTAAACTCCTGATCTTTGTCTAATTTGTTGGTTTGTTATGTGGTCTCGAAGGCTCACGTTCAGCATTATACGTTCCATGGCTCGTTGTGTAACTCTGAGTTTATTCGCAGATTTTTGCGTGAGTGTTAAAGTCTCTGCTCCATAAGTTTGTACAGGTAAAACACATTGGTTATAAACCTTTCGCTTAAGACACATGGGAATTGAACTTTTTAGAATATGGCTTAATTTGCCAAATGCTGCCCAAGTTAGGCCTATTCGCCTCTGTATTTCATGTGTTTGATTGTCTCTGCTTATTTTGATTTCGTGTCCCAGATATTTGTAAGTGTCTGTTTGTTGTATGGTATTATTGTCAATAGTTATATTTCCACTCATTACAAGATTTGTTATAAGTTTAGTTTTCTCAAAGTTTATCTTTAATCGTGCTCTTCCAGACAGTGCTCTTAAATATTGACTCTAGAGGTGCCGTGAACAATTTTGGTAAAATATTGTCTCCTTGTCTAACTCCTCGACCTAAGCTGAATTTTTCTGTGTCTTCGTGTAGTCGTATACTTGATGTAGCGTTCTCGTAGATGTTTTTGATTAGTATCGTGTACCTGTAATCTATTCGGCTTTGATTTAGGGCTTCCAGTATTGTTAACATATAACATATAAAATAACATTACAACGTATTTATTTTATGATACCTTTGTTTAATTTTTCACATGCGAATAACAGTATTACATTTTTAATATATTATTCCTATAATTCTCAACCATAATTTCAAAATTATTAGTTAAATCAACCCTTAGTAAAAATTCCTCCTACCTAATTTTTTTCTTTACCCGCGAAAACAGACATTCTTCGACAATGCAAAAGGAAAATCGCTCTATTTTAATTTGTTTACCATAGACAATAGACGCTTATTTCATTTCTCTCTTAATTTGGTTGTGGTAGACAGGAAACGCTTTTTTTTGTCTCTCTTATTTTTTCTCCCATAGAAAACATACGTTTTGATCTCCTCCATACAACAGTGATATTTGTAATCGATTTTATAAACCTAATTCTGCTATTGTCTGTATAATATTTAATTACCTCTTCTAATTTATATTAATCAACTCTATAACGTATAAATTATTTGAAAAAGTTATTTTTAACAGAATAAGCCCAATAATCCTCAAAGCTATTTCAATCGAACAAGCATATTTTAGGCCAAATTGAGGAACTATCTCTCTGTATTTACATAAAAGCCAGTTTTCAATAAAAACTTAAGAGTTCTACTGCTTCTATAGATCAGTCAGCAGCTTTCGATATAGTTTTGTCTCGAGGTGGAGGGTTAACATAACGGTTAAACCGTCTCCCACACCGTACGCTCTGCTCTAGGATATTCGTGAATATGTGTGCGAAATATCCTAGACACTTATACTTCTCCATGTTGGGACGTTGAATTGTTTTGAAGGATGATAAAATACAAACCACAGAGTCTAAGGTAGGTAGGTGGAGCAGAGCCCCACTAGTCGGCTCCCTAGAGTTAAGGCTCTGGCAGAGACCAAGGAAGACTCTCTTTGGTTTGAAAATAAACTAATATTTATACATAATATTTTATCAAAAGACCAATGAAAAAAATTGGAGAAGGAAAGGAAGGCGGCGCGATGCGTGCCAAGAGTGCTTATTGGCCACTCTGACCGAATACTTGGCGACAATAGTATTGTAAGAAGAAATGATTTTTAAACTCTTACGCACTATTTCTTACAAATGAACTGTAAGATAAATAGAAAATTACTTACCAACAGTGGCAGATGTTGAAATATACAACTGTGGAATTGATATATCTAGATTACGCAGAGGTATGAAGAGTGAAATTAACTCCAACTGTAGATCAATTGAACCTGAGCAAGCTAGTTGTGTAAATTGTTAAAGAATACAATAGTAATGTTGATCAAAGCATGAAATTGATCAATTCCTAATGGATATACTCAGTGCAGGAAGTCGAAACAGCCGAGCTGGGTCCACTACGAGGTGAAGTTGCAATAAAGTTTTTTAAAATAGGTTTAAATTTAGTCCAATCTAAATTAATTTGAGTGTTAAGACAATGAGAATTTCCATTCGTTTTCTTTGTGATCTCCAAATCTTCCAATAAATCCAACTCCAAATAGTTTTTCTTTTTACTGATGTCATGCAAAATAGACGAACCAGTATTGATGTTAAAATTGTGTGTAATAGATAGTAAATGTTGACCAAAACTTAAAGAGTTTGGTCTTTTAAAATGTTCTGAATTTCTGATAGATAGCTTTCTAATAGTTCTGCCCACATAAGAGGCATCACAATTATCACACTTTAGTTTGTAAATACCACTTTTGTCAAGTGTGTTCAACCTATCTTTGGTGTTGATTAAAAAGGAACCTACTGTGTTGTGTGACTTGAAGGAAATTTTGATGTTTTCAACCGCAGAAGTAAAAAGTTTAGTTATTTTATTGGACATGTTGCTAATATAAGTAAAAAAAAATCTGATGTATTTAGAAGCATTAGGTTGAAGAAGACATTGTGATGAATATGCAAGCTTTTCTGCAATGTTGAGTTTAGCTTTATTTAGAAGCTGATGGATAATGTTGGGATCATAACCATTATTGAAAACAATTTGCTTGAGAGTGTTAAGTTCTAAATTAAAGTTATCATTCGAAAGTGGAAATTTGAGTAATCTGTGAATATAACTATTGAAAGCAGCTATTTTATGTTGGGTTGGATGGTTAGATGTCTCATGTATAACATGGTCTGTTTGGGTGGGCTTTCTGTAAATATTGTACTCAAGAGAATCTTTATTACGAGATATAGTCATATCCAAGAAGCTCAACTTACTGTAGGATTCTGGTTCCAATGTAAAGGAGATGTTAAATAGAAAATTCACTTATCGACAGAGTATTTTAGGTAATTATGGGAGCACAAATAAGCATCCACAGAAAACCCAAAAACAGTCTACCATAAGGCTCCGTACTCGCAATGCTGCTATTTAGCCTTTACCTCACATACTGGCTGAAAACATCAGCAAAGTTTGGCCATGACGATGATTGGGCTTTATCCATACAAACAGCTGGAAGATATTCTATCTTCAGCTAAAGACATTCTGACGAAATTTATGAAAAGTCACTTAAAAAAATGGAGACTTCGCCCAAACGCAAACCTGCTTCCACCTAAACAACAAATTAGCCTTAGGAACACAAGCCAACTACAAGCCAACTTCACTGGAGGTTAATATTCCTAAGACAAAATGAAGCAGTTTGTCTCAGAACTAGCAACTTCCAGTGTAGCTTACGATGCGATGTTATCAATTTCAATTGTAACTTAAATATCATAGCATATAAGATCAAATATTGTAACTTAAATTCAAATTAAAAACATTTAACCAGTTTTTACCCAAGTATTTAATGGCTCAAAATATGTACATTTAGGTACATTGATGATTTCGTGGTCCAAAAGGCTGCGAATAGTGCGGCTGCGTTGGGGAGAGTGATGCCGAACATTGGAGGACCCAAATCCGAAAGGAGGAGGGTCTTACACGGTGTTGTACAGTCTATCGTCCTCTACGCGGCACCAGTCTGGAGCGAGGCGGTAGAGATAACGGCCTATAGGAGTCTTATGAAACGACTAGACAGAAAAAGTCTGTTGCGAGTGGCATGCGCCTATAGGACTGTGTCTGCGGCAGCCTTATGGACCATCACTGGATGTATTCCGTTGCATATTTTGGTGGTGGAAAGAAAAGAGCTTTATGAGATAAGAGGCCCAAACCTTACTGTGGCTGAGAGAAGACAGGTAAGGGAAAGGTCAGTTGTAAGATGGCAAGAAGAATGGAACAATACGGAGGATGTGGCACAGTGGACGAAAATGCTGATCCCGAACATAAGAGCTTGGGTGGACTGTGGCCACAGGCGACTGGCCTACCTTTATAGGATCGGAAAGGCTGATACAGTTGAATGCCTATATTGTGGATACTCGTGACACTGTGACACATACGATGTTAGATTGCAGCAGATGGATAGTGGAAAGGAACAGAATGGAGAGAGAAAGAGGTGTGAATTTTCTTACAGTGAGAGAAATGATTCAGAGAATGATTGAAAATAAATTAGGTTGGATTAACATACACAGTTATATCCGTACAGTGATCAAGAAAAAGGAAGAGGAAGAAAGACAGTTGGACCAACGGCAAAGGTAGTGTGAACGATGCTGAAAGGTGAAGTTAGAACAGTGGGCCACACTTTTTGAGTTAGAATGCGTGAGTTTGACTGTGGGGAAGGAGGAAATGCCCTTCTGGGAATGATGCCGAACTAGGAGTGTGGATGTGTATGAATGGAGAATGAATGAATAAAGGTAGTGCTTCGGAAGTGATGCCGGCCTTACAGCGGCCATTCCGCTTCCGGATCGCTGGATGACAGAGGAGGGTCTGGTTTAGCAAGTAGGCGTTCGGCGTAGACTCGGCGACGAGAGGGTATTTTAAAGTACCTCGGAAACTATCGCCGGGAGTACGAAGAACGAATCCTGCACGAAGGTTAGTCAGGCGGCGTACGGTGTCCTGGACTGAGATGTCTTTTGAAGATTCCAGATCCCCCTCTATAAAGACAAAAAAAGGTACACTGATGATGAAATATTAATGAGATCGAGATGTAGCTCGATAGGGCGTTTTAATTATATATCTTTTAAAAAGGATTTTTTTTATAATTTTTTTGTGATACATGGTATATACGGGCTACGGGAACTTAATTTCCTCGTGGAAATTAAAATATGGTAATATATGTCTTTATCTTTTATCCGTGTTAATTGATGTCGTCAAGATACTATCAAAGAACAAATGAGAAAATATTGTCTGGTTTATATTTGTAAAACGAGCACTCTAATTTACGATCTACGCTTATAAGAGCATAAAACCCACGCAAAAATTATTCCCGGAATAGGCCACAAAAACTAACCTTTCACCTTTTCCATACTCCGCTTCTAAAGCTTTTATAAACTCTCATGAGTTTTCCTAGTTTTTAAGTCTAAAACTTAAAGTGCATGTATGGTCAGTAATCTTGCCGGTGCATCTTCTTAAAGGTCATCTGACGACGAAGACTTTAAAAATATCACAAATCCCCTTTAGAGAATACTAAATTTTATCTCAGCTTTTGTATCTGGTTTGATAAAAAATCCCTTTATAGGTTTTGGGATAATATAAGTTTTCGAAGAACTGAACAGAAATGGATAGATTATATTTTACGTCTGGAATAGACGAGACAAAAAAATATGTAGACGAAATGTGCAAATTATAAGATATAAAACGGATGTTTAACGCCAAAAATTTTACTAAATTTTTATCGGTAAAAAAATTTTTGTCAATATTTTACTCAAAAACAACTGGTAATAGAAAATACTTCATTCAAAAATATAAATATTTAGAAATTGTAAAAGATATTAAAGATAAAATTAAACACCTATAAATAAAGAAGATAGATTATAATGAATACCTGAGATGTCAAATCGGAGAAAACTAAACTAACGTTTTATGCTATGCAGATGATGCAGTGCTAATAATACACAACAAAAATAATATGCAATCACGTTCACGTCAGTTCCCCTCCTGTCTCCCTCTCTTTTTACCTTTATTTCTCTCTCTCTCTTTCTTTCTCTCTGTCTCTCTCTATCTCTCTTTCTTTCTGTTAAATTGCGTGCACATACTGGGTTAATGCGGGCCAAAGAAAGTATTGACCCTTTGACTAATATGCATATTGGTCATTGATAATACTTGTGTAAGGGCCCTCCTCTGAGTTTCAGGTAAAGAATAATCAATGGTATTGAATGTAGGAGATACAGGCGTCTCTTATCTGACGGAGAGAGCAGAAGAACCGATAAGGAAGATTGGTCTCTCTAGTTTGGTAGAAAAAAGAAAATCATGATATGAAAATTACCTGGTCCTTGTGGGATAGGGTTTGGATCGACACGTTTTCAACTTGTCATCTGGAAAAAAACTTAAAATGTACCGAGCCCAAAAGAGGACATATCAAATGAAAATTGATACTGCAAACGAGAAAATCTTATGATTTTGGAAACTGAAATGTATTTGCGCCTCTAATATTGGTAATGTAAACATTTTTGAGTTTGTTTAGAATAATTATAATAGCTCTTTCAATCGATCTTTTCGTTTCGTTTAAATATTTACGCTGGAAATAAATATGCATGTTTCAACTAAGGTTGGAGGGAAAATATATGCTAACAAGAGAATGGGTTTTTGAGGATGAGATCACTACTAAGTGGATCGCCTGAGAGAGCAGATGATTTCATTGTTGAAGTCATGAAGAATGACACATTTTGTCATATCGGAAATTCAATAGTGTAGTAGTTAGTTGGGAGTTGAGAAATCAACAAACCAACAATGTGCAACGACATCAGGATCAAGCAGGCAAACGGAAAAAACACTTAATTACATATTCCAGAACACGTTATGAAATGACAAACGAAAGTAGCAGAGTGCTATGCGATCCGGCATGCAACCAGTGCCACGTCGAGTCCCGGACAACGGGTGTGAAATGGACGACCGGGGAGATGCATATGGTCAACCAGGCTACATCTGCAAAATTGGTGACTGGAAACCCAAAACTAAAACGACGTACAAAACAAACTACACCGTATAGCCACAAGTACCGTTGCTTCAAAAAGCTGATGGGTCTTTATGTTCTTCGAATAACGAATCTTCGGAATGTTTATCGTTATTCTGTTCTCAAGTTTTTACAGATGAATCTAACGATACCATTCCTTAAATAATGTGCCCTCGTTTGTCTAAAACTCTTGACAATATATCTTTCACACCGGATGAAATTAAACATCATTTAAGGAAACAGCGAAATAATTCATCACCTGGATTAGATGGACTCACCTCTTTTTTCCTCAAAAAATGTGCAGATTCTGTAGCCATCCCTATATCTCTCATAATGGTTTTGTCTCTGGTAAAGTCTTTTAATCAAGGTTCCCTCCCCTCGTCCTGGAAATTGGCTTCAGTTACTTCTGTATTCAAGAAAGGTAATAAACTTGATTGCAATAATTATCGTCAAATCAGCCTGGTTCCTATTGTCGGCAAGGTCATGGAATCGATTATTTCGGAAGCTATGTCCGAGTTCCTTCTTTCAGAAAATGTCATCCCTCACCAACAGCATTGTGTAAATGATTGGTCATTATCTTTAAACAATCGGAATCCTGTCGATGTAGTTTACTTAGACTTCTCCTAAGCTTTCGATCGTGTTCCAAAACGTCGATTACTAGCTAAATTGGATCACTACGGTATCCGCGGAAAGTTAAACATTTGGATACAAAGATTTTCTATCCGACAGATACTTCAGGGTTCGTGTTGGGGAAGACCACTCACTAGATAAGCCAGTCAAGAGTGGTGTTCCACAAGGATCAGTACTTGGACCGCTACTTTTTTGTGTCTACACTAGTGATCTTCCGCTCATTGTATCCAGTAAGGTTTCCATTTACGCTGATGACACGAAGTTATATGTGAATCCAACTATTAACCAACATATTCTTCAACAAGATCTTGACGCAATATTCAAATGGTCCTCAGAATGATTACTTCCGCTTAACATTGAAAAATGCGTTGTTTTACATATCGGCAAAAATAACCCATCACTGCCGTACTTTATTAATGGACATCCTTTAAACTCTGTAACCTCACACAACGATCTCGGAGTGATAATTAATAGTGATTTAAATTGGTCTGATCACATAGTGTCGGTGTGTAAACGTGCTAACTCGAAACTGTTTTTGATCCGTAAATGTTTTTCACGCACATCTCTAACCTCTGTTAGTAAACTTTACTCAATATACGTTAGACCTATTCTTGAGTTTGCTGGACCAGTGTGGAATGCAGATCTCAGTCGCGATAAAATCTTACTTGAAAACGTTCAGCGTAAAGCCACAATACTGGCATACGGCCATGTAAGACCTAACTATGAAGATAGACTATTCATGGCTCATCTTACGACATTCGAGCAGCGACGTCTTCGAGGTGACCTAATTATGTCCGTCCGTGTTTTAAAACATAATTTTGGGAACCTAAACACCATATTCACTTTGAATCAAGACGAAAGATTAAGAGGCCATCGATACAAATTAAAGAGGGAACAAACTACTGCAAGGTCCAGGGTGAACTTCTTACCAAACGAAATCTTTAATATCTGGAACAATTTGGATCAAGACATCATATCGGCAGCTAGTGTTAACATCTTTAAAAATAAACTTGATAGCGCTTTATTTTTTTTATAGGATAGGATATTTTTTCTCGGACAGCATTATTTATTTATTTATTGTGTCGCAATTCAATTTTTGTTAATTTGTTTAACTGTACTTAACTTTATAATTAGTATTAGTTTTATAAGGATATATTTTATTTTTGTTTATTTTTGCTTTTTGGGCATAATAGGAGCTCGCTCCTCTGCCCTTATTTGTTATATAATAATAATAATAATAATGTACCGTTAGAGGTTTGTTCGAACCAGGGAAACTACATATCTTAGAACGAGAGCTTATGAGAAAAAAAGTAGACATGTGTGGAGTTTCAGAAACCCACTGGGAAGGTCAGGGTCACTGGGAATCCAATTACTATAAAATATTCATGTCGGGAGCCAAAAAAACTGGTCAAAAAGGCGTAGCAATACTGGTACAAAAGAACCTGTCTAGAAGATACTGTCTACAAGCCCAGTCATTGTTCTCTCCCCCCTATCAACCCCCAATAAACAAATGTTAAATTTTTACACACTAAACAAACAAAAAGTGGAAATTGTCACACTTATAAAAACTAAAAACAAAAGTGGAGGAGTTGAGGAATGAAATATGCAAAATATGCATATATTAAATACTAGATATTGTAAAAACTTTATATACCATTTTCAAAAGGTAACAATAAATTTAAATTGCTCAGGGCATACGGGCCACAGGTGTTTAATCATTTGCCCACAGTTGTAAAGTCCATTAGTTCAATAAGTGTATTTAAGAGAAATCTTGCGCAATTTTTATGTAAAAAAGTGTTTTATACGCTCGAAGAATTTTTTAGATCTTAGATATTAGCTGTATTTCATTTAGCTTTTAAATTTATTTTATGTCTTGTTTAGTCTAGTTTAGTGTTTAGTTTTTAGCAATGTATATTTATGACTAATTCTATACAAATTATGTTTGTCAGAAAGAAAATAAAGAATTTGAATTTGAATTTGAATTTTAAATGATTACATCCATATATACAACAAAGTTCTCAAAGATATGAGAGCAAAAAAAAAAAGAAAAAATGAAGATGGACGGGACGTGTTGCAAGAATGACATAAGACAGGTTTACAAAAAAATTGCTTGAGTGGAGACCACGGGCAGAAAAGCAAGCCGGGGAAGACCCCAACGTAATCTCAAAGGAGCGACGACCTCAAAAGAATTGTGACCAATTGGAGAGCAGAGGCACAGAAGAGAAATAGATAGAAATACCAGAAGGAGACGTTATCTTAGTTGCGTTTATGCAAAATAAAAGCAAAACTAAATTTAAAATCGATCAATATCAGCATTCTTTGCTCAAAAATGTTAACATTATATAAAAATCCACCTAGCAGCGTAGTGTATATTTATACAAATTCTAAATTTAGATTGTAATAATGTATTTTACTCTAATAGTCCGAATAACTATTACTATATTAATTGCCCTGTATATATTTTTTGAATGCGCTGCAGTGAATCATAATTCAAAAATCGTAAATGCAACAGCTTTGCCACTACAACAAAAAAAAAAATGTATTAGCGCGGTTAACGAGTCTGACAGATTTTAGCCAATAAGGAAGTGACTCTAATGAACTTCCGCAGGATAATGAAGCCAAATAACAAAAGAAAACCGCATTTACCACGATTAATCTGTCCAATAAACAAAATTAATGTTATGATACTATGGGATCCACGTTTATGTTGAAATCCAACCACGCAGTTGATCAAAATTAAATGACTTATTAATATCCTCGCGGTACTGATTAATCACAATTTCCATTACCAAACTTATCAGGTCATTACGGCGATAAACATTTATCTTTTTGCTCATCTTCTTTGCTATGATCAGTAGCGTAATTGGTGTGGTAGAGTATTTGGCGAGATAATAAATTAAAAGGATTAATAGTATAAAACAGTACTTAAAACCAGTAGTACATCAAATAATGTAAATTAAGCAATTTTTCGAAAATTATATGAGTTTTCCTTGTGGTTTTTCATACGATTTATAATGGAATTAGTTACAAGAGAAGTATATTCTAATTAGTCCATATTATGAAATGGGTGGTATTATTAAAGACCAATCAGTGCTACTGTTTTTTCCATTTGTGGTGTGTTATTAGTGAGATTATATCTTTTTTGCAGTCTTGACGCATTGATTTTATTATTTTGCATCCGTTGGTGGTTTCTTCTTCTAGTGCCGTCTCCCTACGGAGGTTGGTAATCTTATTGCTTATTTTAATTTTTGAACTCGCTGCTCTAAACAAATCAATCGATCTGCATTGATAACAATCACGTATATTCTTTAACCAAGAATTCTGCCTTCGGCAAAAGCGATCTTCTTTTAATCTTTTGCTGTATTATTAGTCTCAAAATTTCATATTTTGGTCCTTTTTTAACGTGGCATGATAGGTATTATCCAAATTAAGATTTCTGCACGTTAGGAGTGACTTCATTCGGTTAAATGGTGATATGGCAATCTCTATTCGCCTGTTCATTTCTGCAGTATGATTATTAGTTTCATTGATCAAAATGCCCAAGTCCGTATTTTTTCGTCCTCCAATATATGTATTTAATTTATTACAAGTTCTTTTTCATGATTCATTTTGTTTTACTTTTGTTTGAGATTCTTTGTATTTCATTTAATCCTCGTTTTTTTATTTAAGTATTTAGTGATTTGGTCCTTTTTGTTTCTATAGACTTCTCAGTTTCTTTGTGCCCCAATAGGGTGTTTGTTTTACCACCCTACAAAGACAAGCGCTTCTAAATATAATAGCAGCCTCGAATATTACAAGAATGGCATCTTTAGGGACTACCACTCCTCTCGTTGACCAAAGTAACAAATGAGAAATTGGTTCAAGTGTACAACTTGCGGGTGGTTGTATGCTCTATTGTAAAAATCTGGAACTAAAGGGTAAGATAATCTTCACCACTGTACAACGCTGTCACCACTGTAACATCCTCTATATGGACCTTAAGGATGCTTATCCCTGCGAGCGGCTGCAAGGCTACTAGTCCCACTGGTCTGAAATGACGGGCTTGCCTTTGTGGATTTACAAGAAGGTAGAGAAGTTTCGGGATAGGGATTTAAGGGCTTCTAGGTCTCAGGTCCTGTAAAGAGTTTGAGTCTATGGGCTTACTTTAGAAGCCGGATAAATGTATAAGCCGAAATTTGGTACTCTCCTGGTCTCTGTCTGAATCGGCCGGAAGGAACATAAAAACCAAATTTAGAGTCTACAAATGTATTGAATATACTATGCGGTTTACAATTAAGTTAACAAGCTGTCAGATATAATCAATAATAACTCGTACGGCGCGAAGGGAGACGAGAAGAGATCTTTCTCGGCAAGAAAGTAAAGGGGTGACAATCTGTACTACTATAATTTACTCGGGTTAATATATGGAATTTTGTTACCTTTCGCGTATTTAGGCTCTAGCTAATGATACGACCTTCAGTTCCTCTGGAAATCGGATTTCTTTTTCGGAGATACCGCGCTCTGTCGCGATTTTCGAACTCCCAGTACCCGACACTTATACGGAACTATATCCCGTCGAAATATAACAATCGCGCGTAATCCGCACCTGGTGTCGCCCCTCGCCTTGACAGTCCCGCCCGAACATACTGACTGACTGGCCTCCTTCGTTCTTTTCGTTTTTATTGAGGTCGTATTCTCAAATGCCGATTGTAGTACCAAGGTCGAGTTTTTTGCTGAGTCCTCATGATTTAAACCATGTCGGCGCTGGTGATATTTTCCAGCGTAGGTCTATGTTTATTAAAACGTGACTATTTTCTTTTTTTGAACAATTGTTGCAACTGATACTGGCTCGTGTCATGCAACTAACTGGGTCAAATTGTTTTTCTTTGTATAGATTAACATGCATACGTTACTGTATCGAATTTATTCTTTGTTTAATTTGGAATATATAATAATTATTTTGAATAATTATTATCTTCTCTATGCTACTTAGCCCTTATTTTTTTCTATTCTTTATTTTCTTCCTATGTTTACAATATACAAGCACTAAAAAAAATAAAGAAAGTAAAAACAGTAGGATTAGATGATATTCCTAGTGAAGTGTGGATAGCATTAGGATAGACAGAAACAAGTTGGTTAACAGGTTTCTGTCTATCCTAATTCTAACGGTTAATGATTAACCTACCAATCGTAAAAAAAAACAAAAACTGCTCAGAGCAACAATGTACAACCTCGTAACCGGATTGAAAACATGTCATATAGCATAAAGATCTCACTGTAGGATCACTACGTTTATAACGTTTAAAATTGGGGGAATCTATCTATATAAAAGGTTAGGATGACAAGTCACACTGTTTGTCCAGAAAGGTAACTACGCCACCTAGGACAGAAATCTGAACTACCAACATCTACCAAAATTAAATATAATTAAGTAAAAACTGTAAAAATTCTGTTCAATCAGAAAAAATACACCTTTCGGCATTGGAGTTTGTGATGCGTTAAATGAAAGGGCGCTAAAAAGTATCTTCAATATTAATGAACCTATAGCCACGTACGACATATGATAGAACACTATGGATAAAAATAGATTTACCGTAACACAAATTTTGATTTTCTGATTACGAAGGCCTCAGGATGAGTACAAAATAAATGATTGAATTCTAACATCTCCTCCTCCTCCTCAGTCCAATCCCTTTTGGGATGTGGTGACACCATCAGGCCTTCACAGTTTTTTTAGGATTTCCCTTTATCCTTCTTTGTCCTGGGCTAGTTGTTCGGCTTCATGTAACCCTTGGTTAATCAATGTTTTTGTTTGATCTACCCAACGGCTTTGAGATCTTTCCCTAGGTATTTTTCCTTCAACTCTACCCTCGACTATCAGTTTTTCCATCGTAATGATTTCCATTTCCATCCAATGATCAATCCAGGATGATCTTTACATGAGACGGTATACCCACATTTCAAAAGCGTCCAGTTTATTTTTATCCACATTCTTTAAGGTCCATGTTTCGGATGCATATGTAGCTATGGGAAAAATGAGCGCCCTTACCAGCCTTAGTTTTATGTGTATTGTTATGCTATGAATTTTTCCAAATTGCTATCAGTTTCATCATGGCTGTTCTAGCAATAGTCAACCTTCTACGTATTTCTCTGTCACATCCTTCGTCATTCGTTATTAGGGACCCCAGGTATATGAAATTTTATACTAAATAAAATATATTTTATATATTTTAGGTATTTACTACTTCAAAGCTCCCAATTTCTTTAATGTGTTGAAGATTATTCCTAGCCCTGTCTACTATCATGATCTTTGTCTTACTCGTATTTAGCTTTAGTTCATGTTTTGCTTTTTTCCTTCAAACATCTCATTATGTCTTCCATTTCTTCCTGATTTGCCGCGATTATTAAAGTGTCATCAGCATATCTCAAGTTATTGATTTTTTTGACCTCCTACTGATATTCCGCCCTTCCATCCGTCTAGTACCTTTCGCATAATGTGTTCGCTGTAGATATTAAACAGAGTTGGCGAGATTATGCATCCCTGCCTGACCCCTGCCTCTGTTCTGAAATGATTGGAATGGGTCTTGTTTATTTTTACTGTGCACTTATTATTTTCATATAGACTTCTAATTAGTTGAATTAAGTGGTGGGGTGTTACGATTTCCTCTAGTATGGACCATAGCTGCTCCCATTTGACTTGGTCGAAGGTCTTTGTGTAATCCACAAAGCACATAAGCATAGGAGTATTGAATTCACGAGTTTTTTCAATTAGCTGTCTGACATTAAGGATGTGTTCTCCTGTGCCTTTTCCTGAGACAAATCCCGCTTGTTCTTCTAATAACTGAGTCAATAAAAAGCTTTAAATCTTTCATGTATTATATGAAGTAGAACCTTGCTTGCATGGGATATTAGGGTTACTGTTCTGTAGTTGCTGCAATCTAGCGGAGTTCTTTTTTGAATATAGGGATGAAAGTAGATGTTGTCCAGTCGTTGGGCCACTCTCCGGTTTCCCAAATCTTTTTGCAGATCATATGCATAACATTTATGCATATGATCTACATGAATCGTAACATACGACATAACAAATGAAAGGGGAGGATATAACGAATATATGCAGATAAAAAAATAAACAACTACTAAAAGGGCACTAGACAGTATCTTCAATATTAATAAACGTATAACGACATAGGTACGAGATATGATAGGGTACTATGAATAAAAATAGATTTACAATAAGACAAATTTTGATCTTTTGACTTAAAGAAGGCCTCAGGTTGAGTTCAAAATAAACAACGGATTGAATCCTAATATGCGACATAGCAAATAAACGGGGAGGATATGTCGAATATATTTGGATAGAAAAAATAAACAAGGCAACTAAAAGGGCACTACACAGTATCTTCAATATGAATGAACGTATAGCGACATATAAGATATGATAGGGCACTATGGATAAAAATAGATTTTCCTTAAGACAAATTTTAATTTATTGACTTAAAGAAGGCCTCAGGCTGAGTACAAAATTATTTGATCGAATCCTAATGTGCGATATAAATCTTCCCAGCTATTTAATATTCTCTTTAAAAAGGTTCAAGAAAATCATTGCTTATGATTAATTATTTAAATAGATTCAGTCAATTAGGCAATATGATTTTTCAAACTTTGGAAGTGTGTATAGTAGGTATGTGAAGAATTTTACCGTTTATGAAATTTATTTTCCACTTTTTGAAGAACTTCTATAATTATTTTATTATAATTTTGGAATGTTCTTTGAAACTGATGGAATATTTTAAATCTTGCAACAGCAGCATTTTTCGCCAAATCTATTGCGCAGATACCTAGGAGTGGATTCAAAATTGGAACAGTGCTCAACAATATACATGCAGTGGAACATGCAGTGGAACATGCAGTGGAACAATATACTGTGCCATTACTCTTGTGTACGTGGGAAATATTAAATTCTTAATTGTATGCCAAAATTAGTGGCTTTAATTACCTCTTAAAATACATCAAATTTAATTTTCAATCTCAAATCTCAACCAGTTTAAGAGCAAGGTACCAGCCGGTGGTTTCCGTACTTAGCATGTTTTAAAACATCACTATAAAAAATTCTAGCCTAATAGATCTACCCTTACTCGGAGAGTTTACTAGCTCTCCCGTTACTATCTCTGCTATCCAGTGCACCATTCTAGATGAGTAGGAAATATAATAGAATGGACTAAAAAAATAATAAAAATATTAGGTATCTAGATTATATAGAAAACGAGTCTTGAAACAAGAAGAATGAAAGAGCGTGGTTTAGAAGGCCAGGGTTCTACAAGGAATATAGGAAGGGGTAATATTAAGTCACGTAATCATCAAACAAAACTCCTATATAGCGATATAAAACTAGCAACTATATTTTTTTATCCCGACTAAGCACATGCTAAAGTTATTAGAGTTAGCTGTGAATAACTGATAAAGCTTGACATCTCGAAAGTGTCTATTTTAATAAAATAAGTAAGCCAAAACTTGTTTGCGTTAAAATATGACTTATTTCTCCCATAATTCCAAAAACAAATACCTCCAAATAACTTTTCCCATTAAATATTACTTTTATCTTACGTAAATGTATGCAGCTTTTAAAGTAAGGAGAAACAAAAAAACACTTTATCAATTTGGTGTAATTACCATAGCGAGGATTAGGAGGATTTAAAGTTATTAGGCAGAATAATGGTTGCATGACAGTTACAGTGTTGGGAAATGAGAAAAAGATTTACAGAGAGACGACTGAATGCATTAGTGTTTACATGTTTATAGGATTATATCCGAGATGGGGGAGCAACCACTCCAGATGATTATAGTGCGGTGATTTTTGTTTGGAATATGGGAAAAATTCTAAAGATTTCGAAAGATAATTCTTTCGAAATATTTGACATTGCACATAAAGTTAAGTAAACTCGTTTAAGATAATAAGTAAATATTTGTTTAAAATAAAGAAAATAAAAATAAAATTTAATTAAAATAATATATTTAATTAAAAAATTATTTTTATTGTATAAACAACGTATCCCTAATACATTAATTTCTTTGTGTGCTTTTGTTTTTTTTTTTATTATTTTTTGACTTTGTTCTTCTTCTTCTTCTTCGGGTGCAATGTGCAAAGCTGCAAGTCAACGATCAAATATTCAATTCAAGTTTTCTGTAGTCTTAAGAGACGACCTAGATATCCTCTTCTGTCTCTCTAAATATAGTAGTGGTGTCTGGTATTCCACAATTGTTATATTCTTATATTTCTTTGTCAAAAATATTTTTTCTAGCAGGTCCTCGTTTTTCACAATTTTTTCTTGTAGTATTAGTTTTCCTATCGACTATGAGGTGCCCTCAGAACATTTCCCAAGTAACATTAAGAAAAACACCATAACATATCCTTTTTTAATGTTTTTTCAATGACATTTGTATGTCGATGATACACTTGGTTAATGGTCGAGTGTGTAGTGATGTACTTCTGAAGCCAAATTGATGAGATGGTATCAGATTTTTTGGTCGTTAATAGGTTAGACATTTAAGATAAATTCCTCTTGCAAATCATTGATAATAGTGAAATGGTTTGATATGACTCCAGTCTGCTCATGTTTTTACCATATTTTGGAACCAATATGACTTCGGTTATTTTTCATGTATCTGGTACATAGTTTAGCCGAATACAAGCATTTTAAAATTTCTTCTCTTATTACATCAAAGCAAAGAAATAATCTTCACCGTAAATAAACGGAAGCTTGAGTACTTCGGATATGTCATGAGGCATACTAAGTACCGGCTGCTACAGTTAATAGTCCAAGGAAGAATTGACAGTAGGAGGGGACCGGGAAGAAGACGACACACATGGATGCATAACCTGCGACAATGGTTCGGACTAATATCGACCGAACTGTTCAGAGGTGCCGTAAACAAAGTCAAAATAGCCTTGTTAATAGCTAACGTCCGAAACGGATAGGACAAAGGAAGAAGAAGAAGAAGATTACATCAAATCCTAGAATTTTCGATTTTTTAAACAAGTTTGTTAGGGGTTAATAAATGAATTCTGTAAGGATACTCATTTGGGTTGTATTTCGTTCAATATAATCATTAACGTCAAATTGAAATCTTGTTTCAAGATATTCTGCAAAAATATTTGCTTTTTATAAACAGTTACTAGCTAATCTTTCATCATCTTCTCTATCTAATTAGGGTCATTTGAGCTATTGGACGTTGAAGATATTCAGTAGCTTTCCAAAGTAAGTATTAAATTTTTCTATTTACACTAAGTTTTGTAAGGAATTTGCTGCTCGATGCTAGTTTTACACTTTTAATATTATTAGTTAATTGGTCTGGTAGCCTCTTGTTTGTTGTTATCTTCTTCTGATCTTACGCTTTTTAGCTATACACTCCCTAATTTCCTTTGAGTAGTTCAGACCCTTTAGTCTATACCTGGTAAAAAGTCTACTATTTTATCCATCGTTTTGGACGGCACAGGCAAAGATTCGTTGCTTTAGGAGCTAGTGATAATTTCATTTCGTTCTTCAACAGTTAATTAAAGTCATTACAATCTTTTGTTTAGTAATTAGCATTTTTTAACGGCATCTTTTGTAATAATTTTGGCCCTAACGGCCGGTTTCATAAAGTAAAGTTACCTTGCGGTTAAGAGATAACCAGCGGTTATCCTGAAGGTCAACAGCTCCAATTGTGGTTAACCTACAAATTTTTTAACCCAAAGTAAAAGCGGTGGTTTAGAGCTTGATCAGGATATTATTATAACCTAATTTTGAATTTTGTTTTATTGACATTGACAGAGTGTAGACAGACACGTAAATTATTAATTAATCAGATATGGATTTATATGATGTAAATGCTTTTAGTAGTGAAGAGGAAGCTGACAGAGCAATAATCATTAGGCACAGAACAAATTATTATGAAGAACTAAACCGTAAAGATTTTTCTGTCGGTTTAGATTTTAAAAGAACACAGTTGAAAACATTTTGGAACAAATTGAAGATACAATTTCTTATTTGTGGGTTCCATTTTATAATTTTAATTTTAACTTGAACGAACAAACAACCACTACGTAGGAACAAGCTAATACACTAGAACAGAACTTGAAAATGAGAATAATATTTAGATATTGTTTTCGATCAAACGTGACAAATGTGCCATAACTCATCTATACTGGTCAATGTCCATAATATTTACTGACAATATTCCATAAAAATCTGATTATTATCCATAGTTTCCTACCAACATACGAAAAAGAAAACGAAACCTTAGGTTAAGTGACCATACCGAACCTGTGAATGTGAAACGGCATCTTTCAGTTAAACTAAAGGTAAAGTACAGACCACTAATAACGGGTAAAGGTTACTTAACTCCTAGGGTTAACCACTGATTGTGAAACTGGCCGTAATCCAGTCTAGTTGACACACGGCCAGCTTACTTAATATCAAGGCCAGTGCCTATTTAATGTAATTAAATTTTATATACTTAAGGGCAAAGAAATATATTAGGTCTTATTAGGATCAAAAAGCCAGTAGGTACGTTAGTTTGCCTGTAGATAAGATTGCACAATAATGTCCATTATCTAAATTGTACAATTCACGTCCCTTTGGGGTAATGAGTCGGGATATCTAATACGTATGTTTAGCGTTAAAGTCTCTGTCGGTAACAAAGTAGGTAGTTGCTTATTTTAATAAAGACAGTAATATATTCGTTTTTATAACTATTGTATCGGGGTGGACAATATATCACATATATTTTAAGCTTTTGTTTTGCTATTTTAATTATTACAATTGTTTCTTAGATGTTAAAGGTCATAGACATTTCATCTTCATAATGTTTGATCTTCTTCTTTTGGTGCCTCTCCGTTACGGACGTTGGACACTAACATGGCTATTCTAACTTTGTTGACTGCGGCCCTGAAAAGTCCGGTAGTGGTTAAGTTAAACCATTTTTGCAGGTTATGCAGCCAGGATATTCTTTTTTGCCCTGGACCTCTTTTCCCATGCACTTTAACTTGAAGTATGGTCCGAAGTAGGTCATATCGTTGTTCATTGCGCATTATATGGCCCAGGTATTCCAGTTTGCGACATTTTATGGTTACAACCAGTTTGCGCTCTTTACCCATTGTATGTAGCACTTCTTCGTTGGTAACTCTGTCTATCCAGGAATACGTAGCATTTTAGTAAACGAACTTTTATTTCCAATTTTATGTCGTGGCTGTTAAAGATTTTAATTTTGACGAAAGCTGATCTTGCCTTCTCGACCCTTATCTTAATTTTTGTCGATTGAAAAAAGAGGTAAGTCTTCGTAAATGGGTATATTTATTTAAAAACCCTTAAAAGGGCTACATCAAAAAAACAAACGTTTACCAGAACAGCTGGTAACTCAGCGTTACCAGAGTTACCAGCTGTTCTCCGTGTGAAGAGGTTTACTCTCCGGCTCTGGAACTCCCTTCAGCCATGTATGTTACCTGAAGTCAAATTTAATTTAATACTGAACATCACAGTTTTTTTACAACATGATATATAATCTTTTACAACTATATGTAATTTAAAGGGTTTTTACCCAGGTATTTTGGTGGCTCAGGCATTATAACCTTGCAATTTTAAAATTTTAAACCTGATGATGGACTGTTTAGTCCGAAAACGTTTGTTTTTTTGATATAGCCCTTTTAAGTGTTTTTAAATAAATATACCCATTTACGAAGACTAACCTCTTTTTTGTGATACGTGGTATACAGCCAGCTACAGGAATTGTTTTCCTTGTGGATTTTGTCGATTGCTCCCACTGTTCCATTAAATTTGCACCCAGTTAGCAAAATTTGGTGATTTGTGTTATAGGTTGTTGGTTAACTAGTAATTGACCAGGTGGTATCCTATTTTTGCTTATAACCATGTATTTTGTTTTTTTGATGTTAAAATGAAGCCCAAACCTGCTACTTACTTCTGCCACCCTGAAGACAAGTATCTGCAGACCTTCAAGACTGTCTGCAAAAATGACAGTATCATCAGCTTGATAGTATTATAGTATAATGTTTGATAGTATTTTTAATTATAGCTGCACTATATGACTACATGAGCCGTGTTAACGGGGTGTGTTGTGTGGCAGGTTGGGTAATTTTTAGTGAATTTTTTGCGAGACGCAAAAATAATAATTTTGTGGGAATAAAGGGACTACTTGCAATTCACGATAATGCTACAGCAGTCCGTTTGCATTATATGGAAATTATTATGGTACAGTCGTCAGGGATTAAATTCTAAAAAGAAGAGAAACAAGCCGACTTTTGCTAAGGATATCAATTTTGGGCTCCTAAAAAAGTTGCAAAAAAGTTTGACGCTCCTACCCCCGGGCTTCGCCATAAAACTCTTCTCAAAGGGGCGTAAAAAATCGATTTTTTAACAATCTGTACTCCGTAGAAATAATATTTTAAACAAGAAACAATTTTCAAAAAAACGTTAATTACCACATTTTCTGTAGAATAAACGGTTTTCTCACAATCAACGCTTGAAGCGACCGGCGATTTTGAATTTGTTACGAGCGCGAGAGAATGGTTCATTCTAGAGAAAAAGTGCTAATAAACATTTTTGTTCAAAATTATCTCAGCTATATTTCTTGTTTAAAACATTTTTTTTCTACACCGCCGTACAGATTCTTGGTAAATCGATGTCCCCCTAAATCGATGTCATCTATTCTGGGGTCCCAAAATTGGCGTTTTCAGCAAAATTAAGCTTGTTCGTGTGGTTTTTAGAGGCTCATTGATTTTTTGTCTCTGAAGACTGCAGTATTAGAAAGATTTTAAATTTTAAAAAATCACACTTTATTTCTGGACTCTTAAAATAATATATAAAATAAGCGCGTCAAATTTAACTGCACTAACATATTAACGGAAGCTTGAGTGCTGGTTGAACGTATGTATTTGAACCGATTAAAAACTGGGCAAGGGTTTGACGGTTCCAACTTCCTGCGCGAGAGCAAGATATGAGCCGCTGCTATTAGGGGATAGAATTTTCTAGTCAATTTTACAATGAATGTCGACCGAGGGTAATCCTTCAAGTGAAAAGAAATGTTTGACAGTTGATGCCTCGTTCTTTTGTGGGATTTAAACGGAAGAGCAGGGAGAATGTCTTTATGCTTTCGAGTGCCACTATTTTGACTATTGTGTTACTAATCTCTCTGGTACTTTAAAAGGATTAAATAATATATGGAAAATATGTTGTATAAAAAAACAATTTTATAATTTATTTAATGTATTAAGATTATATAAAAATGGCACCGACTGTATTGTGATTTCTGCTGAGCTTGCAAATCTAAGAAAAGTAGTAGTAATTAAAATCATTATAGATAATTGAATTATAGCGAAAAAGCATGTAACAAAAAGTCCCAATTAAAGAAAAAACTGGGAGCGAAATTGAAAAATAGCTTAAGACGAAGAAACTTTATTCAAAGTGTTGCAATTTGGTTTTGATAAAAAAATTGAAATCCAACTTGGTACACATTTGCCCCATCCTCTGGAACCAGTTATTTATCAGATGTATATCATTCACACTAAGCATTTTAATAAAATAACTGTATACTTTTTTATGGGGAAGTGTATTGGGCTTCTTGTAAACATCTTCAACGGCATTTTTCTTTAGTGAATTGTTCAGTTTTTGGCGATTTAGCGTTTCCAGACTGCTGCTCTTATGGTTGTGCTTATCACGTGTGATGGTTGTGCTTATCGCCAAAGTCGAGCCCTGTGTACGGTGTTAAAGTTTCCCTTTGCACATACGACTTATATTTAGGGTGTGAAGAAATTATATTTATTACTGTTCACCACTTACATGGGTTTTTAACGTTCGCTTAACATTTCTGTAGCCATTTTCTACGATGATATGATCAAGTACAAACACAACGCAAAACTATCAGCAAATTAATTTGGAACTAAGTTTGCGGCGACGTGGTATACGAATTAAAGAATATTTGAAAAATTAATTAAATTTTCAACGAGTTTCTGGAAAGTTAATTCGCTTAAACACCTTTATCCGTGTAGAGGGCTTACTGCATTGCAAGTTTATTTTTTAAACTCTTCTCTTCTCCAGTCTCTATTCGAATTGCCGAACATAGACCTCTCCTAATTCACACTAAGCATTTTAATACAATATTTAATTTTAATTTAATACAATAATACAATTTAATTCTCGCCATTGATATCTGTTGTTTGTAAGACGTTTCCACATTGGCCCTGCAGTTCTTTTAATATCGTCGCTCCAGCTTATTTTCTGTCTTCCATGTGATCTTTTGGCTTTCTTTTTCTTTTTTAAGTTCTATCTTCTATCGAAGGTTGGAAATCATCATGGCTATGCGGACTCTGTTGACTGCCGCTCTAAAAAGTTCTGCACTACTGCATTCAAACCATTCCCTTAAGTTCTTAAGCCAGGATATTCTTCGTCTTTCCACATTTCGCTTTCCTCGGATTTTGCCCTGCATAATAAGTTGTAATAATGCGTATTTTTGCCCTCTCATCACATGTCCCAAGTACTCAAGTTTTCGTCTTTTAATAGTTAATATTATTTCCGCCTCATTTCCTATCCTTCTAGTTACTTCCATGTTTGACATTCTTTGAATACATGATATTCGTAGGATTCTTCTGTAACACCAAAATTCAAAGGCGGCCAACTTATTCAGATGAACTTGTTTTAGTGTCCAAGCTTCCAAACCATAAAGAAGAGTAGAGAACACGTAACATCGAAGCATTCTCAGGCGTAGTTCTAACCTTATATCCCGACAACAAAGAAACTTTTTAAGTTTAATAAATGATGTACGTGCTATTTTAATACGTGTCTTAATTTCTTTGGTTTAGTCTACATCTAATGTTATCCATGTTCCTAAGTATTTATAGTTATTAACACTCTCAATTGCAGTATCTTCAACAGTCAATTGGATATTTGCATGTGCAGATTTAGTCATGATTCACGATCATGCATTTAGTTTTCTTTAAATTTATCTTCAGTCCGTACTCATGACAGCGTTTATTAAGGCATTGCATTACATTCTGTAAATCATGGTTGTTATCTGTAATTATTACTGTATCGTCTGCAAAACGTAAGTTATTCAAAACTTCTCCATTGATAGATATACCTTCTATTGAGTCTGAGAACGCTTCTTGAAATACCGCTTTACTGTAGACATTGAAAAGTAGTGGGGACAGCACGCAACCCTGGCGGACTCCTCTCTGTATTTTGATATTTTCGGTGTACTGGCTGTCAACTCTTACCTTGGCAGTTTGATTCCAATATAAATTAGATATAATTTTCAGATCACGACTGTCAATATTTTTGCTTTTTAATATATCTACAAGCTTTTTATGTTGAACTTTATCAAATCAAATGCCTTTTCAAAGTCTACAAAACTTTGGCTTTATATGGCCGCTAATTCCCGATTTCTTTATTCCATCGGCTATCCTTAAAACGTTCGTTATGTCCAGCCCATTTCCATTTCAGTTTAGCTGCCTGTTCGACAGCATATTTTACTTTTGTTCTATTACGAATGTCTTCATTGGTTTTATGGTCTTTGAGTAAGATACCCAGCATCTGTCGTTCCATAGTTCTCTGAGGTTTTCTGATCTTCTCCATGTTTATTTTAGTAAATGTCCAGGTTTAAACTCAATATGTAAGTACAGGTAGGATACAGGAATTAAACACTTTGGTTCGCAGTCTTTGAGGTATATTTTTATTTTTAAGTACGTATACACGTCTGCTTATTTCGGTAGTCTGATTTTCTTTGCTAACCTTGACCTTTTGATCCAGATATGTATATTTATCTACGTGTTCTATCTCTGTCTCTCCGATGTTTATCATAGATTTGTCATCTTTATTTGACATTAGTTTAGTTGTGCTGAAATTAGTTTTCAGTCCTTTTTTAGGGATTCTGTGTGTAGCTTGTCAATCATCGCATTCGGTACATTTAAGTATTCAGAACAGTTTAAGTATCTTTCGTAAATAGGGATTTCCTTATTTTTTCAGTTTATAATATAAATAATTTTGGAGATATTGCGTCTCCTTGTCTTACTCCTCAATTGATTTTCACTGGTTTTGTTTTAATTCCATTACCCAACAGGTCACTATCATTTCAGCTTATTCGTTAATATTATGTATTAATATTCTGTACCTGGAGTCGATCCGGTTGTTGACTGATGCTTCTTATATTGCCCACAGTTCCACGCTATCAAAAGCTTTTTTATAATGTATAAAAGCCAGACATAATGGGATATCGTATTCGTTAGTCTGTTCTATTGGGATTTTCAAAGTATACAGATGGCCATAGTTGGGAAAAATACATCGAAGATCTGTTTGAAGACGAGAGTACAGAACCACAAATGAATATAGTACAAGACTTGATTTATAACCATCGGAAGTTACAAAAACAATCAATACGACAAAGCCACGAAAAGCCTCAGGTCCAGATGAAATATACGAAGAGATGATAAAGCTTATCAATGAAGAAAATCTTCAGACCTTAACAATATTATTTAACAAAATAGATACCACTGGAATCTTCCCAGAAGACTGGCTTAAATCGACATTTATACCTATACTCAAGACAAATAAAACCAATAGATTCTCACAGCCATTTTCTGAAAATTTTACTCAAAATTGTACATCAACGAATATACAGAGATGGCATTATTTGGTCTCCAGATATTACTACAAAAATGCCAGAATCAGCGAAAAGACGTTTCTCTGTTTTATCGCCTACGAAAAAGCGTTTGATCAAGTAAAACTTACAGAACTCATAGAAACCCTAATACAACATGATATAGACCATAACACTGTAGCACTTATTAAAAGACTATATCGGGATCAAATTGCGTCTATTAAAATAGACAATCGTCTGACAGCAGAATTGCCAATAAAAAGAGGAGTTCGTCAGGGCTGTGTACTTTCTCCACTGTTATTTAATATATATTCCAAAAAGATCTTTCAAAATGCCCTCGAAAATATTGAAAAAGGAATAAAAATCAACGGAGAATACGTAAACAACTTAATATACGCAAACGACACCGTCATTATTGCGGACAGTGCTGAGGGTTTACAACGAATTTTGAATTTCATGACCAAAGAGGGAGATAGCTTGGGACTAAATATAAACACAAACAAAATAAAAGTAATGGCTGTTACACGTGCACCAAATGTCGACAATAATATTCATATCTATAGCAAACATATAGAACTAGTACAAAAATTTAAGTATCTTGGTTGCTGGATACCAAACGATCTTGACCACGAGGTCGAAATACGTGCTCGTATAGAATATGCATTTTGTATAGAATATGCATCAGTCCGCATTTCAACGAATGAAAAAATTCCTAATAAACTTTACGATATCGTTGGATATCCTATACCAATTTGTAAAAACGTTTATTTATTCCATATTGCTATACGGAGTAGAAACATGGACTCTTGGAATTACAAGTATGAGGTGTATAGAAGCCTTTGAGATGTGGGTTTTTCGAAGGATGCTGAAGATCTCTTGGACAGAGCACGTGACCAAAGAGGTGCTAAGAAGAATGGGTACTAAGGGAGAACTCCTAAATATTGTAAAAAACAGAAAAACGAGTTATCTAGGACATATTTACAAAGGCGAAAAATACAACTTCCTACGACTTATAATGGAAGGGAAAGTGGAAGGAAGAAGAGGTCCAGGAAGAAGAAAATGCTCCTGGTTGAAGAATGTAAGAGACTGGACAGGCATGGACACACATTCGATACTAAGAACAGCTTAAGATAGATAGAAACTTGCTGTAGTTACAGCCAACCTTCAGTAATGGAGAAGGCACATTAAGAAGAAGAAGATAGATGGTCAAACGTGCTGTACCCTTTTCTAAATCCGGTTTGTTCTACTGGTTAATATCCGTAAAATTTAATTGTTAACCTATTTGTAATAGTTTGTAATTTCTGTTAGCTAGTTCATAGATACCCATAAAGTAGTTATTTATTTTTGTGTTTTTTTTTTCAATGTAAAATAAAAAATTGGGTGATGTAAGTTTAATACAATTAATATTAACGAGGAGAAATTATAAATACAATGAAATTATAAACAAAAGATTGTAAATGAAATGTATCTTAAAAATTCTAAACCCATCTAATAAATATTTCTATTAAAAATGAAAATTAAGGTTTATTAACCCAAACATGAAATAAGTATAGTCCAGTTTTAAAATAGGAAGTAGTATCAATCGACTACTCAACTTCCGTAAATTAGTTTCTATCGATGAAATTAGAGCAAACATGTAAAAAAGTTGATTCGTTTTTGAATGAAAACCACCGATTTCTAGTCAAAAAAGAAAAGTAGGGAACGGAAAGGTGAATCAGAGAATAAAAAGTAACGACATGACATTTCACGAACCGCTTGTAATATAGAATGCATGACTCCCAATAGGGCCACTTCCAAGGACGTACAGCAGGGAGAAATGGGTATATAAACTATAACTAATCTGTGTTTTTACTATTTTATGATTTTTTACAAAATCTTAAGATTTAGAAAACCGTTTTTCTATACAAAATATTTCCCGTATATGTATACTTCTATAACGTAACTTCTTGGCGTGTATAAACGTCTATTTAAAGCTGGTTGATCAATAACAGACCAAATTTTTATACTACAGAAAATGCTCAGAAAAACCAGTGCATTTAAGAATTTTTTGTTTTATAGTAATTTGACAGTATGTTAAATATTGAGGTTGATAAAAAATCAGTTGGTCTAACGGAGACAGTAACTGCAATGGTCTTCAATATAACAAACGAGGCAGTTAAGAATAAAGCAGTGGACTAGATCAGGGGTTGCCTAACTTTTTTGTACCACGCTCCCTTTTGTTGAAATGAAAGTTACTTGAACCCCCCACCCAATAACAATAAATTGTATACGCCTAGGAACAAAACAAAAAAGTATTCAATAAAAAAAACATTTATTTATACTGCCATAATATACAATATCAGTTTTTATAAACTACAAAAATTGTTAATAAAAGAAATATAGATTAAGTTGGTTAGTGAGATGAATGTGCTTGCATTTTCTTTACTAGTATGCCTATTTGTAGCTGAGTTTTAGTAAGCGCACAACGCAAGTTACTAGCAGCATTAAGTTTATTCCGATACTTTGTTTTAATTGCCACAAGTGTCGAAAACGCTTGTTCGCAAAATAGGTGCTTGAAAAGAGCAAGTATAAACGAAGAGCTTTCCGTGATACACTAGGATATACTTTAAAATATTTTAACCAAAATGAAAGTTTGTTCATTATATCAAAGTTGTATTTGGCAGAGGAATCATGTTTTATTTGCAAAGCATCTTCTTGAAGTGATTCAGGAGTCTATGTTGACATGGAATGTCAATTAACATTCTGAAAAAAATACGATCGTCACAAATGTTTGGGAAGTATTTCGAGAACTCTTCAATTAGGCTCTCCAAATGATGTAATATTTGGATTTTCAAACTTGCTTCTTTGTAAATGTCCATCAAGCGTATTTCTTCTGAGATTGACTATACTTTAAGAAAACTTGAATAATTGTAGGGGTTTGCTGATATTTTACGCCTCCAAAGTTGCAATTTCTCTATTTTTATTTCTCAAACCATATTTGAGTTTCCACCCTGCAGTTTTAGGTTAAGGTTGTTCAACGAGTCAAAGATGTCTGACAAATAAGAAAATATTACTTTAGTACAATGTTTTTAGAAGGCCACGCTTAGTTCATTTTGCTTTTGCTGTTCCGAGAAGGTGATTACTTCATCTCGAAGGTCAAATAATCTTGCCAACATGTTTCCTTTTGAGAGACATCGTACTTCTGTATAAACTCGTAGCAGTGCTTTGTGATCACTCCCTAAATCTTTACAAACAGTTTTAAACAGAAGAGTATTTAACGCACTGTTTTTTTTATGTAATTCACTACTTTATTACACAACTTTAAGACAGCATTAAGTGCAGTTGAAAGAAGTTTTGCCGCCAAGGCTTGTCGGTATATAACACAATGTCAACACAACCCCAGTGATATCAGTATTTTTTTCTCTTACTAATTGTACAAATCCTGAGCGAGAACCAAGCATTGAAGGTAAGCCATCCGTACATAAACCAATCACTTTTAGATAAGTCTCTCTCTTGTCGTTTCCCCATCACTGAGGATCAAGATTTTCTCCAATACTCCTTACCATCGCTCTCTATCTTCAGTTAGTCTAAGAGTTTCGTAAAACAAGTGGCTTGCCGAATTCTAAATTAGGTATATCCATCTAGTTAGTGACGGTCCTTTTGGTCTTTTCACTGAAATGCTTTTAGAAACAATTAATCTTATTAAAATTAATATCACCTCCGTGAACTACTTGATCAAAGAACTGTAGAATTTACTGCAGACATTTTGTGGATAATATTTTTTAACGCCAAATTGTTTAAGAATGGAAAAGCTGTCCGATGAGTTGTCAAAGGCATGCACTTATCCTTCTACAACACGACACATCACAGGTATCAATTTTTTGGCATCAAAGGCAATATTGAGAATACAAGTGTATTCAGCGGGCTCATCTTGATTTTTAAGGACAGATCTATTTTTCCAAACTTAATTTAGGCGACTCATCGCATTTTTTGCCATATCATTGCCATATCAAGTTATTTACAATAGATCCAAGATAACTGCTGAAACTGCATACTGTCTGATATTACTGCAAGTAGTTACTTAGATTATTAGTGTTAAATCTATCTATTGTGAATACTTGGAGATTATAGATACTTGAAGAAAATATTTTAAAAAACAACACAGTACCTGGCAGCGACGGCATACCTTTGGAATACCTTAAATGCGGATGAGATGTACTCCATCACCAGGTACAATAATTAATTATTACAATATAACAAAAAGAACAATTGCCGTAGAAATAGAAGAAATGTGTCATAATCCCAATACACGAAAAGGAGTAAAATGAGTGCTCTAACTATAGAGGAATATCGACTTAACACAATATGCAAAGTACTTGCAAATGTTTTTCTCAATGGCATAACTGGATTTGTTGAAGATAGCATTGGCAACTATTAATTTGGGGCCAGAAAAAATAGATTAACGATTTGCCAGATATTAATCATACAGACGTAATCATACGTAATTCTCGACGACAAATTAATAACAGATAATATAAAAGTTAATCGAGGAGTCCGACAAGGCGATATAATTTCACCTAAACTGCTTACCTTGACCCTCGAAGACATAATAAAATCAACAGATTGGGAAAACAGAGGAATATGTATTAACGGAAAATACCTAAATCACCTTAGATATGCAGATAATATACTCCTGATCTCCTCGGAACGACAATAACTGGAATTAATGCTGAATGAACTTCATGAAAAATCACTGCAAAAAGGCCTAAAAATTAACCTCAACAAAACACGGTAATGAGAAACACGGACAACAAAAGTAATGACAAACACGGAAGACCAAGAGGCAATTAAAATAAAAAAAGAAAAAATAGAACAGGTAAATGAGTATATCTATCTAGTACAAGCAATCTGAGCTAACATAGAAAATCAAACAGCGGAAATATCGAGACGAGTAAGAATGGGATGGGCAGCGTTCGGCAAAACTTTCTTACGTTTTAAAAAATCAAACAATCCCTCTATACTTACGAAGCAAGGTATATAACTCCTGCATAATATCAATGCTCACCTACGGAGCACAGACATGGACATTTACACAGGCCACACAGGCACAAAGAGCGATGGAGAGACAAATGTTGGGTGTATCACTTACAGATAGAAAACGTAACCAGTGGATCAGAACCAGAACAATGACAGTAGACGCGATAGAACAAGCAGCAAAACTGAAATGGAAATGGGCTGGACACAATGAACGTCTCCAAGACGGACGATGGAACAATGCCATCGGAAAGTGGCGTCCATACAATGCAAAGAGATCAAGAGGCAGACCACAGATGAGGTGGAAAGGTGACATCAGGAAACAAGGAGGTCATACATGACAGAGAACAGCTCAAGATAGGGAAAGATGGAGAGAACTGGGGGAGACCTATATCCAACAATGGAAGGATAGAGAATAGGTTAAAAAAAATCATACAGAAAACGCTGGAGAACATGTGGGATTTAAATTAATAGATAATCAATCCATGCATTTATTTCAGGCATGCATACGACAATATTATTTGCGTTGAACTCTAGGGCGCGATGGAAATATCTGATCCATAAAAATTAACTAGATTGACCAAGATCTGTGTCGAGAACCAAACTCCTAGAATTGTGTTCGATTAGTCTCAGTAACAACAAAACCGTTCCATATACCAAGCAATTTAAGACACGGTGACGCCATGTTACCCCTACCTTTTAATATTGACCTAGAAATAGTGGGAGATGCAAAAACCTCAATACAAAGGTTCTCAGCTGACGGTCCTACTGATAGCCTTCTTTCTATCTTGGCTCTGTAACTCAAAGTGAGTCGCATTTACTATTTTCCTCCACTCTTGTCAGTCTCGTGCAGGAATTTCTAATTGGTGTGTCCCTTATCTTACGTAGATCACTTGTTACTGATCACCAATATTAAAAGAGGCCAAAGCACAGATGTTAAGATGAACAGGTCATATCCAACGAGAACCAGATGAACGATATCCAAAAGTAGTATGCCAGTTATAACACAGAATAAAAGGGACCAGTAGCACAGCAACAAACCAGATAGAGATACAACATTGGTAAATCTATCAATACCATGGGCTTACAAATGGAGAGGAAGAAATGGAGGCAAATAATGCATGCCTTTTAAGTTGATTGGGACGTAATTTCCCTAAAAATCACAGGTAGTGCCTCGTATATTTAAAGAATTTATTTACAGAAGAGTTATTACTCATTCTTATAACTTTATGGCGAAGAGTAAAGTAATTGTTGTTAATTTTTAAGCATTTGATATCCTTTATGTCTTCTTTATTCTTAAAGTTAACGAATATTTTATTTTTTTGATTTTTAATGTCTTCTGTAATGATTTTCTTTAGTCTCTTGTTCCATTGTTCCCCACATTCCTTCAATTTAATATTCTTTACATCTATGGCAATGTTATTAGCAATATTAAAACTTTCTCTGTCATCTTACACTTCTCCTAATCAAAGCTAAGTTGCACCCAAACAAACTTAACTCCTGCCGTGCTCGTAAGACATTCCCGAAAGGGCTACACCAGTCCTGAATAAGTAAAACCACAATAAACCATACAAGTGGGAATACGTTAATTTCTTAATTTACTACTTAAGTTGTGCTTCAGTCATGAATTCGAGATGAGAAAAGAAATATGGCTTCAAGAATTGCTAGCTGAACGTGTTTTTAAAATTTGATTAAATTTTTAATGGAGGCCACTTTTTTCTCTGTAATTTAATTGTTGCAGCTGCTTTATCAAAAGTTTTAGATGAGAATTTATGAATACAGAACGATTTTTTGTTCCTTTTATTATACAATAGGGAAATTTATTCGAATTCTTTATTTCTCTTATTACCAAATAACTACTTTAAGTTTTTTAATTGGTTGTGTTTTATTTTTTAATTTGTCTTATAAGATAATTTTTGTTGATTAAAAAAATTATAGTATATTTATTTTCGGGATCACAAGTCGTTACGTCGATAAGATCTACAATCCAAGAATTTAAAGTAAAATATTGATGAGGCACAACTTGCAAGAATTAACGTGTAGAGGAAGGACGTCGAAGATGACGCACCTAAGCAAAATACATTTTATTTAAGGGTAAAAAATATTTAAGCTAACTTTGAATGCTACGAGCCTGTAATTTGGACATTTCTATAACCAATTTCTAGGATTTTTTTTTTAAATTCAATAAAAGGAAGTATTTTTTATGCGGTTTTTTTTAAAAACGCTTTTGCGCCATCTTACCTTCCACCGAGGGAAAGATGACGCACAGTGATGGTGAAGATGGCGCATGTAGGTATCTATATTAAAAGCGCAAGTGATATGAAAAGAAAATTTATTTTTTAATACTGAAAGTAAGAAAATGTAAACAAAGCTTTTTTAACATATTAACAAAAGTCACATATGTAGTTTTCGGCTTAGTCTTTTGGCTCCACTGCATTATTTATGCACCCATTGTCCACAACTTGTACATCTGAATCATGTTTCCGTCTTTTTGCCGAAGTCTCCACATAATATGCAGATATCAGTTTCACCTCATTCGTTGATTATGTCATCCAACTCATCGTCATTGCAAAGACCTTCTTCATCAAAATCGCTTTCTTCAGTATCGCTATCCTCCAAGATTTTTTTGTTTATTTTTTGTTTGATTATTTTTTGTACTTTGGCTTTCTCTTTATTTTTATTTAGTTTTAATCCTGCATCATTAACCAATACTTGTCTGGTTACTTTTTTCTTTCCTTCTTCCGACTTCGCCAGTTTTTCTTTTTTTTTTATTCTCTTTTTCTTCTAAGAATTTTAAAGGGGTGCTTGTTAGAATTTCAGAATGTTGCTTTTGTCGTCCATATTTTCTTTTAATTTTTTTATTGGGCAAAGGAACTGGAGAAATAAGTAAAAGAGAAATAAGTGGACGTTTGGGTATTTCATTTTGTTTTGTGGGGGTTGTGTGACGACTTTCAGGAGACTGTCGGCTGGTTGATGGACGTGGTAATTCTGGTTCTCTTATAGATGGTGTTGTTATTAGTGGAGGTGTTCCCTGAGGTGCAGGTTCAGTAGAAACATCTCTATCCAAGCTATCATTGTTTAAATTATCAGCAGGAAAAAAGTCATCTTCTGTGAACTTATCAGAGTTTAACGGAAAAATTCCGCACGTTCCGAAACCAGAAATGGCCTTATCAATATTTGCCACCTGATCATATGCTAACTTAAAAATCTCGGCGACATCATATGGAGTAATTTTATCTTTAAACTCTGAGCTGCTGATCTTAGATTTTAGAAAGGAATTGCAATGGCGACCATACGCATATTTTAATGCAGAAAAAAATGACACATCAAGAGGTTGTAATTTGTGGGATGTGTGGGGTGGAATACTAACCATTATAATCCCATTCTCTTTTCAGTAATTATAAATATCCAGTGAAATATGGCTCGAGTGATTATCTAATACTAACAGCACGGGATTATCTGGACTAGACAGGACTTTTTTTGGAAATGCTTCAGCTATAATAAAAACATAGACGTATTACTCCATCCATTATCCGTGCAGTTGTAAATCGCACCGCTTGGTCCATTTTTCTGAAGCTGTGGGCTCATCCTCTTCCTGGTAAATATAAATAATGGAGGTATGTAGTTACCGGAGGCACTGAACGCCATTATTACCGTGATATTCTTCCCTCGTTCCCACGAAGAAATGATTCCAAACTGCTTTACTCCTTTGGGTCCAAGTCGTTTACATGATTCTTTAGGAACCGTAGATATACCGGTTTCATCAACATTGTAAATGCGATCTGGCAGAAATTTATATTTTTCTTGCACTGTTTCCAAATTTAAAAAAAAAACGGTCTACTTCTATTTTATTGAAGGCTGTTATTCTATTAATGCTTGTAGCTTCTGGCTTTCTCAAGGAAATTTGAGGATTTCGTGTAATAAATCCTAGATACCAGTCTTTTCCAGCCATTTGTTTATTCTTATTAAAATTGTGTTTAATTTCATTGCGTTCTGCATAAGCAAATGCCATGGTTCTCAGCTCTATGCAAGTGATACCAAAAAATAAACTGGCCAGCTTGAGAACATGATCTAGTATCTCCTTTTCATGATGTGCCGAAAACAATGGAGCTCTACCAAAAGACTCTGATTTGACTTCCTTTAATACATTTTTAACCTTAAGTTTTCTCCTCAATGTAGCTTCTGGTATTGAAAATGCCCTTGCCACTTCCCGAATTTTACGACCATCTCTACAAATTGCATTCAATGCTGCATTAAGAGCTGCTGCAGAAAATGATCTTCTCTGTGTTTTTCGTATATATTTTCCCATTTCTAAAAAAGAAACAGATGCCTCAAAATGCAAAATAGACACTAAATAATAAATATTCTATACTCCATTGTTATTTAAGGTAATGAACTGAAAAGGCAAAGATGACGCACTATAACAGCAAAGATGACGCAGTCTGCGTCAACTTAGCCTGTTCAGCATAATCTACAAAAAATGGTTATCAAAATTATCCATCATCAAATATTTAACAGATAAATCCTCGCTAACTGAAAATAAATATCACCTACTCCCATGAATATGAAGAAAATCCAATGGAACCATTTTTAAACAACTTACCATTAATATTCGCAGTGTCAAAAATAACAAGAAATCAACGTGTATCGCGTTACTCTGCCTCACAGATACTAAACAGTACGAAAGCTGACCGATGAAGTTTTAAAGTAATAGTAGTTTCTAAAGGAGGGCGCCATGGGTATAAAAACTGAATTTAGTGAAGTACTTGATAAAATACAGAGGTGCGTCATCTTAGACGCTGCGTCATCTTCCCCGTCCTTCCCCTACCTTAAACCTTCTGACGAACTTAAAAAATTCAGACACTTGGGCTGAGAAAAATTAGTAAAAAGACTCATTATACTGCTGGATTTACTGGAAATTGTGGGATCATATTGTGACCTTGGTGTTACAATTAATAAAAATTTGAGTTTATCCTACTAATAAGTATACCGACTTTTACAAAAATATCCTTTTTGGGTTCTATTCGTTTGTATAAAACTTATGTCCGACCCTTACTGGAACAGTATTGCGGAACAGTTTGGTGCCCAGAATTAGTGACCGATAGAACTCTTCTCGCAAATGTCTAAAAGAAAGCCACCAGACTATCTTTTAAACGAAAAAGGCCAGATTACCCACAAAGACTTTCTTTGGCAGGGTTACCAACTTTTGAAGCTCGTCGACTCCGTGATGACTTAATTATCACCTTCCGAATTTTAAAATTTGGATATGGAAATCTGCAGCAGTTGTTTATTTTACATCATCACAGACTACGTGGACACAGTTTGAAACTGAACAAAGAATCCTTTTCATGGACAAGGCGCCAACATTTTCTGTGTAATCGTATTTTTAGTATCTGGAACAGTCTCCCAACGAAAATTATAAATTAGCCATCTATAAATTCTTTTAAAAACCAACTAGACTGTTACATGTTTGTAAACTAAACAGTACTGTATACAATTTACTAGTTCATACTTTATTAGCGTAAATAATTATTTTGTAATGTACTATTTCATTTTTCTTGTAAATGGGCTTATGGGTCTTCATGACCCCATGCATTTTGCACTAGACAAGTGCCTTATACTAAATATAGTCAGAGAAAAGGTCCAGCCCAAAGATTGCGATATGCAAGATGGCCAAAACATCGAGGCAATGAGTGAAAATGATATTTACAAATATCTTGGAGTAAAACAAGCGCGGAAAATTGACCATAAACAAATGTAAACTGAACTAACTTCAGAGTTCGTGCGAAGAGTAAGACAACTAAATCGGTTATATCTTAATAGTAAACATTTGTTTAAGGCATTAAAAACGTACGCGTGTTCCGCGCTGAGCTGCTCATTTGGTATTATAAAGTGGTCAAAAACGGATATAGAGGGTCTTCAGCGGAAAGTAAGAACACTTCTCATAAGTGCAAAGCAGTAGAGAGATGAACATTGCCGCAATAGGATATGGCGGGAGCAATTGGATAAACAAATGGCTAATTTAAGAACTTATTTTTTGGTACAGGCTGAGACATCTACTTTACATCGAGCAATTTGCGTAGTAGATGATACAACACCGCTTAAACTGAGGTAACAAGAAATGCGCATAAACCATCTGACTAAGCAAGAAAAACTACGCATCTGGATAAGTAAACCTCTACATGGGCGACATCTCAATGAGATCAGCCAATAATATATCGATAATATAGCGTCGAACTATTGGTTGACTTCAGGAAAGATGTTTCCTGAGACTGAGGAAAACTTGCCACTCAGGATCAGGTTATTCCAACTTAAAATTACCTGAAATATATTGTTAAAGATCCTCAAGTCCAAAATGACAAATGCCGATATGGATGTCAAGCCCAAGAAACATTCCAACATTTTACCGGGGGCTGCCAGGGGTTTGTCGGAACTGATTATAAAGAACGCCATGACTCAGTAGGAAAGATTATTCACCAAGAACTAGCTGACAAACTGGGACTTCTTCAAACCGAACATCTTCCTTATTATCAATATGTCCCTGACAGGATGCTTGAAAATGACAATTACAAGCTACACTGGGACCGCACTGTGCTCACAGATCAACCAGTGGCACATAATAGACCCGATCTCATACTAGTAGATTTACCAGGCAAACGACACTTATTGATGCGGCGATACCTAACACCAATAATGTGAGTGTTAAATAAAACGAAAAGATCGCCAAGTATAGAGATCTAGAAATACAAATCAGGAGACAATTAAAATGGAAAATACCCAGACAGTACCTATTGTTCTATCTACTAGTGGTGTTATTCCCAAAAACCTCCTAGCGAACATTAAACAACTGGGACTAAATGAACATCTTTATAAGGCCATGCAGAAATCTATACTCCTCCCGACGTCCAGATGTATACGAAAATTTTTGGGAGATACTTCAGCAAACCAAGTCACCTAGAGCTCGATAACACGGAAAGAGTCCCACCAGAGCTCAATCCTTTTGATACCGTAGGTATCTGGGATGAGTGAATTTTTACCTTAGAGGGAGTGTGAGCCGTATGACTAAATCTGATATAATAATAATACTAGGCTCTACAAATATAATTGTTTTTAATGTGTCGAGCAATTTCTTTGACATAATAAAAATTAAAACTACAAAATAAAAATAAAAAACGTTTATTGCCATATATAAGTCAACATTTCACACTCTTAAGATATCTTGTCTTCTTCTCGACATCCCGCTCTTGCACCGCCTGATGTAGATTGTTCTTCCACTCGGATTCCTGGCTTTCTGCTGTTGGCTTTCTGGCTTCTTCTTCTGTAGGTACTTTTTGTAGCATCGTACCTACTTTCTATACATCTATACATTTTGCCGCTCATGTTTACGATTTAGTTTTATTGACACTGCATTACTCCCACCAAAAATTGTCTCATTTTACTACCCCTGGTACAGGTGTACCCTATATATAACACACCTATTTGCAAAAAATCAAATATATTTAGAAAAGAACAAAATTATTGTATATAATGGTTTCACATTATAAAAATATTTGAATCAGTTATTTATGAAACATATTTATTGTCACCCATTTCCAGAAATTGACATTTAGACAGAAAACCAATGTTTACACATAAGCGCATCATTTGCTGATGAAACATATTAAGCACTATTACAGGTCCCTTACTAACAGACTGTATTTCATTCAGTTTATTTATGAAAGATATTAACTCGCTGACTTTATATGTGCTGTGAATGAGAAAGTTAAGACTCAAAAACACAACACTTAACGATACTGCAAATCATGTTACTGCTGCCGAATTGCTTGTCCACAAAAACCGGAGTAACAAATTTTACAAATCTATAAGGGACACAACAGTAGTATGTGAAGCGAGTAAGTGCACATCACTTTGTTTAACATTCGACTATATGCAGAATATTTCACTTCCATGCAATCCTATCAAAGAAATGTACTAGTTTAGGCAATTATCCGTGCTTCCATTCTGAATTCATAATGTTGGTGATGATACTGCTACGTTTTACCTATACCATGAAGGCCTTGCTAAGAAAGAACCAAACGAATTTTGCTTCTTCCTATTGGATTACTTAAATATTTATTATTGCCTAGCATTGAAAATTTGTACCTGTACAGTGACAACTGTGCAGGAGAAAACAAAAATTATTTGATGATACGTTTTCTCTTGGTATTGACAGATATGAGCTGATTCAAAAAAAAAAAATATAGATTGCCTTTAAGAGGTCATTCATTCCTCCCAAATGATAGAGACTTTGGTCTGGTAAGTGTGTATTACATCGAACAGATCGCTATTACACTGTCAAAGAAGTCATTAAACTAATACTACGTCCTGGAAAGAAACAAGAAAATTTTTAGTAAAGTTAGTCTACAGACATTCTTGATTTTCAAAAATGGTGGCCCACTCTCTCTACAAAAAAGTTACCAATTTCATTGAATGTATTGCTAACAAAGCACAAAGAAAAGAACCTTTTAAAATTATTTATTTAATATGAGACGCTATTTTATGGAATGTATTGACAAATGAATTAAAAAAATGGTGGACATATTAAACACTTACTTTGACAAAAAGTTTAATGTTATTTACTTTAACTACTTCTTAATTTGGTTTGTAAATAAAATGTTTTAATTATGACTTTAATTTAATACAAAACGTAAAATGTTTGATGTAAAATCTAATTATTCTGTTATTTTATCAAATCCTGTTATTATCCTGCTGATATATTTATTTTATTTAATATTTCGTTAACTATTGACTTTATTAAAGGTATTTTATAATAAAATTCAGAAGTATTGATGTTTTTATCTATTTTTCTTTCACTACCTGGAGTAATTGCGTTAAATCAGAATTATGCAGTTGATTTGTAAAATGTGATTATCTCGAAAACTGTTGAGTTTTGAAGTTATCAATAAGTATACCTTTTGTTGAAATAATGTATCTTTAATATTTTATATCAAAAATATCGGTAACATGAAGAACAAAAAAGTTAAGTGCAAATGTATGCCACGTATGTGGCATATGTGGCGCCATCTATTAGCTATATCAAAGTATGTGTTAAATTATAATGTATTATATTAAATAGTACCCAGCTGTAAATTCTTATATATAAATGTTTACAAACATGAAAATTATAGCGGAAAATAAAATTTTAAATTTCCACTTTAACACCCTGTATCTTTTTTAGTATCAACATTTTATTCAAGCAAGTTGGCTTAAATCCTAATTTTTTAATGTATAGAATTTGCGATTTTTTTTTTGTACAATTACTTAAGGACCACCCTGTATACATGAAAAGGACCTGTATCACTGCTCTGATATAGAAATTGTTCTCTTATATTTTCTGTAGAATTATTCGAAGTTTTACTACTTACAGTTTTTCCGTTGTTGTTTGAGTTACCGTCCCAGGTGTTGTTTATATTGGATTTTATTTTTTCTATATTAACATATTCCTTCATCTGGCTAATATCTGGAGGTTTGTTTGGTGCTCTCCCTGCATATTCCATATCAAGTTTTTAATAATTTAACACTTTAGCACTTTGAATCTATCTTACACTTAATACCACTTATCGTATCCAAACGGTAACCCCCAATAAATATAATAAATAAAAGATTATAAAAGCGAACATAGACAAAATACAGATAAAATATAAAGTAATACAAACAGATAAGGTTATATCTTTAAGTCAAGTTGAGCTATCCATTCAAGGCATGCAGGCGTAGTTTTGAAAAAGTCTTTTGGGTCCCCACGATATGCCCTCAATCCACATGTCTCCACTATGTGTTGGATGGTTTGATCTGGAGCTACACAGTCGCAGCTGAAGATAGGCTGTTTTCCCCATTTACATAGGTTGTGTGAGCATAATGCATGTCCCGTTCTAGTTCGATGTAGGCTCTTCCATAGGTTTCGTGGCTGGTCGAAGCCATCAGGCTTTTGGACTGGGTCAATAAGGTTGGATACTTCAGGTGGGGCTTCCTCAGTCCAGAGCGTGCGCCATCTGGAGGTAACATTGAAATAATCCGCTTTTAGCTGTTGGGCTGTTCTTATGGGTGGTTTTCTGGATGAAAGTCGGTTTACTGCTAAATTCGGGATGTCTTCATGGATTGGTAGTTGCAAGTTGCTGTTTACTTTCGAATAGTCCGTTATCAAAGCCTTTTGTCTTAGTAGAATATGCGGAGAAATATGTTCTAAACTTAGCACATATGTTCGTAGTGTGTTTGCAGATATGCCCCAGTTTGTATCACAAAGATTCTGGATGAGGTTATTTCTACTACTTATTTTTTGTGCAGTTATTTGTAGATGTTTTTTAAACGAGAGAGTCCTGTCTAAGGTAAACTCCAGATATTTTGAATAGAGTTGGTAGGGTAGTGCTACATTTCTCATTTTAACCTCTAATGTGTGGTTTGCCTGTTTGTTATTGAGGTGAAAACAGTTTTATTTAAGTTGGGTATCAGGCGCCATTTTGTGAAATATTCGTATAGTTTGTTGAGGTTGTTTGTCAACACGTTTTGAGTAATTTAAAATTGTTTGTGTTGTACTGCTATTGCTAGGTCATCAGCATAGCCAAACTTTCTTCCATCCGTGTCAGGTACGTCCGATATATATATATATATATATATATATATATATATATATATATAATATATATATATATATATATATATATATGTATATATATATACATATATATATATAATATATATATATTTATATATATAATATATATATATATATATATATATATATATATAATATATATATATATATATGTATATATATACACATATATAAATATATATATATATATATATATATATATATATATATGTATATATATATATACACATATATAAATATATATATATATATATATATATATATATATATATATATATATATATATATATATATATAAGTTGAAAAGCATCGGAGCAAGGACTGATTGTTGGGGTAGTCCATTATTTAATCCTCTGTTTGCTTATGTCATTACCATGGATTACCTGGAAGTATCGATCAGAGAGCAGGTTGTTTATTAGTTGCAATATTCTTTGGCATGAAATTAGTTTGGTTAGTTTATAGAGGAGTCCCTCCTTCCATACTGTGTCGTAGACAGCTGTCAAATCCACAAAGACTATAGCCGTCTTTTGTTGCTTTTGGAAGTCTGCTTCAATATGCGTAGTTAGACTTAGAACCTGATCTGCGCAGCTTCGATTAGGTATGAAACCTGCTTGTTCGAGTGGGATATTTTCAAGAATTTGTGGAACTATTCGGATTAGGGTAAGTCGTTCCAGCAGTTTATAGCAGCAACTGAGAAGTGCTATAGGAGGGTAGCTTTCAACTTTATCGTGAAGTATATTGGGTTATAATACAGCAATTATTTTCCTCTTTTTAAAAGCTTTTGGTATGTTTCCAGTTTTAAGGATCTGTGAATAGAACGCAGCCATTTTCTTGTCCTTTGACTGCATTATAGTAGGAACTCAGGATGTATCCAATCAAAACCAGGCGCCTTTCCAGTTTTCATGTCTCGGAGGGCTGATGTTATTTCTTCGTTGGTGAATTCGTGGGAGAACCTTGGGTTGTATTCAGCTATTTGGTGTAAGTTGATGAGAGCCTTTTTTATATATTTTGTATGTTCTTTGTCACGTGGAGCCCTAGATAGGGTCACTATTCTGCAAGCCATTTGGTCGGGGGACAAAAAGTGGGGTTTTCTAACGGGCGGGGCACTTCCCCCTAGCTTTCTAAGTAGGTTCCAAGATTGTCTGCTCGATCTTTTAAAATCTGACAGACTTATAGAAATCGACAAATAATTCGACAAGAAGACTCATAGTCCGCATTGCACTCTGAAAGTCTAGTATTGCTAATATCTTCTATATTAGTCTTGGTTTGGTAAATAATTTGAGCCACAGTCTGAATATTATTCGTTTTTATACTTTATGTGCATGAATTAGGACGATGGGGCTTATTACTACTATTAGGCGTCTTCTGTGAATTTTCAAATTAGCTTTATCGTTGTAAGGTCATTGTTTTAATCGATACTTATTATTCCTTTCATTTTGTAATTTACTATTTGTTTAGTTTCGATTGTTATCCATCGGTATATATGTTATTTCCATTGATTTGTGTATTCTTTTATTTTTTTGTTGATCGAGTAAACATTAAGTTTTTATCTCTCTTCTTTATTTGTCTGAATATCAAGTCTTTTATTGTCTTTTACTTTTTAGAGAAATCTTATTTCGCTAACTTCGATCCTAGAGTCATCCGTTTGCGTCATTATGCAGCTTTTACATCCATTTTGAGGTGATTTTTTGAATTTCTTTATGGTTAAAATAATAACCTATTATTTACATACTTTATTCGAAAGCAAATACTTCTGCCATTTAGTGTAGGTTAGCTACTTGTGTTCTAACCTAATCCATACATCAATATGTATTACCAAATCAAATATCGAAGAAATTAGAAAATAAAAATCATAAAAAAATTATAAGAACATTATTTTTTCTAATTTTACAAAATTTTAAGCATTTTAATTTTTTTATTGCACATGTTCTTGCTCAAGCTACGAACCCCTTAGTCGTAAATTAAATGCAATCATAAAGAACAAACTTTGTCAATAAAGCGACATACTACATTAAAACCATCAAAAACGAGCACACCCTCTCATTCTCATCTTTGTCAATCGGACACTATTTGAAGATTAATATTTAATGGGGTTAGATCAGATGTTATGTTTAAAATTAGTGTAAATCAAAGGGCACAGTCGGTGGCGTCCCGCGGGATTCGGTCCGTACTCTCGGGAGGGCCGCCGGTGCATTATCAAATTACCACCACCCGCCCCTGCGATTCTGTTAATCTGTTTTCAATGAACCCCTGCGTCCGTACACATGATACTGTACACATACACAATACTGCATTGATAGTGCGATTCTAATATACAGGGTGAATCGTTACGATTTAAGATTAATTTAAGTAGTTGATGGGTTTTACATTAGCTGAGCCAAATTTATGAGAATTCGGAAGCATATAAGAAAAGGAACGAAGTAAATATATACACAAACAATGGAATAAATCAAGAAAAACAATTAATTATATTAGACGAGATTTGTCCAAACCGACAAGTATCGCAAACAATTTTTGAGGCATCACATCAATGCGTCACTGTCTGAGCACTATAAATTTGTTTGTCTTTAATGCGGGACATCTACGTGATGTCTCAAACTTTTTGATTCTTGCATGAAGCGACCGAAGTATTTGACGTTATATTCTGAGTCATTTATTGTTCGGTGCTCTTTGCGTACGGTTATTGTATGCGTGTACAATAAAATATTACATTACACAAATTTTTCGACTTACGATCCATATGCAAATTCTGGATTATCAGATGATTATATACCCAGTGACACGAAAACCTCGGATTCTTTCGAAGAAATTCATAGAAAATTTAAAAAATTACATGGCAGTAGTGAAGTACCAGACGAACGCAATCTTGCAGTGCCAGGGCTTAGCTTTTTTTTCTTTTTGTGCCCTCCTAGATTATCGTGCGTTGGCTATCAAACTAGACTAGTTTTATCAACGGCAGTTCTAAAAAGGGATGCAGAGGATCTGTTAAACCATTCTCTCAGGTTTTTAAACCATGACGTTCGTCTTCCACTTCTTCCTGTCTTCTATCTATCCTGCCTTTTATTATTATATGTCGTATTTATTTCTCTTACGTTAGCTATTAAAAGAACTAAAGATGGTAAAGCGGTAGGGCCTGACGAGTTTTGTGCAGAATTCCTTAAACTTATGGATGAACAGGGAATAAAATGGATAACAACTGTATTTAACAACATATACGTAACTGGAAAAATACCCCAAAGCTGGTTAAAGTCGACCTTCGTGACCACACCAAAAAAAGTAAATGCCAAGACATGCGAAGACTACAGAACAATTAGCCTAATGAGCCACTTACTTAAAACGTTCTTGAAAGTAATACAAGGCAGAATATATAAAAAAATGCGAAGAACTAGTATCATGGACGCAGTTTGGATTTCGCGATTCCTTAGGCACCCGAGAGGCTCTATTCGCTGTCCAAGTGCTTATGCAAAAATGCAGGGATGTTAACTGCGATGTGTATATTTGTTTTATCGACTTACAAAAAGGATAGAGTAAAACATGATAAACTTATAAACATCTTGAAAGAAGTGGGGTTAGATGATAGGGACTTGAGAATCATCTATAATTTATATTACAACCAAACAGCCAATATTAAAGTGGATGATCAATTGACAGAGGCAGTCTCCATAGATAGAGGAGTGAGGCAAGGATGCATTCTGTCCCCGGTGTTATTTAATATATACTCTGAATATATCTTCGAGCAAGCGCTGGGAGAACTACAAGAAGGCGTATTAGTCAACGGAATGCGTCTAAACAACATTAGATATGCCGACGACGCAGTAGTTTTTGCAGATAGTCTGGACGGTTTGCAAAGAATAATGTCGCATATATCACATATAAGTAGAGAACACGGACTTGATCTTAATACGAAGAAAACAAAGTACATGGTAGTCAGTAAGCGCGAAATATTAAATACACAGCTTTTGGTTAACCAACATCCAATTGACAGAGTGGACAGCTACACATACCTTGGTACCAACATTAACAGCCAACGGGATCACTCCAGTGAAATAAAACAACGCATAGGAAAAGCGAGATCAGCGTTCATAATGATAAAGTCTCTTTTCAGAAGTCATGATTTACCACTTGCTACCAAAATCTCTCTCATTAGATGCTATGTATTTTCTACCTTATTATACGGAGTAGAGGCCTGGACACTTTCCGAAGCTTCCTTAAGAAAACTCGAGGCATTCGAGGTGTGGTGTTACAGACGTATCTTAAGAATTTCATGGGTGGATCGTGTGACTAATGTTGAGGTCCTACGTAGAATAGGCAAGGAATGCGAGATTATTAACACCATCAAAGAGCGCAAACTAGAATATCTTGGCCATGTTATGAGGAATGAACAGAGATACGGCTTGTTGCAACTCATTCTTCAGGGCAAGGTATTTGGAAAGAGAGGACCAGGGAGAAGAAGAATATCTTGGCTTCAAAACCTGAGAAAGTGGTTTAATACATCGACAACCGGACTATTCAGAATAGCAGCAAGCAAAGTTAGGATAGCCATGTTGATCGTCAACATCCGGAACGGATAGGCACCGTAAGAAGAAGAAGAATTTATTTCTCTCTGGGTGACGCGATTTTTGACTGTTCTGATCATTTCCAGTACCACAAAAGGGACCGGAACAAATACCAAAAAATAGCGTAACGAGCAGTTGAAAATGAGGTTTTACTAAACTTTTATGTTTATTAAGGAAAGTCTATCTAATTTCTTTTTAGGATGACCAAATACAACAGACAATAGAAACTGTAATTTTTGCATTTGCTTTGTCGCAGAAAAAGATAAAAGGGAGAGTTTAGATTTATTTTGGAGAAAAGTTGACACTTTCAAGTTGAAAAAAATTTAGCCAGCAGACTATTTAAAATGCTGGGGTAAGACTGGAGTATTACAACAATTTTACAGAAACTATTTTTTTTTTTACAAACTGTATGTGACTGATGATCAAACCAATTTATACGCAGGTTAATAGATAAATGGCTGATTGGTTTTAGTCAAATATAAATTTAAACGTTGGATACCATTTACTAGAAAAGAAATGGAAATATTCTTTGGAGTAAGTATATGGATTGGATTGCTAAAAGCACCACAATTACGCGATTCTTAGAGCAGAAATTACTTATTTGCTACCAATATAAGACACAAAATGTCTAGAAATTGTGTTTAGCTATTCCTTTCAAATATTTACTCAGCTCAAACAGCGCCAAAACCAAACTCGGCTTTACAAAATAGTAAGCATTACTCTGGGAAAAACACTAAAATGGAGGATATTATTGGCATGGCCAACAAAGATGATTTCTTCAGAAGTTTAGAAAACTAAAATAAGCATCGACAAAGTATAAGTGACATTTTGACATATTAGGTATTTTCGGGTTCTAAAATTTGTACTGTCACCAAACAGTTTTAAAAGTGCGCCGACGACTTGCGTAGTAGTATAGATTTATAAATCATTTTAAAATGATCCTAGAACTGTTAGCATTTTGCCAAAACACGAACATGTATAGCGACTTAGCGACAATTAAATGACATAAAACAGCTGAATTGAATGACATAAAACAGCATTGTGAATGACAAATAACATGTATGAAATATTTTATTTTCTGTGGTATGTTGTATGATAATAGAATAAAATAGTATAAAAAATGAGAAATTGAAAAGAAAAAGTTAATTGACAGGGAGAATAGAACTACAATTCTTAGAGAGTATTTAGATATGATGAAAAAACATAATGTTGATAATTTATAAAATGTGTAATATTAAGTTTTGTTTTGTTTGTCCTAAATTTTTACATGTTCTTGATTTTTATACTTTTAGTTGGAAATTAGAGTCCTTTACAGAGGTTCTGCTCCGCCTATTTAATAAAATTTGATATACTTCCCTTTTTTTTGGTTGTTGATCATGAATCTTGTTATGTTTTGTTAATCATGAATGTTGTTTTCTGTGGAAACGCTAAATATCCGAGATACAGCCTTTTTAAGTTGTATGGGAAAGGTCACCTTTCAGCTCAAAGGGAAAGGTCATAAAAAAGCTCTACCTCAGACACTAGGCATTTCCATAGAAAAATATGTCTAGATTTGTGTCAAACAACCTGAAAACCTTAAGTATACAAAGTTTTATCAAAATCGAAGTGAATAAGAGCTTCTGTAAAAATCTGAAATTGGTAAAAGCTAGAAATTTAGTACTTGAAGTGCTGAAACACAAACCAACCACACTATTTAATGCATAAAGTTGTTACCCAGTAAAAAGCCACTTACACAACCAAATTAGGTTTAATACAACTACATACTACAACTTTTACTTTGTATTAAGAAGCATCATTAACGTTATTTTATCCTTCATTTTAATCGTTCGTTTTAATACAGGCTATAGTTTTATAGTTTCACTCAATTATTTGGGAACTTACTTGTGGTCAAATCTTTAATTATTTTATCAGTAACTTGTTTTCTCAATTCAACATACTCTACTGTGAACAGTTTTATATTTTAACTCGATACACAAATTCTGTGGCAGGACTGATCACTTCCTCATAGGTATAGTTTTTTACTAAACCTAACTTGTTGTAGATTTATGGGAAATTATTAGTAAATTTTAAATATAATTCTAATATCACTTTTATATGACTTTCCTTGAAAAAGTTAAAATGCTATTAAAATATAATGAATATTAAGGTAGTGTCCCATATTTTTATGTCTTTGTAAAAAAAATTGTAACTGAATGAATTAGTAAAATTAAACAGGTAATATTATAAAAGTTTAGCCAATATTCTATCAATTCTTTAATTTTCTCGTAATTGTAAAATAAACATTTTTTATCACAGTTTTCAATTTAAATGATTTATACAAAATTTTCTCTAGTACAGAAAAAGTTCATTCTCTGAAATCATTTATTTATATTATTCTATTATGCTGCCTGTATATGAAATTTAATTCGGTATGTATAAATTAAATTCTGATATTAAGTCCATTTTTAATAACAAGCACTCGAAAATCACTGAAATTACTATTAATTAATGCAAACGACTATAAGTAGTGCCTATCAATCAACAACAAGCACAAAATCATTCTTTATACTGTGTCATAACTGTCAATTTTGAAACGAATCGCGCACGCCTCAAAAAATCCTGAAATAATCAAGACCTTTTAACAAAAACCGAATTGATAGTTTTAAAACTGTCCACAAACAGCATCAGATTTTAACTCGAACACCAAACTTCGATTCTGAACAGTTTTAAGATGATCCGAAATAAACCCGAACATTTATATTTCTTCTGCGCAAACTCCTGAAGGTTGTCAAACAGTCAATGCAAAAACCCGAAAACACCTAATATATCGTTTATTTAGAGTCATGTTCTCGTTTAGGCAGGATTTGCCCTTGAGTTGGCTCTCCATTTCTTCTAATGATTCCTTATCAGCCACTTATAAACCTCGTTTCTTGCAGCATCTTTGGTAATGGTACACAATGGTTCTGATCCTATAAAAGTTTTGTTCGAGCCTTGTTTTGCCAACAAATCTGCTCGTTCAACTCCATGTAACCCTTCGTGACCCGACACCTATATTAAAGACGCTTTATTTTTTTTTTGTCAGGTTGTTAACTCGATTAATTCCTTATTGGTTTTGATTTGGTGAGTGGGTTCTTTACGATAGTAGTATGACATTTATAGAGATAGCCGTTTGGCTATCTATATAAATGTTAATTCTCTTTGCTTTTGGATTTCCATTTAGGTTTTCATCAATACAGACAACCAAAGCAAAAACTTCTGACCGTATATTTACCTAGGCTGTAAGATTTATTTTTTATTACAAGTTTGTCCAAACAGTCCTGGTTCATTACCATGTACAGTTTTTTATGCAGCAGTGAACCTTATTAAGTCCTTATTATTATTTGGGACTTTTTGTTCTCTATATGGTATAATTATGGTAATCTCCTTCTCTGTGAAGATTAGTTCTGGTGTCATCACATTTGAGTTTATCTGAAAGATGAATTTTTCTAAAAGATGGATCTAAAAAAATGGACTATTCAATACATAATTCGGCTTTTAAGTGTTATTTGCTTTTATCTCGGACTGGTCAAAAAAGCGACCGTTAAATAGCAATATAGAATTTTAGTGGGGAGACCTGTGATAGCCTCTAAAGATGCTGTTCCTGTAATTCAAGGATCTTGTCATATTTAGAAGCAGTTGTCTTTGTAGGTAAGATACAACAGAACAGAAAAACTAACAACCCAAAATGCTTTTCAGTATGTATGTGGTTATTTAATTAAAAAGCTTAAATTTAATTAAAAAGGTTATTTAAAAAAAGCAAATGTTTGTCATATATGCATTAAATATTCAAAGGAAATTGAAGAACTAGATAGTAGTTTCTTATTGACTCATTTTAAAGCATACAATATTGATAAATGTGATTATGGGGGACTGAGAACTACATGTGAGAACGTTCTTTAATATATTTATAAGTTAGAAATAATGTTTTGTTCTTCATTTAAATATATTAACTAAATGTGAAATATCACACTCATACCTTTATACCTTTACCTTTTACAGGAAGGCATAGACATTTATATACATTATTTCTTATACAACATAATGGGGTTTGAATAAAAAATTTAAATATTAAGTAAAAGTTAAAATTGGAATTTAGATTATGACAGAATATTAAGTAAATAGAAAGTTGGTCGAAGGGTTGAGCGTCAACTATTTTTGGAATAAAAATAGTAAAATAAATGTATAAAAACAAAATATTTGTTTAAAGAAAAATAACAAACATGTGACCTTTATAACGTCTTAAATTTCAAATATATAATGTTTGTTATAGTTTGACATAAGTTATTTAAAAATTCCCTAAAGTTAAGGATATATGAGCAAAAGTCTAAGGCTACTTATATCATATTGCTGTTAGCTAAATCTCCCTGTATATTGATGCAAGGGTGCAAGTGCAAGTAAACATATGAATTGTATAGAAAGGGATGATGAAATCGCCGTAGCCGGAGGGTGCACTTGTATTGTAATTATTCGAAACAAAAAAAATCAGGAATGGGATACTTGTTTATTATTTATAAATTAAATAATTTTACTAAAAAAAAATCAAATCGTCCCTACACAAATGACTTCTGTATAACAGAGTATGACAACAAATAATACTATACCGTTTTTTTTAATGCGTAAGAATTAACAAGCAAATCGGTTTTATAAATAGTTTTCTAAACAAATTAGTTAAATGCTAATACAAAAATATTAACACTATATAGATATACCATGCAGTCCATATGTATGGAATAAATTTATTTTTAGCGTTATTACGTACTATGTGAAAAAAACCTGAAACAGGTCGATTTTTATTCTTAAATTGACAATTTACAGTATAAAAATATTATCCCTCTCCAGCACCCCCTTTTAATTATAAGAAACCCCCCTCTGTTCAGAATATAAAGTTTTTTAAGTTTGGTGCAATCATTACTGAGAAAAGTGATTTTTAAGATATAAAATTTTGATAATGTCTCTATCACAAAACTTTAGAATTAAATTAAATGCTCAAAATGAAGTAAATCATCAAGATTTGTCAAGGTTATTATTAAGAAGTAAATGACCACCATTTACTTCTTGATTATAACCGAAGCGATTTTGAAATTCTCGTACAACATTTTTGTGACCTCGGGGGATATTTTGTTAATTTTTTTAGTTTGTCTAACTTTTAAATCAGCAATATTGCCTGGTCTATTAAAGTATACTTAGAAATAATCGGGTATTTTCATATCTGTTCTGCTAAACATAATTGAAGTTAATAAATTAGTCAAAAAGCCAAATAATCAATTGATATGAATCTAGTAAGCTGCTGTCATTTAGGTATGTAAAGTTACTAAAAGACGTCAGTATAATACTTCTGTGTGTATTAAATTTAATTGTGGCTCATTTGTCCTAGACTCAAAGAATAGAAATTTTAATTATGATTGGTTGTGGTAATAAAACAAGAACTCAAAAGGAGGTTTGTGAAATGTTTAATAATAAATATCCTGGTCAACAAGTGTCGCAGTCTACGGTTAGCAAAATTCAAAAGACGTTTCTTTATATTGGGCATGTAAAAAATATTAAAAAACCAGGTAGAAATGTTAAATTTACTAATGAAAAAATGTTAGATATACTTCTAGAGATCGACAAGTCAGTCTCCAAGTCAGAGATGTAGTGCATTTAAGTCCTCTCCTTTTTTAATCTAAGGTTTGTTTCGTCCCCCTTTTAAGTGTTTTCTGTGTGTCCTGAATTGTCCTTAAATGTTTTAATTTTAATAATTTTATATACTGGACTTTACAAACATTTGCCATATGTAAGTCAATAGAACTTTATCAAAGAAATTTGATAATTACAAGTTGAAAAAATTGCACACCTACACAATTTGTACATCTAATTTCATTCATTGTCATACAACTGTCACCTTCATAAAATCTCAATAAATAACACACATTTCATAAATATATCTCTTGAATAAATATAACTAACTTTTAAATAATTCAATAATATAGAACATCACTTTCATCTAACAAACAATCACATTACACCTATCTTTACTTCATTGGATAAAATTCATCTCCTCAAGAACTTCCCTGTTTATTGTCAAACAATTACAATAGCAAACTTAAGTTCTCCATTCAACAATACAGGATAGTTTAAAACATGTTCTTTCAACCATTAATTAATAGAGTACCGGAATCATTTAATTAACTTTGTATCGAGACCTGAAGATGCTTTGCATATTAAACCGGTCGTCTAGATAGTTACATTAAACAGATTGTGAGTAAGTCGTATTTATTATTTCTTTTGTCTATTTCTTATAAGGTAATTTAAAATCTGAAGGATATTTTAATACACCAAACAGTATTGCTGATTTAAAAGTTAGGTTAACGGAAGAAATTAACAAAATAACCCCGAGGTCGTACAAAATATTGTACGAGAATTGCAAAATCGCCTCAGTTATTGTCAAGAAGTGAATGGTGGAATAGATATGTATATAAATGTATATATATATAATATATATATATATATATATATAATATATATATATATATATATATAAAAGGATCACTCAACAGAGTGGTGGGCTCTTATATCGGTCAATTTGTAGGTGGAGAAATGAAAGACAAAGTTGATGTGCCACTCTATCTATTTTGAAGACGTTTCGCTTTCGTATTCTGAAAGCATCATCAGTTCATTCTAAAAAGTATAATATAAGAACCACACAATCATGGAAAAGATGTTACAGGTGTTACCTTAAAAAGACATGTAGCAGTCAAAGATGTTAACAAGCTTATGAATTAAACTTGAATAAATGGACATTATAAAGTAGAAATGTATAAACATTTAAATTACTAACAACATTTAGTGACTTATTAAAAAATTAGCACAGTGAGTGACCATGTGGTCTGAAGTATAAAAAATATATTAAATTATAACTTAAATAATGCAAAGAACTAAGAAAATCAACGATTAACTTCCAATAATTGATAATTATTAAGCTTTAATTTTAACTTTTGGTAGCATTATTAAAAGATGTTAATATAATTAAAAAAAAAAAATAGTGTAAATGAATGAAGTTACCGGTCTAAGCCTTGCACCTGCTACCAGGAAAATGGCGTTAGATTGAACAGACTGACACAGAACCACGAAAAGACAGCCAACCTTGAGGTTGAAATTATTTCAACAGAACAGCAAGGTCAGAGGTACCACCTCAAATAATTGAGCGGTTTATTTAAATGTTAATGAGCTTTGGATGACAGCCCGCTTGTAAGAGACAATCCAATGAAAGAAACTGATATAGCAATAACAATTACTCGCATTAGCCCGCCTAAAAACAAACAAACAGGAGAATTTCATTCAAACTCTTATATTTAAATTTATGTTAAACATTGTGGCTGAAAAAATTTTGCCAACAGGTGAATAACAATTAGATAATTTCCAACAGTCTAAGCTTCAGACACTTAGTTGGAAATTATCTAATTGTTATTCACCTGTTGGCAAAATTTTTTCAGCCACAATGTTTAACATAAATTTTAATATAAGAGTTTGAATGAAATTCTCCTGTTTGTTTGTTTTTAGGCGGGCTAATGCGAGTAATTGTTATTCTTATATCAGTTTCTTTCATTGGATTGTCTCTTACAAGCGGGCTGTCATCCAAAGCTCACTAACATTTAAATAAACCGCTCAATTATTTGAGGTGGTACCTCTGACCTTGCTGTTCTGTTGAAATAATTTCAACCTCAAGGTTGGCTGTCTTTTCGTGGTTCTGTGTCAGTCTGTTCAATCTAACGCCATTTTCCTGGTAGCAGGTGCAAGGCTTAGACCGGTAACTTCATTCATTTACACTAATTTTTTTTTAAATTATATTAACATCTTTTAATAATGCTACCAAAAGTTAAAATTAAAGCTTAATAATTATCAATTGTTGGAAGTTAATCGTTGATTTTCTTAGTTCTTTGCATCATTTAAGTTATAATTTAATATATTTTTTATACTTCGGACCACATGGTCACTCACTGTGCTAATTTTTTAATAAGTCACTAAATGTTGTTAGTAAATTAAATGTTTATACATTTCTACTTTATAATGTCCATTTATTCAAGTTTAATTCATAAGCTTGTTAACATCTTTGACTGCTACATGTCTTTTTAAGGTAACACCTGTAACATCTTTTCCATGATTGTGTGGTTCTTATATTATACTTTTTAGAATGAACTGATGATGCTTTCAGAATACGAAAGCGAAACGTCTTCAAAATAGATAGAGTGGCACATCAACTTTGTCTTTCATTTCTCCACCTACAAATTGACCGATATAAGAGCCCACCACTCTGTTGAGTGATCCTTTTATATATTGGAATTTGACGGTCGTACTCCTTTTTCCGATATATATATATATATATATATATATATATATATATATATATATATATATATATTTATATATATATATATATATATATATATATATATATATATATATATATTCTTCGAAAGGGCTTTAGTGACTATGTGAGTAATATATACGGATATCTTGGGTTTAGTAGTCAATATTGGCCTTTAAGTAAAACTCTTTTAGGTTTGTTAAGCTTTCGAGTTTATTGTACTCTTTTTCAAAACGTACTAAAAATTAACATAAAAAATTACATTAGAAAAATGAAGTTATTATATCTTCAATAGGCTTACCCTTGTGAGGATTGTGTTTTAAAATTAGCAAAACTAATTAACATAATGACATTAAATTTGATTTACTTTTTCGTTCTGTCAAAACTTATTACTAAGGTTTCCATGTCTTTTCTATTTTTTATATTTATTTTAGGTGAGTTTGACAGAGGAAGTGTCTATGTTTATGCAAACCTTCATTGCAAATTTTGATATAATATTACAGTTATTAAACAAGCAACAGAGTTTATGTTACTAAGTAATTAAGAAAGAAAAAACACAAATAAAAATAAATTTTCTCTCGTTTGAACTTGAAATAATCCCTTTAATATGCGCAACTTTTCAGAACTTTTATATTGTTATTATTTTATTTAAAAGAAAATTACTGTATATAGCACTAAGATTTTAAATGTCTTCTCTTTTGTTTAAGGTGTTTTGTGTAGTTTTAATTAAACACATTTCTAGAAACAGTCTTTTGTTGTAATTTCTTTCCCTTCTGAATATTTCTGTTTAATCATAGTTAGGCGTATGGCCCATTGTAATACAATGTTCACTTAATGCACAGGCTTCTACTTTATTCATAATAATATCACTCTTGTGAAATGTTATTCTTCCGGACAAATTTCTGGACGTTTCTCCAATTAATACTCTATTACAATTATTACAGGGTAGAGAGTACACTACAATGTAGTGTACTTTGTACACTACAAAGCTCCAATGTACATGCTGCCAAAGCTTTGTACATGCTGTACTTTATGGAATGCCTTTTCAAAGTCCACGAAATATTCAAATACATCTTTTCTTTGGTCACGTCATTTTTGTAACAGGATGCTAAGCGCAAAAAGTGCCTCCCTGGTTCCCATAGCATTTCTAAAACCAAATTGGGTGTCTTCAAGATCTTTTTCGCATTTGCGTCTAATTCTGTTGTAAAGTATTCTGAAGAAAATTTTAAGAGTGTGGCTCATTAGGCTAATTATTCGATATTCTAAGCATTTTCTCGCATTGTGTTTTTTAGGTATTGCGGTAAAGATGCATTTGAGCCAATCTGCGGGAATCACTACGGTGTTATATATTGAATTAAAAAGTCTTATTACTAGTTTTATGTTATCATTCTTTATTAGTTTCAGCAACTCAGTTGGTGTACCATTTGGACCACAAGCTTTTCTAATTTTAGCATTATTTATAGCATGTTCTACTTCGCATTTCATAATGTCTGGGCCGTTAGTACAGTTTTGGTAGAATTCGACAATATTATTCCTGTCATCTTCAAACAACTCTGATATATACAGCTGCCATTCTTTTCTTATTTCTTGCTCATATACAATAATTTTGTTATTAGTGTCAATTACAGAGGGAACTGGTTTTTTAAATATATTACTCGTTTCTTTTACATCCTTCATTTCGTCGCACCTTTCTCTCATCCATTTTTCTTTGGCTAATTGGATCTCCATTTTTATTCTTTTCTGTAGGTGTGTATCTTCTGTTACATTAGATTTTATCAGTCGACGTTGTTCCGTTAATTTCAAGATGTCGTCTGTCATCCAGTTATTTTTCTTGATTAAGTTTTTTCGATAATCATTGTTTGTGGAGATTTCGTTAACTGGGTTTTTAAATTCACTCCATAGTTCTTCTGGACCTTCTAGTTGTTCTCCGATGGTTTTTATTATATTGTTTAATTCTTTTTTAATGTTATGTTTTATGTTTATATCATCAAAGTTAAGTACATTGGTTTTTGTCGCTGAATTTGTTTTAACCTTAGTTTAATATCTGCTACGAGTGGTTGATGATCAGATCCAATATCTGTCCCAGGATATGTAGTGACTTTTTGACGGCATTTCGTAAACACTCATTAACAAACATATAGTCTATTTGATTTCTTGAAGACTCAGGGTTATTGCCATTATCAAATGGGGCTTTTCAAGTGTATAGTCATCGCTTGGGTAGTTTATACTAGGTGTTTGCAATGATCATATCGTTTTCTTTACAGAATTCATACAATCTCTGTCCTTGATCGTTAGGTTGTCCTAAACCATAAGGACCTACAGTCTGACCTTGTCAACTTTTACCAATTTTTGCATTGAAGTCACCTATAATATATAAAATTTCGTGTTTGTTAAGTTTCTGTAAGGTGTCTTGGATCTGATCATACAACTTCTCGACTTCATCGTCATATTTTCTATCTGCAGTCGGGGCATAGTTTTGAAGTATGTTAGTTTTAAATGGTTGAGTATTTATTTGGAGCAATATTATTCGGATTACTTCACATTCACAGTTCACATAAGTCACATATTTACTCAGTTTTGATGTTACTAATATACCTACACCATTTTCGTGATTCGGGTCTTCTGCGGTGTTACCAACTACTACACTGATCTCTAATCAACACGTTACTGGTGCTGGGAATAGAGAAAGGGTCATTTATACCGTCGATGGTAACGTGGCTTGGGTGGAGGTTGGCGTGCGAGCAAGCGTGGGGATTGGTGCTGGGATTGGAGCAGGGTTAACGCGAACATTTCTTACAGTAGGATTTTGATTGACGCGTGAAGCGGACGGTATTTTTTTACGAGAAGTCTCCAAGTGGAAGGTAACAGTATGCCATCAACTCTTTGATTAAGACAATTTGACCTTTTTCAATTTCATGAAAGGCATGACAGAAATCTCTTGAAAAGCATTCTCGTCAAACTAACATATGGTATGACAGGACAATGAAAGATAGACGAGAAACATTGGAGATTGTGAGAACGCAGTCGTAGTAGTGGAAGATCACAAAACCGGTGGCTCATCAAATTGCACAAATCAGAGAAGAATGGAAAACTAATGGGAAGACCTTTGTCCAGGATTGGATGCAAAAAGACGAAAGGAATTTATTAACAGTAGATAAAATTAATTTCCTGTTGATCTGCGGGTTTAATTAATACACTTCTATTACTTAATTTAAGGTACAATAAAATGAAAAACTATTATCACTCTTTTTTATTTTCGAAAACTTTATCAAATGCCTTGGCGCTTACACAAAAAAGTTCCATGAAAGAACTGCACTAAAGGCGAGCCTTAACATCTTTGAGAACAAAACGCAAAGTTTGCATAACAAAACAAACAAGTTTGGTTCCCTCGTCATTCGCCATACTTTCGTAACCAACTTCAACTTTGAAGAAATCGAGGGCAATAAAAGAGCCGAATATGGAAAACTAGCAAGGGTTGTACTCAGAACGAGCTTTTGTACCTTGTGAGTTGACTGTAAACGGAATAAGTAAGACGTAAAATGCGAAAGGGGTGATATTATAACCAGTAGATTTTTTAATCATATGCTGAATAATAATCTTTATTTATTATGTGCCTTAATTGATAAATACGTTCAGTATGTAAGGTATATATTCCTTTAATATTGACTATTTATGACATTCCAGTTCTTTTAATTTTATGTGTATTCACATAAAAATAGGAAGATTTTAATTATAAGTTATTAAATAAAAGTTTCTGCATTTTGCAGGAAAAATATACTAAAAGGAATAAGTATCAAATTTGAGAATCACAAACACTTCTTCTTGTTCTAGTGCCGACCCCACTAATGAAATTTGTCTGTAACCATCGCAAATTGGTCTCTATCTTCTGCTTCTCTTAAAAGCGTTCGTGTGTTTAATCCAGTCCAGTCGCGAATTTTTTTAAGCCAGGATATTTGTCGTCTACCAGGACCCATTTTTCTTTGATTTTTCCCCTTCATAATAAGCTGCAACAACTGGTACTTCTCAAAGTATGTGCCCCAAAAATGCTGTCTTTCTTCTTTTAATGGTGGTCAAAAGTTCTCTGTCTCTTCGTATTCTGTGCGTTCTCTCATTCGTAATATGATCGACCCATGGTATTTTCAAAATTTTTCAAAAAACCATATCTCCAGCTTTTCTGTCAAGTCAGTATTAATAGTACAAGTTTCGGCATCATAAAGAAGAATATAGTGGATATAATATTTTACCATACGATTTGGGGTTTGCAGATTGAGACTTTGTTATTTAGAAATTTCCTCATGTTCAATACGCTGCTCTTGATTGCTGTGTTCTTGTTCATACTGATAAACTAATAAAATTTTCTAGTAAAGGATATTTGGATCATCAATTTGTAGAGCTAATGAGCAATTAATCATGCCTATCCTTTTATTATCAAACGATGATTGGCTCATACGTTGAAATGTCAGTTGGTAATTCAAGTTTCCTCCCTAGGTGGCGCTAGGAGTTTATATCTAAACTAACATAAAGCTTTTATTAAATTTGCTTATTAAATCTTTCTTAAAATTACAAAAACCAATATTATTAAATGCATTAATATGATTAAATTATTCATGTTATCGAGCCCTAGATGACTTGGTATGGTGAAGTATAGGTATAAATTTTTGTACACATCTGGACGTCGCGAGGAGCACAGGTTTCTACATGGTCATATAAAGATGTTCACTTAAACCCAGCTGTTTTATGTTCGCTAGGAGGTTTTTGGAAATATCGTCAGTAGTAGAGAGAATAATAGGTACTGTCTGGGTACTTTCCATTCTCCATTTTCTCCTAATTTGTATTTCTAGATCTCTATATACTTGGCGATCTTTTCGTTGTATTCAACACGCAAATTAGTGGTGTAGGGTATCGCCACATCAATAAGTGTTGATTGCCTAGTAAGTTTATCAACTAGTATGAGATCCGGTTGTGATGATATGTGCCACTGGTTGGTCTGGGAGCATCGTGCGATGCCAGTATAGCTTGTAGTCATTTTTAAGTATTTTGTCAGGGACGTATTGATAGTAAGAAAGAAGGTCGGTTTGGAGAAGTCCAGTTTGTCAGCTAGTTCTTGGTAAGGAATTTTGCCTACTGAGTCATGGCGTTCTTTATAATCAGTACCGAAAAACAGCTGGCAGCTTCCGGTAAGATGTTAGATGGTTTTCTGGGCTTGGCGTCTATATCGGCATTTTTCATTTTTAACTTGAGGATATTTAATGATATATTTCAGGTAATTTTTAGTAAAAATAACCTGATCCTGAATGGCAAGTAGGAAACCCCCAACGTCGGAAAACATCTTTCCTGATGACAACCAATAATTTGAGGCCGTAGTATCGACATATTCTTTGCTGATCTAATTAAGATGTAGCCTATTAAGAGGTTTACTTATCCTGATGCGCATTTTTTCTTGCTTATTCAGGTGGTTTATGCGCATTTATTGGTCCCTCAGTTTAGGCGGCGTTGTATCGTCTACTGCGCAAATTGCTCGATGTAAAGTGGATGTTCCAGCCTGCACCTAAAAGTAAGTTCCTAAATTAGCAATATGTTTATCCATTTGCTTACCTATGCTCATCCTAAGACCCCTTTCCCCTTGATATCTTGGTAATCTTGTTTTTTATACTGCACGGCGAGGATAGTGTTTTTACACCTTTGTGAGAAGTGTTCTTGCTTTTAGCTGGAGACTTTCTATATCCGTTTTTGACCACTTGATAATCCCAAATGCAAAACAGGCGTACGTATTTAATGCTTTATAAATTTTTACTATTAAGATATGACCGATTTAGCAGTCCTACTCTCAAGAGTTAGTACTACAAACTCAGAAGTTAGTTCGGTTTTCATTAGTTTATGGTGAATTTTTCGCGTTTGCTGTACTCTAAGATATTTGTACATATCATTTTCACCCATTGCCTCGATGTTTTGGCCTTCTTGCATGTCCAAACCTCCGGGCTGAACCTTTTCTCTGGATATATTGAGTATATGGCACTTGTCTAGTCCAAAGTGCATACTAATATCATTTGAAAAGGTTTCTACAGTTTTTATCATCTGATTTAGGTGGTTTTGAGCAGAAGCCATTATTTTCAAATCATCCATATACAACAGATGATTAAGCTTTGCCACAGTATTATTGTTTTATTTGATGCTAAAACCTAAATCAATGGAGTGGGCTACACAGGATGTGACCAATTTGTACAAAGTTGGAAGACAAGTAATTGGGCGGTACTTGGCTGGATCTTGGGTGTTTTTTGATCCTTTGGTATTAGATAAGTGGTTCCCTGTGTAAGAAATGATGGTATTTCTTATCTTCTTATTTATTTTAGTATATGCAAATATTCCAATAAGTGGACTTCTGTGATATAATTGGGTAGGACTTTAGTATTCATAATTTGTAACAGCCCTCCTAGATTCTTAGAAGAGTTTGTTTTAGGTAGCGGTGATCTGCTAAGTGGGTTTGTTTCAATAAACTCTTGTACGGCACGTGCCATCTCGTTTAGCAGACTATCGTGCAACTTGTTATTCTTTTGCTGTGTATTATCAAGTTGAGTTTCTTGTATGAGAAGCTTGTATTATGGACTTAGTCTACAACTTGTGCTAAGTTAAGGATCTCCCGTTTGATTTCGCTTCTGATCATGTCGTGTCTAGTCTCTGGGATAAGATTGTTTCTTATAATTACCCGATATTGGTCTGGTACTCTTTGTTTAGATACTTGGATTTCTGGGTACTCCTTGCAAAATTCGGCATACAGTTGTTCTCGATAACCGATCGCTTCTTGACCGAGGTTTGTCACCTTACAATAAAAGCACTAAATACTTTAATTTATGGACACAGTTCATTTCATGCGCTGCCTCGGTCGTCCCGTGAGCGCTGGCTGATGTTTCAGCGTAGCATCTTCAGCAAGTGAAGCTCTTGTTATTATTTGACTCATTTGTGGCTCTTCCTGTTGGTGGGCTGCAGTTGATTGTATGATAGGGACCGCCTCCTCAACATCCTGCCACTGCCGTAAAGTACCACTTAAAAAGTGAAGCTCCAAGATATTGGAAAGCCGTTACCTTATATACCTGGTGATTTCAGACAGTTTTATGGCGAATTAATGAAGTGGCCAACAACTTATAATCCCAATGCTGGAGAAGATGAACACGACATCCACGATGCTACAACATGGCATTTTGAAGCATTCAATAAGTGACTGAATATTTGAATTTAAAATTTTTACTTAAAATTGTATTTTTGTAGGTTAGATAAATCTTTCTTGAACAAAATAAAGTTTTTTTGTGTCATCTTAGGAATGGAAACAAAAAAAAATCTAAGTAGTCGACAAGATTTGAATATTAGAATGTATATATATATATATATATATATATATATATATATATATATATATATATATATATATATATATATATATATAATATATATATATATACTATACATACTATTTTGCACTAAGAAATATCTAACATTATATCTAAAGGTGTTAAAAATACTCCCAAAGTATTTATTTAAATGACTAATACAGATTTATACAGTTTTTTTAAAAAAAAACCTAAAAGTTTCTAAGTCCTAAAAATGGTTTTTAGGACTTAGAACGTTTTTGTTAACACCGATCTAACTATGCTTTAAATTCGTCATAAAGGACCATGTGCATATATAAACTCTTATTTTAATTGTACAATGAAACATAGTTTACTCTATTCTCACAAAAAAGGACTATATTTTATATAAAAAGAGTAGATTATATGTAATTATATTGATCTATTCATGGGATTTTTTTATACGTTTATAAAAAACGAAACCAATGCCGACGCGTTACTCTGTTATTGCGTAACAATACAACGTTATATCGTCCTCGATAGTTAAATGATGTTGACATTGTTCTTTGATGTTTTTCGATGAATTCCTGTCCTGTAGCACGTCACATAGGGCGAAGGGCCGCTCTATACGGCAGCTCCGGCGCTGAATGGAGCGGAACTCGCGGAATGTAAAGATAAGTGACCCTTTTAAAAGTATCCATGCGTACGATATACATATGGTTGTATAAACACACAGAGACCGGAGCTCGCAGTGCCCCCATTACGGGTCCGGAGTCCCATAGGGCCGTCTGTCACATTGAAAGCGATACATGAGGGACCCCTTTTATATGGACAAATTATATACAAATATGGACTGCTGATTAGAGTTCGCTTGTGTGTGTTAGATGAAAAGGGGGTCGTCGAACATTATGCTTGCGCTATAGCTATACCTATTATAGCTGTATAGGTATAACTGGCTCATTGTATTCCGGAGGATGTGTGTACTTACTTGCCTTATGCTCTACTACATCGGGAATATGCTTCTTATTGTTCGGATAATAGATACCAAGATTTGTATTAAGATGCTCGGCTAATGGGAACATTGTCAGGCTTAATTAATTTAATTTTTTGGAAAATATAATCTGTTAATTTTTTTACGAAACATTATTTATAAACAACAATAACAGTGAGGTCAAAAATAGTTTTATTGTTCGTTATTTCCCAGTAAATCCATTACATATCATCCAACTTGACCTTGTGTTTTGTTTTCTTTTATAATATTGTATCATATATATATATATATATATATTATATATATATATATATATATATATATATATATACATATACATATATTGTTATGTTTCTTCTTTTCCAACCAAAGAAAAATAAATAAAAAGATCCATCGACATAAAATTTTAAGATATCAGTATAAACAAATTGTATATAGTAATTTAAGATTATATAAGATTAAGATTATATAGAAACGACTTTTTCCGTTTCCAACAAAATTATAAAAAAAACCCTTTTGTTTAGAATTAGAAGACATTTTACCTGTAAGTTAATCTTTTCATTGTTTGTATAATCGAGTATTGGTTTTCACTTAATATAAATGTATGTAGATTTAAAATCTTATTATTATAAAAATTTCATTTATTTTCTTGTATGCTGATTGATAAGAAGATGGCAGAACTTGATAATTGTTTTATTCGTTAATATATAATAAAGAAACGTAATTTTTTGTAATATAATATTTATTTTCTTTTATTATTATCATTCTTCTCTATCCCGATAAAGGACAACTAGAAAATCTTTGAATCTAATATAAGGAGTTTTATTTTACATTTGAGAACAATTAAGTTACATTATTTTGATTGGCTCAATAAACTAAGATCAAAGTCAAAATAAACAATAATAACAATATATATAAATAAATAATAAAAGGATATTAAAGTATCATGGTCACCAAATCTTGACACTGTTTCTACTCATGAGCAAAAATTATAATCCGTCGATTTATAAATTAAGATAATATTTACAGTCCGTTGGTTACGTCTCCAGCGCGTTTATGTCTATAGTCCGTCAAACTATAAATCCAGCTTAACAAGAGATTAAAAAAGTCTACAAAACAACCAAATATAATAGCAACACCAATTAACCTAAAAGGTACACATATCTTACCTCAACATAAGAATATAAACTAGTGAATTGATAAAATTGAAACTTTAACCTTGGGTAAACCTTTGCGTTTTAAGTTCAAAGCTACCATACATTCCCAACGTTAAAAAAACTTTTTTTTGCACATAGTAAAAAAAACACCACTATGTTGTTACTAGCTAAGTTTTTTAACATCCTAACTCGACAATTCTAATATACGGTAAGACCAATAATGTTTTTTAATAAATAATATATGGTAGCTAATTATAATTTATTCTCTTTCAGCTCTGAAGAAGCCAAATTAATTTTCTTTGGCGAAAACGTTCGGCGAAACAATTGATACTCATTAGAGTTTTTCTTGCAGATTTCCTCAATATTTAAGAGTTTACTATATATATATATATATATATATAATATATATATATATATATATATATATATATATATATATATATATATAAAATTATAAACCCATTTACCCTAAGGTGTCGGGTGTAATTTCTTTAGCTAGTTGCATGTACAATTTTTTTTCATTGCTTTTTATTCTTTGCTTGGTTTCTTGCTTGTTCTTTGCTGATTCCTCGTGCCTCTAGGATAGAGGTAACATTATAATCCCATGTCTTCATTGGCCTGCCCCTTGGTCTCTTGGTTTATCTTCTGGCTTCCCATACTTTTTTAACTGGTCTTTCTTGATTCATTCTAACCATGTGTCCGTACCATCTTAGTTGTGCCTCTTCAATTTTCTTAATAATTGGTTGGACTTTAAGATGTTCTCTGACTGCCTCATTTCAAATCCTGTCTAACCTGGTTATACCCATTATTCTTCTAAGAAACTTCATTTGTATTCTCTGTATTTTCGATTTTAATTTATCGGTAAGCGTCCAACTTTCACTACCAAAACTTAAACTCGGCACAAACACCGTCTTGTATATGGTCACTTTGGCTTTTTGGGATACTTCTTGTTTTTACAGAAATGTACTTTTAACTGCGTGGTACATCCGAGCAGCACTTTCTATTCTGGAACTTATTTTAATTTCTTCAGTTCCTCTGTTTTCTTTTTGTACTCCCAAGTATTTGTAAGTATCGACTTGTTTAAGTGTATTTCCGTTAAGTGTTATCCTTCTTTGTTTTTTATTTTTTCCACATACCATTACTTTCGTCTTCCCATTATTGATCCTCAAATTTCGTTTACTTAGTGCAGCGTTCCATACTTGTAAATTTCCATTGAGTGTTTCTTCAATTATCCGAAATATCACTAGATCGTCTGCATACGCATACGCATGCATACGCATGCACACTCTGAGATCCACACTGCATCTAGATTTCTATGTCCGGCATATAATTTTAATGTTTCTGCTCTAGTTTCTTTAATTATGTCATCCAAGACAATGTTCAAAAGTTTGGGGCCTAAGACTCCTCCTTGACGTAGACCCTCATTTACTGTGAACTCTTCGGATTCCATATTATCGGTTCTGATTATGTTCCTTGTATGTCTATATATACTCATAATGGCTTGCCTGAGTTTAATTTTCACACCTTCCTTTTTTAAACATATGTCAATCACCTTCCTTGGAGCCTACTATCAAATGCCTTTCCTAAGTCTATAAAGGCTTGGTATAACTCAGTGCTTGAGTTCCGTGCGTTTTGTATTAGTTTCTTAATAGTAAATATGTGATCTTGGATACTTCTACCTTGTCTAAATCCACTCTGTGATTGTTCCATTTTAGAATCGACTTCTTGTAAAAGACCTTTTTCTAGTATTCTCTTATATACTTTGGATGGGATGCTCAGTAGTGTTATTCCTTGCTATAGATACGAATAATAATGTCGACATTTGGTGAACGTGTAACAGCCATTACTTTAGGACAGCCGTAAAAGGGAATAGGAAAGCCTTAAAGAAAAATAAGTAAGTATACTTTTTTTATAAGTAGACTTGAAAAAAGCATTTAATTCAATTGAAAGTAAAACTATATCAAAGAGCCTGACAAATGAATAAGTAAGTGAAGACCTGACAGATGCAACTAAAAGTATATATGAAAACGCGAAATACAATAAGAAATTGAAATAGAGCAAGGGTTTAGACAAGTAGGAAGTTGAAGCCTAGTACTTAAAATAAATGTAATAGATAAGATAGTGAAAGAATATGAATAAACCTTTAAAAAATACTGTACATGACCGAATACAATGCAAATCATAAATGCAGAGATATGCGTATTTGTTGGCAAACTGAAGTACAATCTAAAAAAATGGATCTAAATCAAAAGAAGATACACCCTAGCCTAATACAGTCTAAATTTCAGATAGCGGAAACTTTTTTAAAATTAATATACCGAAGGATTTCCATTTCTAGCGGCATCAGAGATCCCAGATCCCGATCTATCGGTAGAAATCCATCAACGTGGCCGGCTGCGATCGCATCCCGGTCTGGCCAATAAATAATAAATTGCGACGAGGTCGAGAGAAGAGTGACCGAGCCTGTACCGACCGAGGCATGAGACACTTTCTGTGCTTTTGTTAGGTCAGTCAAACTGTCACACACTTTAAGTGTATCACTCGCCACATTTTGGCTTCGATAAATTTATCATGAGCCGACCCATAGGTAAAATAACGTTTGTCAGAAAAGAGAATAACCCAATTATTTTTTGACAGTCGACACGACGTGTACTTGAACTTCACAAATTTTCTTTATTGGCAGTGATTAGTTGATTAATAATGAAGGAATATTTCTATACATTTTTATCAGTCCTGGAATAAAACATTTGCAATGAAAAATATCTATTAAATATTTATGTTATCAATGTTTAGTTAGTTTTAGACAGTTGAACTTTTATCGGTTCTTACATAAACGGTAAATACTTATTAACGTTTGTTTTACATTAATAAAAAATACAATAAGTATTTTACGGAGATCTGTTCCAATAAAAAAGGTATTTTAACAAAGTTTATCACTACAGAATGAATATTATTCGTCTGAAGACGTCTTTGACTTTGTATTTTATCTACCACTACCTTATTAGTCTTAATATAGGGAGATATGTCGGTGTACCAAATTCCAGACATAAAAATAGGGTAACTCTCTATTTTATTGCGTAAAAGCAAGACCGGATGAAGTAGACAATCCCTACAGCCTAGAAATACCAAACAAAGATGGTTATTAAGCGAATTAAGGCCGATCCTCGCGATTCTGGGCATAGGTAAATTCCAATGTAAAAGTTTATATCAAATAACGCAAAAATTATGGCAGATATTGAGATGATTCTTTATTCATATGGAAGGTCTAAAAAAAGTTCTAGTGCACTATTTGGTTGTAAATTAATAAATTGTTTAAACCATTTTTTTTTTCAAATATTTTTAGTTAAAATAAACGTAAAAATTTTTTTTTGAAATAGTGCACTACAGAATTTGACCCACTTTCCGAATGTGTTTTTATTTTTAACATAAAGTGTAACACAAAGCAGCTGTTTGATTAAAACTTTTAAAAAATTTCAAATTTCTGCTAAATGCAATTTTCTCTCCGTCAGCACAGGGTGTCCTTGTCGGTAGCTTCTGGATTCTCGACAGGTAGGTAAAACCCTCGGAGGAGGATAAATAAAGTTGAATAACATTATTAGGGCTTATTCCGACTTTTGACAAACCAGTGTGTTTATTGTATTTAAAATAGGAAATTCTATATAAATAAGCAGTAAGTACCTATAATTTTATTAAATTTTTATATGAATAGAAATATTTTCTGTTGATTTTCCATTTTCATTCTAAATATTTATACTGTTTTTATAATAATACTATTGTTTCAGTATTTGCTTATATAATAATAATTTATTTTATAGAAACAGCGTAGAGTTTTGGTCAATCATCCAGTACATTTTTTTTGTATTTCAATCAGAATTATTATTTTCTTTTCTTCTTTACATGAGCTCAGAGTAATAACCAAATATTTTGCAGTATTTGAGTATGAAATTTAATTATTTATATTTATTGGTTAGCAACCTACCAATCGTAAAATCAAATACTGCTCAAAGAAACAATGTACATTCTCGGAACCGGATTGATACTATGAAGACGACTACGGCAAGAAATAAGGACAAGCGAAAAACATCCAAAACCCAGATGAGAATTACTTGGAATATCAGATCACTCAACTCAAGGGACCAAGAAATAACCCAAGTGTTGAAAGAGAAAGAAATAGACATTTGTGCTCTACAGCAAACAAAAAATAAAGGAAAAGGTCAATCAAAATTAGGTGAATACATATTAATCTACAGTAGAGTAGCAAAAGAAAACAGGGCCAAAGAAGGTGTAGCCTTACTAATACACCAAAGGTATCAAAATTACATCAAAGAGTGTGAATACATATCAGAAAGAATAGTAACATCAAAGATAAGAATGGAGAAGGAAAACCTGAACATTATCGGAGTATACGGCCCAGAAAATAATAAGCCTCAAACAACAAGGGAAGTGTTTTACGACCAATTACAACAAGTAGTAGATCAAGTCAAAGAAAAGATGGTAATTCACAGCTAATTTGATTATAATAATTAAGGAACCTCATTTTTTGCCATGTTAAGGAATGGGATTTGTATTTTTTGTTAAAAAATTTGCACAAACATTGTACCTTTACAGGACCCTCTACGAATTTTTAAAAATGTAGTTCAAATGGTGACTAGGAAGAACCTACAAATCCATACCGAACAAGCAATTTCAAACTAATAAAATTTTGTATATCTCCGGATCTACTCAATGGATTTTGATCATTCTTTTTTTAATTTGTATGTAATTTCTACGTACATTCGGAATTAGTAATTTGTTTATATATTAATTAATTAATAAATAGTCTAGTTTGTTTAAACAATTCGTGCAAAACAATTTTCTTCCAAAAATCTATTTTTTTTAATACTAGTATCAATAATCATAGAAACAGTCGCGTTTTTTGCATTAAATTGTAAATAATTAAAAAACAGCTCCAAATTCAAGGCAAGAAACAAGTACGTTTTCTTCCTAGGGGTCTACAATAACTAAAAAAGTTGTCAGCGACCTGGATTATTGAGTGTCACGAACATGGTCTATTTTTTGCTTATTTCCCTGGAGTATATATTTGATTAACATCTGTGTAATTTCTTTGTCGCTTCCTCGCTGGTTTTGCATATTGCTATGATAGCAATATCTTCGGTAAATGTTGCAATTGTATATTTTCTAGGACAATAATATAACACGTATACAAAAGGTAAAGACACTTCTTTGTGGCAGCCCTGCTGTAATATCTGTCAATTCCATGTATGTTTCTTCCTGTTTAATTCTGAAATATCTTTCCAAGATGCAGGAGTCAATTATTTTTGGTATCGTTTTGGTAAATGTAGTCTAGTTTATAGTTATGGCGTCTTTGCCATTCTTTATCATATACCTTAGTCACATCCTAAATTATTGATATAAGGTTGAATGCTCGAATAAATGAACTTTAAAAAATGAAGGCAAATTTCGAGCACAAATTTAATAATCAAATCTTGCTCAAGTACTTTCGCTTTCTACACCATCATCAGGGGCATCTGCGCTTGCTAGATAGCCCAAATTTGACGAAGTAAGTCTAAAATGTTAATCACAAAAAACTTTTATCATCCATTAACTTCGAGTTTTTTATCGAAGTCTATTAATTTTATTCATTTAAAAAACTTTTCTTGGCTTATTTCAGATGCCCCTGATGATGCTGTAGAAAGCAAAAGTACTTGGGCAAGATTTAATTATTAAATTTGTGCTCGATATTTGCCTTAAGTTTTTAACGTACATCCTAAAATGTCCATCATATTTTCCTTCATGATCCATATTTCACATCCATATAAATAGTTATACAGTATATTTCATCATCATCATTATCATCAATGGCGCTACAACTCTTCGTAAGTCTGTCCGCGGTTACTATTGCCTTCCATGTTTGTCGGTCCTGTGCCAGTAATTCCCATTGTCGCTCTCCCATTTTCTCTAGATCTAGGAGTATATTTACATATAACAAATTAAATTCTTAGTTGTAAATTTTTGAAATAAGTACTCAGTATACATTTAAGTTTCATAAATGCTCCTCATAAATCTCATAAATCTAAACTTTTGTACCCCGTTCTTTGTTGACAATTAGTTGCATAGGGCCGACGTTTACTAACCACAAGCACACAAGTAAATTATCTTATTTCTTTCATTTGACAATAATAATTGTCTGTTAGATTAGCATTGTAAGAAGTAAATTAGTCTCTTACTGAATGATAATAAACAACACATCAAACTTATTCTGAAATTATTTCATGTTATATTATATTTTATTAGATTTTGGTGTAATAAACCACAACCTATCAAATTTAATATTAAAAATCAAAATTGGAAATGATAGCGTGACTAAATTATTCCTTCCTTCAAGAAATTTTAAAAAGAACTGATTTCTATTACTATCCAGTGCAAGGACAGTTATTTTGTTATTTATATCGAATAGAGAATACTGTTAGTTTGCGGTATGGACCCCAAAAAATATTTTATTCGAAAAGATTGATAAATATATGGAACTGTGGGAAAATATGCTACAAAAATTTCAAGATTTTTATTATAATTTTTATTTGAAACACCTTCTGAAGAAACATTAGACATAATTCTATATTTATATAGTTTCATTTTATCAATTTTAATGATCGTGATACTAATCAAATTTTTATGATATATAATAATAATCTTTTTTTATAATTTTTATTTTCCGTAAACTTTAATCTACGTTAAAATTCAGACAGCCAATTTTCCGTAAAAAAAATAACAAATACATTATGTATGTACATTTGTTAAATTGTAAATTTATGAATAGATCATATTACTTGATCTGTTATTATATTTACTCAAAACACCACTAAAGAGATTTTTGGTTTTATTGTAAGCCAAAACCTGTCACTGCAGGGGTTGTCTCGGTGTTTAATCGGCACGAATAAAAGATAAACGCATTTATGACCTGGGCTTGAAAGAGATCTAAACGAAGTTTAGAATATTACTTTATGAACAGATTTTGTTTTCGTAAAGAAAGACATTTTTGAAATAGAGATAGCAAACTGAAATTTACCGTTAGGATTTTTGAGGATGACCCTTAAAGATGCGAACTTACCAGGACCTAATGAAGTGCATGGTAAAATTTTAAACCTATTAGAGGTAGGAACACCAAATCGCAGCTCTTACGAAGCTATTTAACATTATTATGAGACTGATCATGACAAATGTGAAGAACACAGATTAATTATTTTGATGAGCCATAGTAGTACCTACTTAAAGTAGGTACTACTCACTATCATTCACTCGCGCACATACACCAAATTCGAAGACAGGGCCGGTTCTAGGGCTTTGAGCACCCCGAGCAAAACAAAACTTGGGAAAAACATTCATATAAGAATATTTAAATTTATTGCAAATTAAAAAAAAAAGGTAAAAAAGAAAAAATTTAAAATTATACAATAAAGAACACATTACACATTATTTAATTTTTTTTTTAAATCACACTAGAGAAATCGTATCATACTAGGTTGGAATAACTGGATACGTTAGGATTTACTAAAGGTTGCAATATTTTTGTTATATATTAACAATAATTATTACGACATACCCTACGATACATATTTGAATATAGGTACCTATATATGCGTAAATGTCATTTGGAATTGTTATTATTTAAGATATTGCCATTATTTGAAGAAGGACAGACATGGGTGGAATAATTGAAACAGGCACTTAAAATCAAGGAAGAAGAAGAAAACCTGGATAACGAACAAGATGTGTTAAGGGGAACAGACGAGAAGGAAGAGGAACCACCAACAATTCTTGAAGTTAAAGATGGAGTTAACAACTATCCAGAAACAAATTACCCGGAATAGATAATCTCCATCGAGCAAAAAGACAATAGAGGGAATGTAAAGGTAGTGGGGGCAAACATATTGTTAGACAGGAAGTGCGATCTTTAGGGGCCACATTAAACAAGGAAAGAGAGTCTCTCTCCTTGTTTGACATCAAATTTAGTTGGGTTATGTTATTGTTTGTCCGAAATGTCACATGAAATCTTATTTATATTGAAGTTTTTTAACAATTGTGTCGCATTTTAGACTCTTATCATTAATATGTAATTATAACTTTCTCGTCTAAGACACATCCTGAAAAATATTATATAGCTACTGTTGATAAGTGTCGGAAAATTTAAATTTCGCGCATTCGCATTTCCGGATATGTCCGCCATCAGAGGCCACTTTTTTGGTCTCCTTTTCATAAGGATTAGATTCCCTCTTTTGTCTTATTGCTCGATGATAATCTCCCAGCTAAACTATATTTAAAGAAGGTAGCCATAATACCACAATGGCATTATAGCAGATTATAAAAAAAATATGGACACAGAAATCCCTCCCCAATGATTGAAATATTGAAATACTTTGCACAATATAGAAAAAAGAAGATATCGTTGAATGCTCTAACCACAAAGAAATTAAGCTTTTAAATGCAGCGTATAAAATATTTTTTATAGTACTATGTCACCGTATGATACCATATGCAGAACGGATATTAAAAAAATACCAGGCCGGTTTCAGAGGTAGTAAATCGACAATTCATCAAATTGCAACACTTGTGAATAGAATGACTCTGTGAATAGAAGAAAAATGTTCAGAGCAATAAAAGAGCTAGAAATACCAAATCTATCTAACAATACTAACTCTTGAAAAAGTTCAATGTAGAGTACGAATTCAGGGGAAACCGTCTGACCCTTTTAAAATAAAATACCGGGCTGCGCCAGGAAGCTACAAAAATGGTTTTAATAATAAACACCAAAAACACGAAGTTTATGCATTAAGCACGCAACCACAATACCTACGACCACTTGTTATAGAAAACGACGTCATCGAAGCAGTGAACAAATTTGTATAACTAGGAGCGCTCATTAACACTGAAAATACTACTCATCATCAAATAGCCTCTAACGTCCACTGCTGAACATAGGTCTCTCGCATGCTTTTCCACTTAGTCCGATTTTGTGCCATCTGAATCCACTTTGTAGTCAGTCTTTTTATGTCATCTGTCCATCTCGTTGGGGGTCGACCTCTATTTCTGTTAGCTTGTATTCAGGGTCTCCATTCCAAAATTCTTTTTGTCCACCGGTCGTCAACTGATCTTGCTACATGACCTGCCCAGTTTCACTTTAGTGTTGTTATCCTTTCAATAACGTCTGCTACTCCTGATCTTTTGCGTATGGTAGCATTGCGTATTCTATCACGTAGAGAAATCCCTAACATTATGCTCTCTATTGCCCTTCCGCAACTTGAAGTTTACTCACTGTTGTTCTTGTAAGTGTTAGGGTTTCTGCGCCGTAGGTCATCACTGGCAAAATACACTGATTAAATACTTTTTTTTTTTCAGACACATTGGAATCTTAGACCTAAAAACATCCTTCATCTTTCCAAATTAGCCGAAGCGTTTATTATTCTTTTCATCTAGATTGTTTGGTTTGCTCGACTTATTCTGATCTCATGGCCCCAGTATTTATAGGAGTCAACTGGCTCAATATCTTTGTCTTCTACTGAAATGTTTTTGTTGTGGACTAAATTTGTCATAAATGGTGTTTTTGAAAAATTTATTTTCAGACCAACTCTTTTGTGGCAGTATGGGGTTCTTGGAGCATTATCTAATCAAAGCTGTCTGCAATAAGAACGATATCATCAGAAAATTTAAGGTTATTTAAAAATTTTCCATCTACATTGATGCCCTTTTCGTTCCAATCTATTGTTTTACAAGCGTATTCTAGCAAAGTTGTAAATAATTTAGGAGACATATTGTGTCCTTCCGAACGCATCTTTCAATACGAAAGGTATCAGTATCCTCATCAAGTCTTACACAGGCTTTAGCATGCTGATAGATGTATCTGATGAGGAATATGCATCGGTGATCTATTCTACATTGTGTTAGAGCTTGGAGCATTTTACTTTGATGGACCGTATCAAATGTTTTTTCAAAGTCGACAAAGACAAGTATCAGGGATAAATTATATTCAATGGTTTTTCAATTAACGATTTAATAGTTTGCAAATGATCATGTGTTACGTATCCAGCTCTAAATCCTGCTTGTTCGTAAGGTTGATAGAAGTCTGGGTTTGATGTCAACCTATTAGTTATTATCTTTATAAACAACTTATAAACGGGAGATAACAAGCTAAAAGGTCTATAGTTCTTTAGCTCTGTTATATCTCTATTTTTATGCATGACTACTATAACAGCTTTATTCCACTGAGATGGTGTAACCTTTTTTGAAAGGCATAAGTTATATAGGTGTGTCAATGCTTTCAATATTGTCTTTCCTTCTGCTTTAACTTCCTCAATAACGATTTGGTCATCACCAGGTGCTTTATTGTTTTTCATTCGATTTAATGACTTTGAGATTTCTTCGATTGTTATTTCTGGGATATCCTCTGAACCCACATTCTGGACTTTTCTCAACTTGGTGCCGCCTTTCTTACCCCTTTCTCTATATAATTATGTGTGAAATTCTTCAAATACCTTAATTCATCATCATCAGTGGTGCTACAGCCCTATGAAAGAGCCGCGACCTTCCCAAGTCTATTACGCCAGGCAGTCCTATCCATTGCCAACCGTTGCCAGTTTGCTGCGCCTATCTTTCTACCATCCTCATCTACACCATCCTTCCATCTGAGTTTTGGCCTACCCCTTTTTCTGCTTCCCACGGATTGTGACATAAGGATTCTTCTAGGAGGGTTGTTCTGCTGTGATCTTGCTAGATGTCCTGCCCATCTTAATCTTCCTATTCTTATAAGAGATACTATGTCTTTACCACCAAATATTTGTTTATATCTGTGGTATACCTCGTAGTTGTATCTCCTCCTCCAAACACCATTTTCACAGATGCCACCAAATATTCCTCTCAGGATCCTCCGTTCAAATATAAGCAAAAGGTCTTCGTCTGCCTTGGAGATGGTCCATGTCTCCGATCCATATGTCAACACTGGCTGTATAAGGGTTTTGTATATAGTTATTTTTGTTTTTTGGGTTAAGTTTCTACTTCTCATATGTCTACTCAGTCCAAAATAGCATCTAAAAATAGCATAATAAATACCTTAAGTATCTTATCTTTATCTGTTACCACTTTTCCATTTCGATCTGCGAGCTTGACAATATTCTTCCTACCTAGAGTTTTACATCTCTTCAGCACTTTTAAACTTTTATTTTCCTCTACAACCGTTGTAATGTCTTTTGTGTTATATTGTCGTACGTCCTTTCTCGCTGCTTTATTAATATCTTTATTAAGTTGTTGTAGTACGCGTGCATTCGTATCGTTTTTGTTCTTAAGTTCTCCTCGTGTCTCCATAAGTCTTTTTGTCTCTTGACTTATTTTTTCCTCCTTATCTCTCCTAGGATTTGTATTGCACGTTTTTTCTACGTTCTTAATAGCTTTTATTAAGTTATCATTTAAGGTTTCGACATCCATAACGTCTATATTTGTTGTGTTTAGACATCTCAGAATTTCCTCTTTGAAGGACATGGTGTTTTTCATTGTATTCTATCCTATTGGGTGTGTTTTTGTTATCATTTTGTATATTTGTTTTTGGAGATCTAGCACGATCTTCGCTCTTACCATTATATGATCACTTTCCACTAAACAGCTATTAAGACCTGTTACATTATGGACCATGTCTTTGTTGTTGGTTAAGACAAAATCAATTTTATTTTTGGTGACTCCATCTGGACTTGCCCAGGTCCATTTTCTTTGGAAACTTTTTTTTAAAAGCTATTCATTGCAAAGGGGCCATTTCCTACCAAGAAACCCAAAAACATTTCGCCTCTTTCATTTCTTTGTCCGAATCCGTATAGACCTATTGCAACTTCGGTCCCGTCCAGTTTATATCCCAACTTAGGATTAAAGTCACCCATTACTAGGTTGTGTGTAGTAGGTGTAAGTTTTACTGCATTTTCTAGGTCTTCATAAAAGGTTTCCACTTCCTCCTCCGAGTGTGTAGATGTAGGTGCATAGGCTTGAATTTAATAATACTACCGCAGAGATAAACCACTGAATTTGTATGGCAACAGAAGCTATTTTGGGCTCAATCTCCTCCTTAAATCCACAATTATATCAAGAAATATAAAAATAAAACTCTAGAAAACAATAATACGCCCAGTTCTAACATATGAGTCAGAGACCTACATTCTAACAAAAAATTAGTATGTTTCGAAAGAAAAGTACTAAGGCGAATCTATGGAGCAGTAAATGATAAAGGAGTCTGGAAAAGACGATACAACTTTAAACCTTATAGAATATACCAGGAACCTGATATCGTAAACATGAGAACATCTAGAACTGGCTAATAAGAAGTATCTCTAGAACTATATATACTAATTTGACAAGAAGTGCGACAGGGTTGCGTGTTATCACCGCTATTATTTAATGTGTATTCTGAGTATATATTCAAAAAAATATTAGATGAGGTCCAAGTTGGAATCAAGATCAACAATATAGTTTAAATCTAAATGTTCCCAAAACTAAAATTCAAGTACATATTTTAAAGATATCAATAAACGTACATTATGTATGCCAAAGGACAAATAATAGTACAAGTAACTTTTCTAAAATATTTGGGAGCAAATATCAATGGCCAGTGTAACCAAAAAAAAAAAACTATCAAGAATCGAACATGAGGAAAACACTCATGAACATGAAAACATGAAAGGTCAAATCTTAGTGAAGAGCTCAGAATACAAATGATTAGATCATACGTGTCCTGCTCTATGGCTGTGGAAGTTGGAAATATATATAGGGGAGGGTGGCCTCTATGAGACGAAATTTAATTTTTAATTCATTTTGTTTTTTGTTAGTGGACAGATTCCTTTTAAATATAATATTCCCGAAACGTTGACGTTTTCTGTACGTTTTACATTGAAATTGATTATCTGTGATTGATTTCAATCAGTTTCATAAAGCTTGTTAAAAATCATTGCAAGTGTCTCATTGTGCCCCAAGCATGAGCCACAACGAGACATCTTCTGGGCCACACTGAGACATGGTAACAAAAACACAAATACAGCGTTTCATAAGCAATTTATCATACATCTACAAAAAAAAACAGTTATCTACATAGATACTATATATGTAGAAATATTCTACTTTACTGTGATTAAATCTAAGTTGACAGAGAATTTGTGGAATGAACGAAGCCTGACTATGTTACCCAAAGGTGAATGCTATGACAAAATAATTTTAATATCAGAAAATCTCACCATTGAGATATGTAAGATGATAGGAAAACAAAAATACCCTAAGTTTTTTAAACTTGTCCTTAAAAAACTTACTTCTATATCACCATTTGTGTCCTTTGTTGAGATTACTTTGTCTATGGTATAAACTTCTCTTAAGTATTTAGTCTTAAACTTAACAAGGACAAACTCTTCAACATTTGGGTCTTCATCAAGGGGCTTAAATTTTGAACGATCAACTTTTTCTTGCTCGTCATTATCAGTGTCTGAAAACTACTTCTCATTATTGCTGGAAGCAGAAATTTCAAATTCCTCGCTGCTCTCACTTGAAACGTAGTGTTCTATGTCTGACTACCTTTTTTGCATTTCGAGAACAGAGCTTTGACATGTCTCTTTGTCCCATGATTTTTATAAAAACTGCGTTTTTCGAGTCTCTATTTTAGCCTTTTCAGGGGTGTCAGTGACGATACTGCTTGAAAGCTTGTAACGTGCCTTCCTCGCAACTTTTCTTCCGCCTGCCCTTGGAAAACCTTTCAAAATTTGGGGACTGACACATTTTCGAGTTGATAATTTGAGGCTCATCAGCTTCCTTTTGAATAGCGCCAGACAAATGTGTGCCGCTAACAACAGGACATGTGGACGTTGATGGTTCTCCTTCTTTATGAATAATTTTGAGTGGGTTGTTGTTAAAATCAATGTCACTTACGTAGCTCATAAGGAGGTCATTTTCTATGAAAATGTCACTATCGTATGGAAAAATTCCACATATTTTAAAACCAGATTTGATATTAGCTGGTGTAAGTGCCTTTTCATGAGCAACTTCAACACACTGTGCAACCTGGTAAATTGATAATGATGTGCCTGGGTGGTGTAAAAGCCGTCAACAGCAGCATTGTAATGTGCCTTAAATGGCTGATAAACAGCCACATTAAGTGGTTGCAGTTTGTTACTGCAGTGAGCAGGTAATGTAACAATAGTCACTCCATTTTCTTTTGTAAGGTTTAATGTTGGAACAGTCAAATGACTTTCATGGTTGTCAAATATAAGACACGTAGGGTTCTCCTTTGTGGATCCACTGTGTTTTATAAAGTGTTCCATAACTTTAACAAACGCCTCTACATTCATCCAGGCTTTATTAGTGGCCAATCCCAGAGTCCGTGAAGGAGCACCACTGATCATATGCTCTTTGAAATTTTTTCTTGGGAAAATCATTGCCGGGGGTAAACGATTTTCAGAAGCGCTTACTATGCAGCATGTCGCAACGAGAACTCCTCTTTCCCCACTGGTACATTTGCTTATATGTTTTCTACCCTTAGGTGTCAGTAATTTCTTTGCTTTATAAGCAGTTGTTGCAGTCTCATCTAAATTGTAGATGGTCATTCCATCAGAAAGACAGTCTAAACGGTCATACACAGACTTTAAGTTGTGGAAGAAAATACCAACGTTATGTTTGTTGAAAGATGTAGCCATTGACAAACTACATACTTCTGGTTGACGTATCCGCAACTGTGAACGGCGCTTTAAAAAACAATGCATTTAGTTAATGCCTGCTTTTTTATTTGTAGTCCAGCTCTCAGGGACTGGTATATTATTGGTTTGGGCTATCTCAAATGCCAGATCACGAAAATCTTTTGTTGAATCTTGAAGCAAATAGTGATATAGTCCAATAAAGATAGTTTTTTGCAAAGTTTTCATACCTTTGCAAATTTTAGACCAAATTCTCCTGCAGCTTGATCCAATGACATACGTGTACCGCTAATTCCAACTAGAACTTTATCCAGTGCCTACTTCATGCTTTCAGTAGAAAATTGCCCCTTGTCGGATTCTCCCTGCCCCTCGACATTCTGCAACCTAAAAAAAAAAGAAATACAAAAATAGACCAAAATAAAAAAATAAAATTTTGGTATTTAGGAAAATATTGGTGAAGTAAATTTTCAATTATTTTATTTAACGTAGCTCATTTCTGACAAATAAAATAATTTATTTTTAAAAATTACTGATTTCTGTAAAGCAACTTCGGAATGGGCCATAATGAGACAAAATTGTGGGCCAACAATCTGTCTCATTGTGGCCCAATGTACAGTGTTTTACTCTTTTGTTATTATAACCGATTTATACATAGACACTTAAACTGTAAATATCACCAAATTGAGCTATATAAACAGGTGTCACATGTTAGTTAAAAAAAGTAACAGAATATCTGATTACCTGGTTAATATTTTGTGATGAAATAGAGTGATGAAAAAATTTCTGGTGTCGAAAAACTACGAAGGTCAAACAATCTGTAGTAGACTAATATCAGCCATTTGCAATGTGGAGTTATGGGTAAAGATGAAATTTATAGAATTGCTCATAGAGAGCAGCACCTGTCAAACTGCTCCTCCCAAATTTCAATACTTTAATCTCATAGTGGCCCGTGTCTCATTGTGGCCCACAATATATATATATATATATATATATATATATATATATATATATATATATATATATATATCTATTTATATATATATATATATATATATATATATATATATATCTATTTATATATATATATATATATATATATATATATATATATATATATTCAGACGAACGCTGAGAATTCAAATGGTACAAAAAGTTACCAACGGTGAGAAACTTGACGACGCATGAGTAAACAAAAAAAATTACTAAGCATGATTAAAGATAGAAAGTACAGTACTTTGGTGTTATGTGTTGCGAGGTGAATGATATAAATTACTCCAAATGATACTGGAAGATAAAGACTAGGGCAAAAGATCAGTAGGAAGACGCCATAACTCATAGCTGAAGGAGATGGTTTTATAAAAGTAGTTTGGTTTGGTGAAAGTAGTTTATGCAGTAGTTTCCAAAGCTACAATTGCTATTTGGATCACCAATCTTCGAAAGGAGATGGCCCAATAAAAAGAAGAAAACTTGGTGTATAAAGGTACTGTAGGACGACTTGTTCTTTGGCTCTAGTTTCTTTTGCAAGACTACTATAGATCATCTGGTATAATTTGACCTCAGATGCTAATATATCTATTTAAAAAAAAGCAGTTAGAATGACACGATGGGGAAAATATGTATGAAATTGCAAGATTTTTCGCCATTGCCATAAATGCTTGGAAACATCTTTCATCAGATTACAGTATTAACAACATGTCTATGTGGTCTCTTTAAAACGTTCAAAATCATCCAATTGTTGTTGATCTTCGAAACAGGCTTAAAGCAAAACTTTTTTCAGCAACAATATTTATACGATATAACCTACGGAATTATGGTTAAAGCTAATAAATTATATAAGTTAATAATAACTTAAAACAGATATTTAAAACGGTTATTGTACGCCCGAAATAGAAAATCATAAAAACTTACAAAGTTGTAAATCCCCTTTTTTATTATTTATCGACCTAAAAATAATACGTAGTATTTACAAAACATCATAAACCGCTAATTAACAACCTATTTATTACTAAAATTTTACCACGAACATGTTATTAAGTAAGCAGGAACATATTGCCCGTTATAGCGGGGTATTATAATAATAATCTCTCATCCTTATCCAACCCTACTTTACCTACTCGAAATTCGTAAATGTACTTATAAAATAACATTAGAGATTTCCCCATTACGCATGTGGCTATCATTGACGTAGAACTGTAAGAAATAGGGTGAATATTTAAAGATAATTTTATATACGGACAAAAATGTCATAAACTTTCAATATTTAAGTAAAAAATAACTTACAAAGAAGTAAAGACTTCTTTCTGCTGTATGATGGTACATTATATTCAAATACTTTTGTACTGGATTAAAAGTTAACATAGCTCATGTTTAATATTTCAAAAACTAAGGATCCTAAATCAGAATAAAATATAAAAAAGAGGAACTAGATGCAAAAGAAAAGAAGTACACGAAGTGGGAAAAGAGGAAAAATAAATAAAGTGACCAACCGAGGAAGAAATGACAAAATAAACAAAAAAAAAAATGAGAAAACGTCAAAAAGAAGACAATGTTGTATGCAAACTAATAAAAGACGACGAAGAAAAAAATAAATGAACAAGAATAGCAACTAATTAAGGAAAAATAAATATAAAATACAATACCTTATTAATGGAATACTCGAATCGTACACCTATCTCTTCTTTTTCTTCAGCCCTAAGTAATCCAACTTTGGACATAGGCCTGCCCCAATTCAATTCAGTGTCTTCTATTTTGCGCCCCTTGCTTCCAGTTGTGTCCTTCGATCTTCTTAATATCATTCGCCCATCTCATTTGTGGTCTTCATCTGCTTCTTTTTCCTCTCCAACTGTTTTCCAAATCCTGCCCACGCTAATCTTATTCTCATGGTAATTTCGGTAGTTTGATTTTCTTTGTTAACTTTCATTATCTGTTCCAGGTAGATGTATTTGCTTACTATTTCTAAATGTATGTCAACGTTATACAATGTTTATGTTCAACGTTATTTTTCTAATGTTCGGTGTATTTGTCATTATTTTTGTTTTTTCCAAGTTCATCTTAAGACCTACTTTTTCCGCTTGAGATAGTTGCGTCATCATGGTCTGTAGTTCTTTGAAACTCGTAGCGAATATTACAATGTTATCAGCGTATCTTAAATGACTATTCTTCCATTAAAATTTATTCCTTTATATGTTAAGTTAACGTCTTTGAACACGTCTTCAAGTCCAAGTGTGAATAGCTTTGGTGAGATAACATCTCCCTAGCAAATTCCTCTGTTAATGGTTATAGCTTTAGTTTTCGCATCTATTTGTATTTTCATTGTAGCTTTCTTGTAAGTATTATGTATGGGCATTCTGTATCCGGAGTCTATCCTGTAGTTGTTCATAGCTCTCTCTATTGCCGAAAGTTCTATGGAGTCGAATGCTTTTTCATAATCAACGAAGCTAATGTACTTATAAGTTCAAATGATATTTATTGGCTTTCTCTATTAGAGTTCTGGCTGTCAGAAGATGATCCGCTGTACTGTAACCCTTTCGGAATCCTGCCTGCTCTACCGGTTAATAGCTGTTGAGCTTCGACGTTAACCTATTAGGTATTACTCTCATAAACAGTTTGTACATTTGGGACAGCAGGGAGATTGGCCTATAGTTCTTCAGATCTCCCCTGTCTCCCTTTTTGAAGAGAAGTATTGTCAAACTTTCATTCCGATCATCTGGGACTTCTCCTCTGTGAAGACATTCGTTGAAAAAATTTTTCAATTCTTCGAGAATAATTTCACTTCCCTCCTTTAACATTTCCATAAGTATTCCATCTGGGCCCGGAGCCTTATTGTTTTTTAGTTGTGCCATAGATTATTTTACACCTATCTACAATAAAAAGTTTCTACACAAAAAATTATGCGAAAACTATTGTTCTGGTTTTAGGTATCTAAAAAAATTATTAACAAGAATATGTTTACTAATGTGAGTCGTAGCTATACGTTGCTCCATACGATGCTAGATCCCTAGCAACAGAAGAAAGAACCATAGAGATGGAAGCAGAAATGTCGAAAATTAAATGAGATGGGGTGGGAGAGTAAAGTCTGAAAAACTGAAATCGGGTCAATCGTTTTATCAAGTCGGTAGTAAAACTGAAACAACGAGAGGCGTTGGCTTCTTCGTACACAAAAAACATAAATCAAGTTTTCTACTAGAGTAGCTTCTTTAACTTTAAAACTAAATGAAAGTTATAGTTTAAAAATCGTACAAGTATATGCCCCAACAAGTGGCCATGCGTACTATGAAATAGAAGAATGCGACGATAACATTACTTTTACCGTAAACGATACAAATGCACACTTAATTATAATATGTGGTGATTTCAATGCTAAAACGGGGAGAAAGGCAGATGAGGCAGAAACACCACTGGTAAATTTTTGGTTTGGGAAACAGGAATAAGTGCGGTGCAACTTTACTTAGTTTCCTAATGGAAAAAATCTATTCCAAATGAACAGCTTCTTTTACAAAAAATTACATTGGAGATGCACGTAGCAGAGCCCGAATGGGAAAACTAAGAACGAGATCGATTTTATAATCACTGACAAGATTCAAATCTTTAAAGGTGTTACCATCCTGAACCAGTTTTTAACACATGACGGTAAAGGCATCAATGAAAATAGACCTTAAGAAAGAGAGATATCGAATGATCGAAAAGAAGTGTATACCTCCTACCAAGACAGAGCTTAATAATATAAATTCATATAAAAAACATAATGACCCATACAGACCCAAATGTCAATACACCCAATGACATATTAAAAGCTATATAGGAAACTTAAAAGATACACTGCCAAAAGAAATCATATAACAAAAGAATAAGTCCCCAAACACAAGCATTAATGGAAGAGAAGAAAAATGCAAAGTAATAGTGCGAAGAACAGCATGACATTGGAGAAATAAGTAAAAGAATACAAAAATCTATTAGGATGGACAACCCAAAACATGTGAAATAAAACACAAAATAGATAAAAAATTAATAAATAAGACTTACTTACAATCAGTTTAATTTAACTATCTATACGACCGATTTCGCTTTCTACAATTTGCACAGCATCTTCAGGTCTGTCGATACAAAGTTATTTAAATGCTGAAATAATTAAATCCATATTAGGGTGCTGTCTTATAAATATAAACAAAAAGATAAAATAATATAAATTACAGTAATTACAGGGTATATCTAAGGCACTGATAGTAAGTAGCTCATATTCGTAAAACGGTCGAAAATAAATAATGTGATTGGTTAATATCAGGTAGGTTCAAGGAATCATATCTCTTCAATCTCTTTGCTTGTTAGTTAATGAGAACGTTGTATATTGGATTATTAGTATAGATATGGTTCAATTTTTTTTGCATACAGATATACAGGGTGTTCCAAGATGTTTTTAGTAGCCTATAATTCAGAAAGTAATGAATATTTTGGTTTGAAAACGCTGAAATGTCAGTTGGACGTGTACAATATAGTCCGTTCCAAACCCTTCTGTAATACGTTCCAAACGCATTAAGCTAGAAGTGACAGAAAAAACGTGAGTCTGTGATTAATACACATAGAGCTTAGAAAATTAGGTATCGTTTACGGGTATTCGCATATTAAAGCGAATTATAATTACGGATGTATAATTGGTTGGAGTTTAGAATACGCTAAATAGATATGCAATCAATGATGCATATAAATATAATTTGATGCAGATAGTCTCGATCGTGACGGTGTCAGTGCTTTCACAATGTTAAGTGATAAAATGATAAGTGTCATTCCAGGTTAGTATTTTCAGACATTTTACATACAGTGAAAATTAAATTTTGTATTTATTGTCATAAAAATATTGTTAATATTCCGAGATATACCGAGAATAAACAAAGAATAATATTATAATTATTAAATAATTTTCAATTAGAAAAATAGGCTGTGATAACTTTATTACCAGTTTCTGTCGTTCGCGAATCAGATTGTGAATTCAGGAATGATATTAAGGAAATATCTTAAACTAATACCGTTATGGTATTTATATGTATTAAAACGGTTCTTTTTTTAATTATGACAAACTGCCGTTCCAATATAATGCGCAATAAATTTTTTTTATACAGGACGGGACCTCTAATATGTAAATTAAATAAAAATTGGAATTGTTAAAGTTTTTACTCCATATTTAAAAAAAATACCCTTTACATATTTAGCCTATTACGATCCTGCAACTGTCAGATTTAACTAAAATGTCATGCAATAATTCTCGACATTCTTAAAATCATATATGACGTCAAAATTAGTGACGCACTTAAAGAAGGGTTTGGGACAGATTGTACTATCAATTTATGGACGCTGGATTTCATCAAGGACGCTGTGACGTCCTATGAACAAATGGATAATGGGGGTAAGGGTTAGATCAAATGAAAGTTTTATTTTAGCCTTTGTGTTTACTACAATAATCCAAATCCAAATCTACAAATTAACGTTAAACTAGCATAGTTTTAAAGATTTTAAATATTCTCAAGAAAAGCGAGTTGTCCTTGAGATTTTATTTAAATCGTTCTTTGCAACTACAAATAATAACAGCTAATGTCATTTCGTGTTTCCACTTACTAATATGTTCATTGTAGTTTTAAAACCGAATTTCTAAATTTCGCAAGATGATACAATAGTAAAAATGCCTTTCCTGTTCAATCATAGTGAATACGTAAATATTTTGTTGATTTTTGGTGAATGTACGAAAAATACTCAAAACGATCAAGACTTCTACACATCATCATCACGGAGCGCTACAACCCTGGGTGGGTCTTGGCTGACTGTACAACTTTTTTTATACTTTGTTCGGTCTTCCATCAACCTAGGGTCAAATGGAATAATCATTTTCCGGAGATCTGCTTGGATCTTATCTCTCCATCGCATGCTGGGACGTCCGAGTGGTCTTTTGCCTGTGGGAATCTCCTCCCATACCAGTTTCACAAGTCTTTGTGCACGTGGCCTACCCATCTTAGTCGCTGTGATTTAATTTCTTGGACAATATCAGCGTCGTTGTAGAGTGCTTTTAATTCGATATTTCTTCTGATCTTATACTGGTTTGTTGTGATGTCATGGTGAGGTCCGAAAATTTTTCTAAGTATTTTTCGTACAAAGCGTCTGAGCTTTTCTTCGTTGCTTTTGGTCATGGTCCACGTTTCGCATCCGTAAGTTATTAGAGGTCTGACGATGGATTTATAGATTTTGATCTTTGAACTTCTTGTGAGATTTTTTGATTTTATGAGCTTATCCAGTGCAAATAGACAGCGGTTTGCAGATTGGATTCTGTCTTTTATTTCTTCAGTGATATTGTTGTCAGCTGTGATTACGGCCCCGAGATACTTAAAACGTTGTACTCTTTCGAAATTGAAGGTGTTGACCGCCACATTTTGTCCTATTCTGTCTCTTCGTGTCGTTCTATTTATACACATATATTTCGTCTTCTCTTTATTAATCTTCAGCCCTACTTCACTTGTTGCTCCTTTTACCTTGTTAAAAATGTCTTTCGTGGATAGGATAGAGTCTTCAACGAGATCTATGTCATCTGCATATGCGAGTAACAGCTTGAGACCTTGAACCGATAGCAATTCTGTTTTTATTTCGGCCGATCCCATGGCTTTCTCTAATACAAGGTTAAAAAGTAGTGGAGATAACGCATCACCCTGTTTAAGTCCACTGTTGATTTCAAAGCTGCCAGACAGTTTATTATTTACACGTACTTTAGATATTCCACCCTCCATACAGACTTTGGTCATCCGAATGAGTTTCTTTGGTATTAAGAACTCCGCCATGGCATTCTATACTTGGCTTTTTTCTAAGCTATTATATGCCTGTCGAAAGTCTATGAAAAGATTGTGTATGGGTCTGTTATACTCCCATCCCTTTTCTAGAAGTTGTCTCTCAGCGTGAATAGTTGACCTATTGTTGATCTGTTTGCCCTAAACCGGGCTTGATATTCGCCTATGACATTTTCAGCATAAGGGATTAGTCTACTAAGAATGATGTTTGAGAGGGTTTTATATGCCGTGTTTAGAAGTGGGATTCCTCTATACTTCGCGCATTTTGTTTTGTCCCCTTTTTTGTGGATGGGCACTATTATGTTTTCCTTTCATCGTGCTGGTATTCGTTCTTCTAACCATATGTCTACATTCTAACCATATCGTTTAAACATAGCTTGAGCTTTATTTTAATAATTTAAACACATATAATAATTCGTCAGTAAATAACAAATACACTATTCCACACTTGTGCCGGAGGAAAAAACATAGCGATATGCCAAATAGCGACAAGTGGACGGATAGGCGTAGTTGCTATTTAGATATTTGGTTATGCGTGCAAATAAAGCTAATAATTTACGAATGTACTCCTCACACTTAGTCTCATGTTGAACCAATAGAGAACCAACAAAACTTGTTGAATGTATAAGCATATAAAACTATTAATCCACACGCATCCATAAGGTCCATTGCTGCAGAAACGGAAGTATCTTCAACGACAGTTCAAATGATTTAAAAAAACCACCATAACCACCAATTTAAACTATATTTGGTTCATGAACTGAAACCCATCGATTTGGATCAAAGACTAACCTTCATCGCTGTAATGCAAGTGATGATGTAAGACACTCATGCAGGTTAAAGTTAACTGACTACATACTAAATTAATATTTGATGTGGGATCTTTTATAGGCGTTTAATAGGTCCATATATTTTTTAAAGAATATTTAAATGGTCCAAGATATCTGAATTTTCTGAAAAATAAGCTACTTTTGTTACTAGAAAATATTCTTTAATGGAAAAGAAGAGTTATGGTATCGCAACAAGAGATCGCACCCCACATAACAGTGGTATTGTAATCAATTAATGAAACACCTTAATCCAACATTTCCAAATAGATCGACTAACCAACCAGTCTGATGGCTTCCAAGATCGCCAATGCTAACACTCTTAGATTTTTTTATGAAGCTATACAACAAGCCGGTTGTACTGCTGCTTAGCCGGTTTGACACTTGTGTTGGGACCGAAGTAGGCCATTTTGAATGTTTATTGCTGAAAATATGCATTACATTGAAAATTTAGCATACTTATTTAAATTAATATCCTCATTTTAACACACTCCTGAATTTGGAATAAAAATCTTTTCATTTGTAAGTAAAATTTCTATTCTAGACTGTTAAAATCAATCAATCAATCAATCAATATTCTTTATTTCATCTGACTTTTACAACTATTGAAATGCATCAAAATACAATCTAAAAACTATAGGTACTTAGGTAGTAAAAAAAGTTAAAACTATAAGCACATAAAACATAAAATATACACAAAAACATACAAATTGTTAAAAAGATACCTGCAAGTATTCCTCTGACGAATAGAAAGTGTTTGCCAGAAGTAAGTCCTTAACTGTTCTCTTAAATACATAAATATTTGACTCTTTAACATAATTAAGTAATTTATTATACAAACTAATAACGCATGTTGGATAAGGACCCTTGCCTACAATAGTCAAGTGACGAGCAGGGGTTACCAAATCATTTCTGTAACGAAAATTGTAGCCACTCATTAAGGAAACATCATTTCTGCAAATAAAATTACATCTATGTGACTTTACATAAACAACACAACGGAAAATATACAGAGAAATTACATTTAAAATATTTAATTGTTTAAAAACTGGTGTACAGGAATCCAAGCGCCTTCTAAACGTCATGGTACGAATATTTTTTTTTTTTTAAGAACAAGCACCTCATTAATTCGCGAGTAATTTCCCCAACAAACTAAGCAATATTGCAAAATTGATTGTACATAAGCAAAATAGTAAAGTTTCAAGATATCTAGGGAGACAAAATTTCTAAGTTGCCTTAGAACATAACAGTGTACAGACAATCTTCCCACTACAGAATCAACGTGAGAACTCCAAGACAAATTTGAATCCAGGTAAACACCTAACAACTTTGTGGAGTGGCTATTTACCACAGACCCATTGTCAAGCTTTACTAATGGACTCATCGGCATAATAGAAGGTGAAAAGGTTACCATATTGGTCTTTGACCCATTTAAGATTAGGGCATTATTTAAACAGTAATGAGTCATACTTTTTACAAGACAGTTTGCTTTTTGTACTACATAAAAATTATTATTGGAATTTAGTGCAACTGTGGTATCGTCAGCAAATTGAGTGACGTAACAGCCTGATTTCTGTTCCAACTTTTCTCCTCGAACGCTTATTACATCAGAAAAATTATCTAATGGATTCCGAACCAAACATGTTGTGCTATCGTTTATCAGTTGATTTAAATTATTGACGAAAATCAAAAATAAAAGAGGGCCAATAATTAATTTTTTGAAACCTTTTCGATAAAAAGGTTTGGATCCACTTTAACGCAGTTCCTCTAACACCACTATGATAAAGTTTTTCCAGCAGTATTGGATGATAACTAAAATATCTTCACCCTATATAAACTTGTTTATATTGAAGAGAATTTTGCATTTTGCTTCTCTGCATTTTAATCATATTGTTTGTATTTATATACATAACTTTGACTGATTTAGTAAGTATATTCCAGTATCTTCTTTTTTTTTATAGTTTTAAGTAGGTAGGTACTTTGTATTTGTCGAAAACTTTTTCAAAATCTATAAATCTAATATGCCTTTTTATATCAATTTCGATTCATTTTTCAATAGTTTTTTTAGTTATTTTTGATTTTATTTGTTTTTTTGCACTTTTTTCATATTCTTGTCCTCATTTTAATTTGTTTGACATGCTAATTTTTATTAATATCACTTATAATGCTACCTAAAGTTAAAATCAAAGCTTAATAATCATAAAATAGTTGGAAGTTGTCTATGATTTTCTTAGTTCTTGCTCACTAATTAACATTAAATAACATTTAATTTACTTTAGACCACATGGTCATTTGCTGTGCTAATTTTTATAAGTTCATATATGTTGTTAGTTACTTAATTGTTTATACAAGATCAGCGTATTATGTCCATTTACTTAAGTTTCATTCACATTATTGTTAATAACTTTGACTGCTACATGTAATTTTAAGGCAACAATTAACATCGTTTCCATGATTGTGTGGTTCTCATATTGTACTTTTTAGATGAACTGATGATGCTTCCAAAACTCGAAAGCGAAACGTCTTCAAAATAGATAAAGTAGCCTATCAACTTTTTTTTTTATTTCATCACCTAGAGACCCATATAAGAACCCACCACTCGTCTGAGTGATCCTTATATATATTGGATTGACGGTCGTACTTCTTTTTCCGATATATATAATTATATATATATATATATATATATATATATATATATATTATATATATATATATATATATATATATATATATATATAAACAAAAAATGAAAAATGTAGTATTCCTAAAATAATGTGACATTAACCCCGTCCCTGCTGGTCCTGCGTGAATTGTAGTTGAAGAAAGGGCCCAAAACGTAAGCAGAATGTATAAGGGCTGAAAATGTTAAGGGCTGAAATGTCGTGTTTACTTAAAGGGGACACCTGTGCTTCCGGCCTGCAGGAAGTAATGCCCGGAAAATCCGGCGTAGCCAGTTTACCGGAGGAAATGACTAACTGTACCTTGACCATGGAAAGAGAGCAGTAAATAAAAAATCAATAAAAGTAGGAAATGTATGAAGACAGGAGATATTATTCAAAGTGGTATTTATTAGCAGGTATATTAATAATAGTTAATTATACGATAAATACAGTAATTATTAAGTTGAAAAAAGAAATAAATTTTTATGAAATTAAAGGTATGGCTTTATTAATTATCTTTTATGTCAGATAAATCTAGTAGACTTGAAAGTAAATGAGAATAATACTGGTTAGAATGTTGACATAAACAATATGATTGTACAAATATAGCTGTTAAATGTCTAACAATAAGTTTACAAATGCCCTAATGTTTTGCAAAAGCTTTTGAGGAAAACGGAAAAATTTGAGATATGTCCCAAATATCCTGAGGTAGACATGCACGCTAAAGATATTACAATCCAGAATCGAAATTACACGGGCCACATTTATCATGATTATGTACCCTCACATGAAATGAAATTTCACCCTCACAGTCAAATGAAATGAAAACAGGAAAAGCGCCGGGTTTCGACGCCATTCACGCTGAGTTCCTCAAACATAGCGGCAGATTCACTAGGCAATGGCTCGCAGAATTCTTTTCTGACATCCATCAAACGGGAAACGTCCCGCACCAACTCAAAAATGCAAAAATCGTCGCTATTTTAAAACCAGGGAAAAGTAATAATTCACCGAAAAACTACCGCCTCATCGCACTCTTAAGTATGGTGTACAAATTGTTCGAAAGACTGTTGTATAATAGAATCAGCAAAACTATATTCCAACACTTACCAGTGGAACAGGCATGATTTCGGCCAAACCGCAGCTGCACAGACCAGGTACTCGCCCTGACCAATTATGTGGAATCAAACTTTCAAAAGCAATCAAAAACAACAGCTGTCTTCATCGATCTATCTGCTGCTTATGACACTGTGTGACGACAAGGGGCAATATATAAATTAATGCGAATAATCCCATGCAGAAAGACCACTGAGTTTATTAACGCCATGCTATCTAACAGATGCTTTAAAGTTATATTGGGAGACAAGACTAGTACCCAAAGAAAACTGAATAATGGACTTCCACAAGGATCCGTGCTGGCTCCCATGCTTTTTAGCCTCTACATAGCAGACATGCCAGAAACTACATCAAAAAAGTTTGGATACGCAGACGACTGGACGCTTGCCGCAAGTCATAAAGAATTCGAGGTCACTGAACGCATTCTAACAAACGATTTAAATGTCCTAGGGAATTATTTCCGCAAATGGAGATTGCAACCCAATCCAACTAAGGCAGAAGTGTCCTGCTTCCATTTGTACAACAAGATGGTCAACTATCAACCTCAAATCAATTTTGTGGATAGACTCCTTAAATATAATAAACTCCCAAAATACTTAGGTGTTACACTTGACAGAACGCTGAACTTTAATGATCATCTTACTAAGACTGCTGCAAAACTCCGAACTCGTAACAACATCCTGCAAAAGCTCTGCGGTACTACATGGGGCTCCTCAGCACCCACACTTAGATCGACAGCATTAGGACTAGTATACCCCATAGCGGAATACTGTGCACCAGTATGGATAAACAGTTCACATAATCACCGTGTTGATGTTCAACTCAACCAAGCCATGCGAACTATATCGGGCACAATCAAGGCCACGCCCACTTACTGGTTACCAGCTTTGAGTCATATAGCTCCACCACCCATCCGCCGGGAACATGCCCTTGGCAGAGAATTTACAAAAATCAATACTGATTCTGAGCTCAGCTCCCATGTCGGAACTTCCGCCAGGGACATAAATAGGCTCCGTTCAAGACACCCGCCTCTAAAAACAGCAAAAAGGCTAGTAGATCAAAACTTTAATGTAACTGAACGGTGGAGGGAACAATGGGAGAATAACGCTGCACCAGCTAACTGGAACATGCCATGTATTACAAGAAAACCTGAGGGCTTCAACCAACCGAGACGAATTTGGACCACACTCAATAGAATAAGGACGAAGTGTGGCAGATGTTCCGACTCACTTTTTAGATGGGAAAAATACAATCACCAAATTGCGACTGCCGCGCCGAAAGACAAACAGTAAATCACATGGTAGAGGAATGCCCGATTAGATCCTATAACGGCAACCTTTCAGATTTCCTGGCTGCTACAAAAGAGTCAATCGAATATATTTATAATCTAGATGTTTGTTTGTAGAATAATATTTTTGTATTTACTGTTGTTTGTAATTTATATAATTTATATTATATGTATATATATAAACCTGTGATGTAGCCATACGCTAAATAAATAAATGTACCCTCACAAATCTCGAAAATAATACCGCTCTAGAGTTCTGTTTTACCGAAAAGAGATGTTGGAGATAGTTTTATATTTAAAATTTGTCTTTGTATTTTGTTAATTTTAGCAATACTTGCTTTGTAAACTTTTGACCCATAGGTAAGACCTTTTAAGTATTACAGAATTTAATTTACTAAATTTCACCTAATTAAACCTTGCGCTCTTTTTAGTTCTGCAATTCGATTTTTTTTTGTATATTCTGGTTAATATTACTTTATGAGGCGGAGAAGCATGACTTTTCTTGACGTGCCCGATATTACGCGCCGAACGAAGTGAGGCGCGTAATAGAGGGCAAGTCAAGAAAAGTCGCTTCTTTTCCAAATAAAGTATACTATTTTTTCTTCAAACGTAGCAATTTTCAACCATAAATAGTACAATTCATACGCTATTTTTACTCGAAATTAACTGTGACAACTATCAAAGTCGTCTAGATGTTAGAAATTAAAATAATTAAAGACAGCTTATTGTTGTTGCAACCGCAAGCGAAAATGTGGTGCGAAAATGGAAAACCTAAACGAAATTGCGGCTAATGATGCAGTAGCACGTTTAGGGGCCTCTAAGTCCGGAAAAAAGTATTGGTTAGCGTACAAGCACTTTCAAGAGTGGTGCGATTCAAAAGGAGTACGGCAAGTTACCGAAGACGTTTTACTGGCATATTTTAATAGATAGATAGATAGAACGTTTATTGACCACTTTACATAAAGTTTGAAGTCCGTATAAAAAATACAATAAAAGATATAATAATGTAAACTTAAAATTAACTTAACCATATTGGCTAAAGTAATATACATATGTAAGTATTAGCAGAAGAATTAAAATTAAACAAACCTAAACTGTCACATAAAAAATCTTTGAAATATGGAAGTAACAAAAATGTACAAATAATTAAGAATATTCCCGAATCGATGACTAAATAAACTAATACATAAAACTTTAATAGTAATAATACAATGTGATATGTAGATAGTAAATCGACAGTATTCTGACCAAACTGGGTATACGTTATAAAGGTGTATTGAGGTATTCTGTCTTTGAGTAAAAACAATATGTTAAAAAATGCTTTCTGATCCTATTTTTAAACAGTGGTGGAGACAGAATTTTTATTTCGTTAGGCAGATAGTTATACAAGTGAATATCAATTGAATTCTTTGTGCTCTTTGATAGTCTGAATCGTTGTGACCTAATTAAATCCCTCGATCTTGTTAGATGATCATGTAATTGGGAGTTTATAGTAAACTTATTTTTATTATTGTGAATTTCCAACAGTGTTGCATACATATAAAGCGAAGGTAGAGGCATAATACCCATGTTCAAAAATAATGGTTTACAATGATCCCTTAAATCCGCTCCAGCAAGTATCCTCACCACCTTCTTTTGTAATTTAAATATTCTGTCGGCATGACCAGAGTTGCCCCAAAACAGCTATTCCATATTGTATATGACTATGAAACAATGAAAAGTAACACATTTTAAGGGTACTTTTAGGTACCAAATAAACCAGGTTACGCATTACAAATATTGTACTGGCGAGTTTAGAACTTAAGTTGTCTATATGGATGCCCCAATCTAAGTTGTCATCCATAAAAATCCCTAACAATTTGATGCTATATCCAAAAATGTGTCTTCGATCTGAACTGAAAACTATATTTTGATTTTTATCCTCGTTTAGTTTTAGTTTATTATGTGTAAACCAGTTTTTAATTTTAAGCACATCGTTTCCTATTTTGTTATTTAAATTATATTGATTCTGGTCGGTACTAATAACGGTTGTATCATCTGCAAAACATATACACCTTAAGGGGTGGGTATAATGAAATATATCGTTGAGATATAGAAGAAAAAATGTAGGTCCTAATATAGACCCTTGGGGAACTCCATGTTCAACATTGTGAAAATTGGAGTAGTTATTATTTAAAAAAATATAATGCAAAATGAAAATAAATGGAAATCTTCTACAATGTGGTCACGATACTCTATGATAAAAGCCGAGTTAGTTATTAGAAAAAATGTGGATATAAGCAAATTTTTAAAGTTACGTGCCTTTCTTAAAAAAAAACAAGCAAAGGATATACTGCAAAGAAGTCTAAAGTTTTCACTAAAGACGAGTTTGATAAATTTTTATTTGAAGCGCCAGATCAGTTGTATTTGAAATTAAAGGTAAAAAAAATTATATTGCAAAGCATGTAGTAGACTCTACTAAATTATAAAAATATTTCAGCTTGTTTTATTAATTGGAGTTACCGGTGCCTGTTGATGCGACGAAATAGTAAAAATGAAGACTGTGGACATTGAGGATAAAGAAAATGTAATAACATGTCTAACAATGTCTTTTACGATAATTGGTCAAAACTACATTAAACTGTATAAAAAGTATGCATCACTGCGGCCTGAAAATTTCACAGCTAACCGATTTTTTATCAAGTACCAAAATGGAAAGTGTTACCGAAGCGTCATGGGAATACATTCGATCAGCGCAGTAGCCCAAAAAGTAGCTAGTTATTTAAATTTAAACGATGCAAGCGCATACACAGGTCACTCTTTACGACGAACTTCAGCAACACTTGTAATTGATGGAGGCGGAATTCTAGAATGCCTCAAACGACATGGGGGCTGGAAATCAAGCACGGTTGCCGAAGGATATATAGAGGATTCAATAAGAAATAAGAATGATAATGCTCAAAAAATTTTAAACCGTCATGATTCGACAACATCGGGAATTATGGCTGAAAGTTGTTGTCGACCATCAGTATCATCAACAATTACCAATACGTATCAAGAGTCGGGAACATTTTTGCACGGTTTCAATTTTAAAAATGCCTCATTTACTAATTGTACTTTTAATATTACTATCAATAAAAATGATGCTTAATTGTTGGTAATAACATTTGTATTGTTGCTTTGTGACATGTTTCATATTGTTGCCATGACAACATTTTTCCCTCCGCCGTAAAGAAATGGGGAAAAAAACTGCTGCTGGAGGAGACATCAAACTTTGACATGATCAAGTTAGATAAGTAATGTCATCATTATTTGACGTTTAAAGAAAAACAAAGTTTATGTGCAATATCATCGAAATTTTTTATTTACAATGACAAATGTCTCTGGCGCATAAATTATGCTGAATTATGAACCGATGGCATGGGTTATGTTGATTTTGAGCAGCACTTTAGTTCTGTAATCCGATTTTTTTTGTATATTTTGATTAATTTTTAAAAATATATAAAGCGTTTTCTATCTTTAAAAATAAATAAACGAAGTTTATCTACAATATCATCGAAATTTTTTATTTACAATGACAAATTTTCCATGTATCTGGCGCATAAATCAGGCTGAATTATGAACCAATGGCATGGGTTATCTTGATTTTGAGCAACACTTTAGTTAAAGCTTGTTCCCATATACTGTAAACTTAAAGACACTTCCCAGGAAAGAGTCTGGCAGTCTAACGATATGTATCGCCCCAGCGTCAGTGACAATTTCCTCTTTTCTATGTATGCTAGAGGAGATAAAAGGCCTATGACCATATAACACATCAGCGGCCGAACGAAAAGGCGATTTCCGTCAGAGTATTGATCTGATAACAAATCCACTGATCCTAGGGTATTGACTTGAGACTAACCGTTTCTGATATAGTATTGATTTGGTGACAGTTCTGTACCCGGTCTTGAAGTATTGATCTGAGATAGACCTATTCTTTCCTGTGACTGGGTACTGATTAGTCACCATCCATTCGTAGCCGGACGTACTGTTGATTGACCAGTTCCACCGCTATTCCTTCTACCCGTCCCTTTTTGTCTTCGCCGAGTGTGTATTAACACACCGTAATTACTGTTTAGATCTTATGTCATTAATTGTAATTTTATTTTAAATTAAATCTGTGTTTTACTGAGTCTGTTGTCTACCCGTTACAACATTAACAAATCTTACGATATCGGTGGCCAGTTTAAATCACTTCCTCGTGATATAGTCATAATGACGTGACCTGTCTGGCACGTAGCGCCTTCCTCTTTACAACAGATATCATTGGTGACCATATCATCTAACTCAAACCAAAATAAGTTTGCAAATTATCTACATATAGCGTTCGCCGTTGACCATGAAAGAAGGAGTTGTTGTAAGCGATGTAAAATCGACAATCTAGGATTCTTTCACTAACACTTTTTTATTTTCTGGAAATCTTCCTGCTGGATGGAAAGAAATACTTTTCTTTCCTCAAAAAATATTAAAAGGTAAATATATTAAAAAAAATTATTCTAAAACAGGTTGTATATTGGTACTATTGGTACTGATACGAATAAATGAAAAAGGCCCAGAAATAACCAAAGAAGAAGTGATTCACGCAGTAAAATCTCAGAAAGATGGAAAAGCCACCGGTCCAGACAATATCAATGTCGAAACAGTAAAACTAATTGCAGATAGCGAAAGTAAAAGCCTAGACTTAATAACAGCACAATTCAATAAGATATATGACACAGGTAAAATACCAACAGACTGGCTAAAATTAACATTCGTAACATTACCAAAATGATCGAATTTCTCACAATGCGATAATTATCGAATATTAAGCTTGATGTCTTATGCCCTTAAAACTTTTCTCAGAATTATACATACACGAATCTACAAGAAGTGCGAGTCTCAGATGAATGACACTCAATTCGGATTTTGAAACGGATTGGGAACACGAGAGGCTCGGTTTGCTTTAAATGTGTTAACTCAACGATGCAGAGACATGAATGTAAATGTATATGTATGTTTTATTAACTATCAAAAAGCATTTGACTGTGTTAACCATCGAAAGATGATCGAAATTCTGATAACGAACAAGACTTGCAAATTATCTCAGAACTATACTGACACCAAACGGCAATAATTGAAATAGAACACACAACATCCTAAGATATACAAATCTGAGGAGGAGTGAGACAAAGTTGCGTCTTATCACCGCTACTGTGTAATTTTTATTCGGTGTCTATATTCAGAGAAGCATTAGATCAGGTCCAAGGCGGAGTTAAGATTAACGGAATCAGCATCAACAACATCAGATATGCTGATGATACTGTCTTAATAGCAAGTAACGCACAAGAACTACAAAATGTAATAAATTCGGTACTTCACCACAGAGAAATGCTCGGCTTACATCTAAACGTTTCCAAAACGAAAACTTTAGTATTTTCAAAGACACCAATAAACGTACATGTGTATGCCAAGGGTCAAATGATAGAACAGGTAAATTCCATAAAATATTTGGGAGCAAATATCAATAGTCAGTGTAATCCAAAAAAAGAAATACTATCAAGAATCGAACAAGCAAGGAAAACGTTCATGAGCATGAAAACATTTTTTACAAGATCAGACCTTAGTCTGCAGCTTAGAATCCGAATGATTAAATGTTACGTTTTTCTGTCTTACTGTATGGCTGTGAAAGTTGGACAATGGACTCTGAAATAGAAAAAAGAATAGATGCCTTTGACCATATATGGCCAGAAAACTACAGGAAGAATACAAAAAGTGTGTTTAGAACTCAATACACAAAAAACAAAATATCTTCCAATAGGCGCAGAACTATCCAACATTCAGATGGACACAACCGAAATTGCATTCTGCACTGAATATACCTACCTAGGAATTGATTTCGACACCACAGGCACAGACAATAGGGAAATTAGAAAACGAATAACCCAGGCCCGTAGAACAATTGGATGCCTTAACGGAGTTCTTCGGAGCTCAGAAATTGGTAAAAGACGAAAATACAATATAATATATATATATATATATATATATATATATATATATATATATATATATATATATATATATATATATATGAATCTCTCATAAAAACCAGCTAACCTATGGTACAGAGACATGGAGACTAACAGAAAGCAATAAAAAAACTCGAAGCAACAGAAATGGATGTCCACAAGGAAAAAAATTCCTGTAACTGGCTGTATACCACGTATCACAAAAAAGAGGTTAGTCTTCGTAAATGGGTATATTTATTTAAAAAATCCTGAAAAGGGCTACATCAATAAAACAAACGTTTTCGGACCACACAGTCCATCATCAGGTTTTAAAATTGAAAAAATGCTAGGTCACAATGCCTGAGCCACCAAAATACTAGGGTAAAAACCCTTTAAATTACATTTAGTTATAAAAGATTATACATTGTGTTGTAAAATAACTGAGATGTTCAGTATTAAATTAAATTTGGCTATAGGTAACACATGGCTGAAGCGAGTTCCAGAGCCGGTGAGAGAACCTCTACACGCGGAGAACAGCTGGAAACTGTTTGCTGGAACTGAAAACAACTGGAGTTTCCAGCTGTTTTTTTTTTTAGAAATGGATGTATTTCTAAAAAAAAGATATGGAAGATCACTTCGAATATCTAGGGCAGACAGAATTAGAAACGATGAAATGAGGAATCGGATGGGGGTAAATGAATCACTGGCAATATACATAGAAAGGAAACAGCTTATATGGTATGGCCATGTTCAAAGAATGCCAGGAACAAGACTACCAAAAATCGTCATGAAATGGAGACCACCAAATCGTAAGAAACGAGGAAGACTAAAAAGAACATGGAAGGAGGGAGGCAAAATAAAAAGGCAATGAGCTCCCGAGACTTGACCGAAGAACAATGGAATGATAGAAATTCGTGGAAATTAGGCATCGGACAACGATGCAAGACGTTTTGAAACCGATATATATATATATATATATATATATATATATATATATATATATATAGATGCTTTTGAGATGTATATATACAGACGAATATTAAAAATTCCATGGGTACAAAGACTTACTAATGTTGAGGTACTTCGTCGAATATGTATGGGTCATGTGTTGAGCGGCGAAAAATATAAATTACTTCAAGTTATACTGGAAGGAAAAGTACAGGGCAAAAGATCAGTAGGAAGACGCCAGAACTCATGGCTGAAAGACCTAAGGAGATGGTCCGACCGCTCATCCGCAGAAATATTTCGCGCAGCAGTTTCCAAAACCACAATTGCCATTTAAATCGCCAACCTTCGAAAGGAGACTGCGCCATGAGAGGAAGAAGAATATTGGTACTAAAAACAAATCATTATAAATTTTACCGTTTAATCTGTGACTGATTTAAAAACTCTAAAATATAATTTATTACAGTCTTTTAAAATTTATTTTTTATTTTATCAACACTATATTTAGCAAAACTAAATATTGGAGAATTCATTTCTATGAACAGTCATCCCTCAAATAAAAACTAGAAATTTCACTTCCAGCATTAACTTCCGAATATTATAAAGAAGAGATAATTACCTATCTCTTGTAGTCTTGAGTGAGAATAAGGTTCGTATAAAATATTCAAGATTAGAAGCGCAGTTGCAGGGGACGATTGATAGGGCTAAATGGGGTAGACAAGGGCCTCGAAATGCTTTTTCGATGCTCTCGTCGTAATTGTTTGACCTCAGTGACAGGCCCTGTCCTGTCTCCTGTCACTGATCACAACATTCAAGTCCTCCTCATTAATTTTTCACGATGTAGTATTTTGCGCTGGGTGACGAGCTTTTCCCTATATGTGACGATTCTCTTAAATATGTATACGATCTGGTTAAGGAGCTAACTAACAGTTAACGTTTATAAATAGCCTTAATAAATTATTACCTCTTGTTGAACAGCTAAATTTTCATTTATTATACATACTAGATTGTGCTAGATATATAAGTTTTCAGACGATTTTTTTAAAAAAATGCTTTTTTTTTATTCATGCAATATTAACAAACATTATTTTTCAATAATTTATCTACAGATCTTGGAGTTAGATAGCTCAAAGTTATTATTTTTTATCATAAAAACAATTACTATAAAATGACACAAACTATAATTTTAGGAATTACAATACTATACTTGATTTGGAAATGCATGAAAGTACAGTTTTTATGGTCGAAGATTACATCGGTCTTTATAATGAGACTATTTGGTGAATGGTGAACAAGACCACCCCGACAAACTTTGAATACGATCCAACATAAAATGCAAATGAGTGAGCCTAACCCAGAGTTAAAAATTCTATTGCTACGCTATCTACAACTATTTCTTAAGTGTTGGTGAATATAATTTACAGTAATTAAAACCCGACCAATAAAAATAAAACGTGGGATAGGGCAAGGAGATACATTGTCACCGAAATTATTCCGGTTAATTGGGACCACAGAACAGTAACATCATCATCCAGCCTCAAGAGTCCACTGCTGAACATAGGCCTCTTCCTCATGTTTCCAACCCCGTCTATCTTGTGCCGCTCTTATCCAGTTTTTATTGAGTCTTCTTAAATCGTCAGTCCATCTTGTAGGTGGTCGACCGACGCTTCTCTTGTCTTCCCTTGGCCTCCATTCCAATAACCTCTTTGTCCATCGCCCATCTGTCATTCTGGTTATATGTCCTGCCCATCTCCATTTTAGTCTGGCTATCTTCTCGATGATGTCAGTCACTCCGGTTCTTCTCCTGATGTCTTCGTTTGTTATTCTGTCTCGGAGAGTTATTCCTAACATGGACCGCTAAATTCTTCTCTGCGTGACTCTCAGTTTGGCAGCTGCTGCTTTTGTTAAGGTAAGTGTTTCTGCTCCGTACGTCAAGACTGGGAGGACGCACCAATCAAATACCTTTCTCTTTAGGTACGTGGGCAGCTCACTTTTAAAAGTTTCTCTCAGTTTTCTAAATGCTGCCCACCCAAGGCCGACTCTTCTCTTCAGTTCATGAGTCTGGTTATCTCTGTCAATCATACTTTCATGTCCCTGGTGTTTATATCTATCTACGAGTTCTGTTTCTTTTCCAACAATACTGATGTTCTGGTTGGGCACCAAATTGCTCATGATTTTTGTTTTCGAGATATTTATATTTAAACCTACATTTTCTGTAGCCACAACGAGTTCCTGTACCATCTCTCTTGGCGTACCTAGATCTTCAGCTATTATAAGTATATCATCGGCGAAAGGTAAGTTGTTTAGATATTCTCCATCTATTTTTATTCCTTTTGTCAGTAACAGTAACAATAGACAAAGAAAAGCTTAACCATCTTCGTTTCAAATATTATATTGTCCTTATCACAGATAATTTAGGAGAAGCCACAATATGTTAAATGAATTGGACTTTTCATGTTCGAAGGTAGGCCAAAGAAAGAACTTGACCAAAACCAAGTTTACGACAAATATGGTCTCCAATAACCATTTAACTATACAAGACAAAGTAGTTGAACTGGCAAAGAAATTTGGGTCATGAAATAAGAATCAGCAGGGATAACCAAACAAGCGAAATCCAATGACGAATTACTTTAGCATGGGCAGCCTTTGAAAAACTGCGAGACACTCTTAGGGCCAACATACCAATTTGCCTCAAATGAGAAGTATTTGACCAAAGCGTATTACTGGTCATGACCTAAGGCAGGGGTCACCAATTATATTCCTTGAGAAAATAAATATATTGCCTCACTTGAGAAAGGCAATCAGCCGAAACATCTATAGTGATAAGAGTTTAAAATAAATTTTGTGGAAGTTTAAGAACAAAGTTTTCAGTGTTTTATTGTTGCATAAACTGTTAATTGTTATTAATTATGTTTGTATCAAAAAGAAATTGTTCTTTAAATTTTACCAAATTAATTTCACACTTATTAAGGAAGTATCCATATATACGTATATATATATATATATATATATATATATATATATATATATATATATATATATATATATGTATTAAATGGCCAACTATATGGCCTAGGAGACAAATTCGTTAAACTTCCCGTGCTCGAATTGTTTAACGAATATGTCTCCTAGGCCATATAGTTGGCCATTTAATACATACAGCGATAGCGGCTTTCGCTAAAAGATTTAATTCTTTACACATTTCGCATAGCATAAAGGATACAGAAAACGATTATTCATATCGTTTCGTTCACGGCCTTCAAAATAGAGGGCGCCTTTATAAGCTAACTACACGGTAGTGAAGATTGGGAGACATTCGTTTTACTTTCCGAGTTTGAATTTGTATCAGCCCAAGTGTCTGACGATGGCTGGGATAGGCCGAAATGATCATAACACTTTAGTGATACCAATTCGAGCACGGGAAGTTTAACGAATTTGTCTCCTAGGCCATATAGTTGGCCATTTAATACATACAGCGATAGCGGCTTTCGCTAAAAGATTTAATTCTTTACATATATATATATATATATATATATATATATATATATATACAGATTGAACGAAATAAATTCGGAACATAGGAATATAATGTATTTCGGCTCAATTCTGCTGTAGGTGGTTGGCCAACAAAATATTGTCAAATAATTATATTATAAAAATCCAATACTTCAGCGGGCTGCTGGATTCTGAACTCATAAAAATTTAAAGCTACACATAAATCTACGATTTATGCTGTCAAACCAGTTATAGTCCAGGAAATGAAGCATTTCAGCTCGCAATTTTTTCGTGCTCCCTGGATTGACTTGAAATTTAACAGAAGGTAGGTAATAGCCTAAGGATCAAAATCTATATCGAACCAAAGTGCGCCAAAGCCTAGGGGGTGGTTGCCACCCCATCTCCGGGGTGAAAATTTTTTTTACGTTTTAACTACAGGTTTCGATTAAAAAAGTGATTCTAAACAAAAAATGTGCTATACATTTTTTTTATAAAATGATATTTTTCAAGTTATCCGCGATTGAAAGTAATAACTTTTAGACGAAAAAATCCACGTTTTTAATCGATTTTTCGCGAATAATTCGAAAATGGTGCATTTTATCAAAAAAATTGTAGAGAACAAATTTGTAGCTTTTAAAAAGACAAATACAATTTATTTTTTAAAATGTTTTTGGGATATAATAGGAACCAAAATACGGCCTATCAATGTTCAGCGGTTTTCTTCAAATGCCAAATTTGAAAGATTCAAAATCAAATATCGGGAAAATGATGCATTTTTGGAAGAAAACTCACAAAACCTTTTTTAAAGAGCATAAATAGACCTATCATAAAAAAGACTCTAGCTCAAAAATTGAGTGAGTTATGATGAAAATCAGGTCAATACCTCATTTTTTACGAAAAAATCGAAACAACACCCTAACCTCCTCCATAATTAAAGTCGATCTTTACCCTTCTGAAATTCCCTTTGTACATGTATTGTTAATACGTCCAAGAAGTTTGACCCATTTAAAATGCTTTGTGTTAGAAAAAGTACAGCTTAAAGCGAGAAACGATTTACAATTTCATATTTTTTACCCTTCTTTTTTTAAATATGCCCGAAAATACTGAATATATGAAAAAAATACAAATTACCAAATTGTAGCTTTTTTAATGACTAAAATTATCCTTCATTTAGATTTGTTGTACAATGAATATTTGGCGAGATATAGCCGTTTAAAGCATCGATTTACGATCAAGCACCATCTTTTTCGAGCCCTTTAAACTCACCCCATTTAAAAACCAAGGGTTCCAAAAATATTTAATTCACAGATCCCTGTAGCTCTTAAAAACCTCTACAAATCGTTTTTGGAGAAACACTCTATCGTTAAAAATTAAAAGAAATACGTTAAAAAAAACCAGTGAATTTTTTTCCGGAAAATTCTATTAGTATAGTACAGTACATTTCGGAGCATAATAATCTACAAAACCGGTATATTAGCTAGTGGGGCGTTATACATTCGAAATTTTAAGCGTTCTTATTTTGAAATCCCATACAACAGAATAAAACATCTGCTCATATGTCTATGGCTTGGCAATGAAAATATTAGAGCAACAGATTGGGGATGGTATTCCAAAGATGGTTTGTTATTACCCGTACGCATGAACAAATAACCTGCACTCGATGAACTTTTGAAAATTATTTTTTGGCAATGCAAAAAAGGATGCGGTGTTTCATGTGGGTGCAGAAAAGTTGGTTTATACTGTAACTCTACTTGTTCTGGGTGCTCAGGTGAAGGGTGCAATAATAGTCCACCAATAATTGAAGAGGAGGATGACATAGATCACTATGAAGATGTAATTGATGACGAATAAAATTAATATTATAATTGTTTTACCTATAAATGTAAATATTTTCTACTATTTATGTAAATGTATAAGAATATATGGTGCCTTTTTATGTTGATAATTTTTTTTGTATTTAATTCTACTTTTTTCAATTTATATCTTATAAATTAGTTTATAAAAACTGCAATGTTGTAAAGGGTGATTTTCAAAAGTTGAAAAGTTGCAAAATTTTGGCAAAAAATTGTTTTCACCTATAGCACTCATAACAATTGATTTTTAAGGGTTGAAAATGTATGAATTTGTATTTTAAAGTATAAAAAAATCAATATTTAACTAATCCAAACCAAATTTCACTCATCTTAAGATTTATAATATTATTTTACAATTTTTGAAAATTAGGGGTAGTTTTCATCCCTAAGAACAATCAGGGTTCATCGGCATGACATAAACTATAAAGCAGAGGGTGAGTTGAGCTTAAGTCCAAATTTTTATGCAAATCGTTCCAAGGTGAAATCATTTTCTTCGCATTACTAATTTTTTTATATTAATCTCTAATAAGGGTCGCTTTTTAAGGGTTGAAATATGATGGAACTTTATTCAAAAGCACGAAACTATCATTATTTAATTAATTCAAACCAAATTTTACCCATATTCAGGTTTAATATGTTATTTTATAATTTTTGACAATTACGGGTAGTTTTCACCCCTTAGAACAATCAGGGTTTGTCGACATGACATAAACTATAAAGCAGCGGGTGAATTGAGCTTAAATCCAAATTTTTATCCAAATCGATCCAAGGCGAAATCATTTTTTTAGAATTAGTAATTTTTTACATTAACCTCTAACAAGGGTTGCTTTTTAAGGGTTGAAATATAATGGAACTCTATTCAAAAGTATAAAATAATCATTATTTAACTAATTCAAACCAAATCTTACCCATATTCAGGTTTAATATGTTATTTTATAATTTTTGACAATTAGGGGTAGTTTTCACCCCTAAAATCCTTCAGCACACTTCGGTTCGATATAGATTTTGATCCTTGGGCTATCACCTTCTGTTAAAATTTCAACTGGATACATGCAGGACGAAAAAATTGCGAGGTTTTAACTTTTTTCGAGATTCATTTCCTGAACTATTATCGTTTCCTTAGACAAACCCGTCTTACGCAAACAACATTGTTGTGAGACAGATAGTTGAACGATATTTTATACAATGTCTATACCCAGGTATGGATTTATTTTTGTCCAAGTTTTATATTGGTCCACTATTTCAAATGCAGTTCAAACAGACATGTATTAAATTGTATGTTCCGTTTTAATTTGGTTCAATCTATATATATATATATATATATATATATATATATATATATATATATATATATATATATATATAATATATATATATATATCGATTAGGTATAGAAAAAATATTAATAAAAACTGGGAGTTTTAAATGAAGGGAATGATCGATAAGAGGACAAAGAAGAGAAAGAAAGGCCAAACTTAAAGTTCTGTTCCAGCATCTTGTCTAGTCGTGTCATCAAATATGATTTCAAACTGTAATATTGCTTCGAAGCTATTTTCTTGTGGATTCTTGAAGTAATTACTATTTTATTTGGAATAAGCCAGAATTGAAATTTAAAATAAGTTTATAAACGTTTCAATTTCTACTTCGGAAATCGTGTTCAAAATAAAAATATTAATAAATTAAACAAATTTTGTTTTTTGTTACTTGGTGAACAATTCTTGTAAGTATTTAATTTATTTGATTGATTTATATTGACAATTCTGACATACATTATACATTTTAGTAGACAACTTTAAAATGATATTGCCAATATAGCTGAGTTGCGTTCCTGAGACGACTTTATTGTAAAATAGTCCATTCGATTACATGAAATCAACTTGAACTTGAGAATATTTGTCAAAGAAATCATAGCATGTGATTCATCTTTAAAATGTGGTTGTCTTTTGTTGTTTCGATCGTCACATTTGGACTGAGCCACTGTATTTATGTCAGCAGCAAAGGTTAACACCAGTTTTGAATTTTATTGGAAAAATCCTTTGTCAGGTGCGGCGAAATTTTATCTATAGCATTTTCTACGGCAAACTTAAACAGCAACGATGACAAGGAATCCTCGTGTTATTCAAAATCGTTTTGTTTCCCATATTTTACTGTGCATATAAGTTTGTCACACAAATAAGCATAGATAAGCTCCAATAATTTTCTTGGTATTTTCATTTCTAGCATTGCTAGCCATAGCCTGCTTTTTTGAATGTAGTCATGGAAATTTATGGAGATGTGGTGCACCTTTCGGTTGTCATATCTCGGAATGTTAAATTTTACTTATATATTTCACAATCTCAATCAAATCTCAATATTTCAAATTTGTAGTCAGTACGGTACTTTAAATTAATTTCTAATTAATTGTTGACAGTTTTTTTGTGCGACTTTTCAGATCATATAAATAGTTATCTTTTGTTATTTAGTTAGACATCTTATAGTTAGTATTACGGTTACAATATAGAATATGGGGAGTTTTTACATTTTTCAAAATACTTATTTAACTCCTTTAATTTTCTACCAAAAGTATTAAAAACTACTTAATTGCTTATAACATATATAAACTTTAACAGTAAAATGAATTCCATACACAAACAGAATATTTTTTTTGCCTGAATATGCCCCTGAAGATGCTATTTTAAGCGAAAGTACTTGGGCTAGATTTAATTAACCTGTGCTCGATAATAGCCTTATTTTCGAAGTTCGTTTATTCGAGCATTCAACCTCATTTCAAAAACAGAATATGTCGAAAAAAGTAATTAGAGCACTACAGTTTTTAAGTACCAAAAATAAAAACGGAAGATATTAAAACAATGGGTAAATCAGTCTTTTGTTATGCAGTTAACAATAGAATAAAAGCAAAATAAATGTCAACTCCACGTGCTTTAGAGATCCACTTTAAAATAAAGATGAGAACTTTGTCGCTATACACTGAGAAACATGGAGTAGAAAATAATAGAAATTGGAAAAAAACTATGGACTGAATTCCTGGAAAAAACACAATTAATTTTATTTAAATTTTCAAATTGTCACGATGTCCATGGCCGAATAGCTCTGTTAGGAGAATACCTTATTCTCAGAAACTCGGTTTACTATTTAGGAGTTCATTTTATTTGGATTCCCAAGTGGAAAACCGACATTTCAAGATACCCTTTACAGGGTGAGAAGGAGGTTTAAACTCCTGGCAATGCTAGCCGGCAAATTGGGCAAGACGTCATCTAAAACATTATTGCACACATATAAAACCTTCATTAGACCTATCATCGAATACAAGGCATGTATCTACGCCCCCCTTAGCATCTACCAAATCAATACCATCATGGCTACCGAAAGAAAAATCCTCAGATTCTGCATGAGGCAGTGCAGTCACTATCCATTAGCACACATATACATATTGGCAAATATAACACCTGTTAATGATATAATTCTATCCTTTAGCAGGAGGTATGTTCTTCGAACCATGACAGGCTCGAATAGGCGAGCAAAACAAATATTAAAGATACATTGCAATCGCCGAGGACAAATACTTACCAGGTTTCCTTAAAGAAAAGTTTGGTTTCCTTCAGCTAAACTTCTACACAACACTAGACACGAATTTCCTGATGAGTATTTTGATATCTTAGAAATATTCCTCAGTAAATATCGCAGCTAACAACTGTATTGGCTTACTCCACCTAAATTCCTCTTGTGCGCTTCTTAGCACATCGTCCACACATATACGCCACTTTCTGAACCCCAGCTCCTTGGTAGTCCACTACTTCTCCACTTATAACATTAATCATCACGTTTTGTCACACCTCCATTACTCAGAAAAAAAAGAGTTCACCCTCCTTGAAGAGGCGACAGTCTAAGCAAAGTTAAAACTCTGGATCCGAAGAATATTTTCTGATTAATGCTTATTTTATCCAAGAGATAGAGGTCGAAATGTGTACAAAAATATAATTTGGTATATTTGCATATCGAGAAATGAAAGATAATGTAGTAGAAGTTATAAGAACGAGTGATATAATAATGAATAATTTTGTATTTGATGTGTTGAATGCTTTCTAAGAATGCTTCGTAAATTGGTCTGTCGATGAACTAAGAGACAGACTAAGTAATATTCCATCAGAAAAGGGAGTCATAATAAATAACTCTTTTACAGGCAAGATCGTAAAAATTATCTGTTAAATAAAATATAAAATATCTGTAAAAATATAGGCAAAATAAATTATTTTTAAATTCTCTGCTAAAAATATAATAAATGCTAGGTGAGAAATAGTGAAGACCGTCTACTTACGGTTATCGGGTTATAAGTAAAAAATAACTTTGCTACATGTTTATTATAAAACCATTTTTATTGAGAGAAATGAGTTTAGCACATGATACTTTTGATGGTGGTAATCCCAAAAACAAGTTTTATCGACCGTACCGCATAGGTGGAGGTTACATCTGAGACAGACAAGCTGCTTATCAGATTTTTACACAGCTTACACCTCTTCTTGCCTCTTTTTACCCAAACTGGAAAATGGTTTTCACTACCAAACTTACATTAGCAACTTGATGAACCGCTCTTTTTAAAACACTAGATGAACTAGTTTTACTAGAAGAACCAGGTTCACTATTTCGAGCTGATGATAGTCGACCTATATTTCGTGGTTCCTTAAAACACGAAATCCTTTCCAAGAAACAATTCCAGATACTATCTTCTTCACCAAACTCTGGAAGAGATAGAAGCCTCTCCTTTTCGCAACAATCACTGAAATTATTTGCCGTTTCGGCACATATACGTTTATATAGTATGAATGCGTTTATGGAGTCCATGTCGACAAAATGATAGAATATCTGAATCATAATATTTCTGCTTTCAGCTCGAATGTGATATCGAACCTTAAGGCCATCCATCAAACCGACTCCATCCATATGAGCATTATATCTACTATATAAGTTTGATTTGTGGACAATCAACTTCGATGTGTTTTCTTTGCTTTCTGTCATACCGAGCTACTTTTGCTTTTTGTTGATTTGGAGTGGTTCTTATAAAATATGCCAACATATGTCGATGCCAGGGGTACACATTTGTTATCCTTCCATATTACAGTGCTTACGTCGATCCTATAAATTGAGATCATGTATTCTATGGAAAATCCTCTACTTTATTTACTTTACTATCAATCGGTAGTTTATACGCTGGTATACGATAAAAAATAAATAATTAAAACATGTATCAATTTTTTTTTGGCCTTAGGTACAAGACCTATTTAGCCAGACAATATAGGTTGAATACATAAAAACAATCTCCTACACTTCCTTCAAATTCATGACAATTTGCGAACCGTTCGTTCATTCGCACCACATTCACTCAATTTCCTAACCTTCCCATTGAAAATAGTATTGTGTGACTATACAAAAAGGATTGAACAGGAACTCACGCTTCACGTTAAGGTATGTATCAATAGAAACTACGAAAAATTTAATTACGTCTTACTGTTCCTACACAGATCGAGAACGATATCGGCCAATCGTCATGGAAGCTACCCACGCCTAAAACTTGGGCACGGTACTCAAAGAAGAAGAAGTGCCTACACTATAAACTCATCTTGTGCGTAAATATACCAAAAGTGGGAATGAAGTATAGAAGTTAGTAAAATACAAGACGTGTGGTACAAAATTAGGAATCGTTTGTGATAAACGAACCACAACATTTGATGTTGCTCCTAGGTCTGGTGTACGAGGTAAGACTACATTATCTTCGAAACCATTGTAAATTTCGAACCAGTAGGCAAAACCATGTGAATCACACAGAACAAACAATTTCACACCCCTTTTGTGCGCCTTATTTTTCATATGCTGACGCAAATGGTGTTTCATTTTTGTAGAGCCCATTTGTTTATTAACACAAAATATCGCCATTTTGGGTATTGAATCGAACCTGTCATTCAGTTTTTTAGCTAGCATACAAATCCGAAATTATGAATTATATTCTGGTTCACCTTTTTTCTTCCGTTGTTACTCATTGTAAAAGAATAGGAAGAAAGTAAGAAAAACGCTGTCATCAAATGAAATACACAATAGATCCTCAAGGGATGCTAACCCTGCGAGCGGCTGCAAGGAATACTGGTCACACTGGTCTGGAGGGCTGGCTCGTCTTCGTGGATTTACGAGAAGATAAGGGATTTCGGGATAGGGGTAAGGACTCCTAGGTCTCAGGTCCTGTAAAGAGCAGAGGTTATGGGCTTACTTTTGAAGCCGGAGATATAGTGAAGAGTTGACAGTTGTACTAATATAATTACACAGGTTAGTATAAAGAAATCTGTTACCTTATGTGTGTATTAGGGCTTTCAACCACGACACGTTCAGTCTTCTGGAACTCGGTCAGTTGAGGGGCTCCTCCTGAGTTACTAACTTACGAGCTGCCACAATAACCGGACTACACGCGATACTAGGCCGGATGATAAGCGTCCCCCGGAGAATTACCGACTGTCTCGTACTAATCGCGTACGGGACGCTATCGCGTCCGAGCCGGAGCTCATCAATTACTGACTGCCCATTACTGACTACCGATTACTAACTACTTCGTACCCGACGCTACCGCGTCGAAAGTACCCGGACCAGGCAATTGATGCCTTCGCGGCTACCGCCGTATCACTAACGCCTCACTGGCGTCCTTAGTTCGGTTTTTATCAAATGGTGTCCTCATTGACCGGTTGTAGTCCAAGGTTGCTGAATTGTAGTTTTGGCGTTATTGCTCCTATTTGGGTCACGGGTGTTGTTATTTTTTTACAATAATAGTTTCGTGCTTTTTATACGTTTAAACAATTATCAAACAATGCAATAACTAGGTCAATTTCTTTGTGTGATTTAAAATGCAAATTTTACTGTAATAATTATCCCTTATTTGATTTGGAATATATAATAATTATCTCGAATAATTATTATCTTTCTACGCTACTTAGCCCTTATTTCCAACTTCTCACTCACTTGCTACGCTCACATTACATTACTCCCTACGCAAAAAAAGAAAAGGGCCGAGGGGCCTTTTCCTTTTCCAACAATAAATTTATCCTATTTACATATTTATTACTTATATCCTACTATATGTATATATATATATATATATACATATATTTTTTTTTTCTTTATGTCCCAATTTATATTTTATCATTTACTGTTTCTTATAGACTATTGTACCGTGGTCAGCGAATGTATCGTGCTGCCCCCGTATTGAACCTATGTGTATGACAAGTTGAGTTAATCTTGTATTAGTCTTATTGAAACTTAACAAGTGAAAGACTTTCCTAACTTATTACAATTGTTTGTGATTACATGTGTCCATTACGACAAGCGTATTCTAATTGTTCTATACGATTGTACTCGCGTTTTGCGTTCACTGTTCACTTTTATCGGCATATCCCTGTGGGAATTATCCGCACTTCACTCGCGTCGTCTTGGCTGTTTTAATGTCCGTTTGCCAATTCCACGTGTCGAGTTAACTATATTGATGCGTTACTGCTGCTGTCTGCCTCCATTGGTTTGTCCTTGCTGGGTGGTCGTCTCAGGTTGATACTGCTTTGCTTTGTCGCATTATACTTCTGCTAAATTGGTATCTGGTATGTGTTTGCTGCATGTGTACCCTGGCCTGTTCTGCATGAGTTGACTGACGGCGTTAGGTAAGGATGGGGCCATTAGTAATCTGTTTTTTTTTTTAAATTTCTCTCTTTGTTTGGCATCGTCGCAGTACTGTGTCTAAGTATAGCTTTTCTATTTCTCTTTGGTAGGATTGTTCGGTATAAAGGAATTTTCTATTAATGTAGGTCATTAGGTCTACGTTTTGGTGTAGGAGTGGCATACTAGGATTTATTTTGTTGTTTACTAGGAAATTTATTAGGATTCGGGGTGTTCAGTTTGCCATACTTCTGTGTTACATATTATAGCCCTTTTGTGTAGCATTAGAGCAAATATGTTTTTATCTTGTTCTACTATTACCAATTCTTCTAGTGATTGTTTATTAGTGATTTTCTCAACGTGCCCTCTGTAAAGTTGTGACAATTGACTTTCACAACTGTTGTCTTTCTATTGTTCCCAGGTTATTTCGCCTATTGTAGAGTCGAAGCAGTAGCCGTTGATGAATGAGCATGTTACTCCTTCTCATAGGTGGATTTCGTTGTCGTCTTCTTGTTGAGTTGTATCGATCGGTAGCAGTGTATATGTCAGCATTCTCCTGCTCCTGTCTTCTTGATGTAGCTGTCTAGTCCTCCATCGACTATGGACGTGTGGCTGTACATCCCACAGTGAAACATGAGTCTCTCCATCGTGATGAGTCTCTCCAGTGTCACAAATCGCACTGTTATTACTTCCCGAACGATCGCACTCCCGTAAGCAGACTTTAGTTCGCATTAGTACTTTTTACGCGTAATTCCAAACGCACCTTAACCTATAAATACATGTATAGCTGCTTATTGCAGACAATTTTAGCGATAGCTTTACATAAATCTGACTTATAAACTAACCTACATTGTATTGCATATTATTGTGCCTAATGACTATAAACTGATAAATAAATTGATATCTAAACCAATATTAATATGTTAATAATTGGGACTTGTACTTTTTAAATATTTACAATATAATATATCATCTTTCTGTTATATATACACCCTGTATATTAGAGTCATATATTTTTAATTCTCAACTTGTCATCACTTATTGTTTATAGTTACGTATGTGTAACGAATTTTCCTTATTTGAAGAATGTTTTTAGTTAAACTATTTTCAAGCGTATTTCTTAAAATTCAAAATTATTCGTTAACTCTTTCTCAAAATTTCAAAATAATTCAAAGATAGACTTTATCTTTCTCATCAAACACGTTTTCAGTGTTATGATATTTATGTTTCAAGGCTAGTTGATAATATTTTGCTGAGAGCTGAATTTTTACATACTCACATTGTTGATGAAATTTGATACTGACGATATTTTGAACTCTTGGTGTCTGTTATAACTACAATATTTTGTTTTTATTTAATTAAAAAAAACGTTTTCTACACTTGACCTTTATTAGTTGTTTATTTACCAGTGCTCTGACTCAATCTTTTAACTACTTTCTTAGTTGATAGGAATTCAAGTCTGTCAATCAGTTTTGACATAGCAATACAGGATTGGCGTATGGTATCTTACCGATCCAGTTCTTACTAATCAACAGCAGCTTAGACCCCTATTAACTTTAAATTAATTTACTTATTTCTATTTCTTAAAACTTGCTTTTAGTTATAATATACTATTATGTTTTCAAAAAAATTTGTTTTCATTGAACTGTGCTAATATTTAACTATGAATGCTTATATTACCTGTGTTTTATCCTTCGTTCCTTGTTAAAATTTTAGTATTATTCGAGCGGCCGTCTCTTGTAATACCAAGCTTTCAACTTTTCTTATAGTTGTTTTGATATTTTTCGCTATTCATCTATTGCGTCGAAAAACATGTCTGTGTCCTCATCGCTCTGTGTTATTATTGCTGTCTCATTCTTGTTTATTATTCTGTTGTATGTGTTCCATCCTTTCTTTTTCGTTTTGTGGAATATGCCGCAACATTTTCTTTCGGGCATCTTGCCTAGTCTATTCTTTATTCGTTCTGATCTTTTTGGTTGGCTGGTGTCTCCCTGACTTCCTTTTCTTCTTCTCTGCGGTTTGTTAATTGGGGTTCCTGGTCCCCATAATGGCAGTGTTGCCACCTTAGACGGGTCAACTCTTTCTTCTTCCGTCTCTTCTTGTTCTGGTTCTCCTATTTCTTCTTCTTCCTCTGTGGAGTATTCCATTTTTTCATTCTCGTAATATTTCTTTAACCTGTTGACGTGCACTACCTGTCTATTTTTTCCCTTTTTTGTACTTACTGCATACGTCACTGGTCCAACTTTTTCTATGATTTGAAATGGTCCTATCCATTTTTTTTTTAACTTCTTTGAGAGTCCTGTCGTACTACTTAAGTCTCTCAGGTATACCTTATCTCCTTTTCCAAATTCTCTAATTTCTGTATTTGTATTGTATCTTTCAATCCTTGATTCTTTAGCTTTTTCTATATTCTCCTGCGCTTTTGTATATACTATTTTCATTCTTGCTTCTAATTCCGCTGCATAATTATCGTCTAAGTCGTATCTCTTCCTATGCGGTTGTGTTATGAGGTCTATGGGTAATATTTGCTCTGTTCCGTGTAACATATAATATGGTGTGTATCCTGTAGAAGAATGTCTACTTCCTCGATATGCCATTAGTACGTACGGTATCCATTGATCCCAGTCTCTCTGGTTATCCGCGATATAATACGAAAGTATGTCTTTTATGACTCTGTGCAATCTTTCAATCTGTCCATTCGTTGTGGGTGCATAGCTAGCTGTGTATAGCCTTTTGATTTTTAATATATTGCAGACTTCGTTCATAACTTGTGACATAAAGTTGCTTCCTCAGTCGGTCAGTAATTTGTGTGGGGTTCCATGTCTGCATACTATTTGCTCTACGAATGCTTTTGCTATCGTTGCAGCTTTTTGATCTGGTAAAGGTATAGCTTCACAATATTTAGTCAGGTGATCCTGAAATGTAAGTAAATAACGATTTCCATTATGGGTTACCGTTAAGGGCCCAACTATGTCCATTGACGTAATTTCCCATGGTTTACTAACTGCTGTAAATTTTTGTAGTGGCGCTTTTTTGAAGTGTGGTGAAGTTTTCCTTCTGTTGCAGGAGTCGCATTGTTGACAATAGTTTGTAACGTCCGCTCTGAGGGTGGGCCAATAAAATCTATCGGCTATTGTAGTTATCGTTTTTTTGTTGTCCTTGTGACAATGTAGCGGTGTATCATGAAAATCTTCTAAGACCTTTCTAATTAGTGTCTTGGGTATTACTAATCTTTCCGCTCCTCCCTTCTTATCAGAGTGATAGAGCAGTCCTTCCCTGTCTATGTAATAATTTTCTGTACATTTTTCTTCTCCCATCTCTATTTGCTCTTTATATTTAGAAGGATAAATACGTCTTTATGGCAATAAATCGTTTCGATGTCATACAGTTTTGAATTATCACAAAAGCATTGTTTCCTCCACAACTATCTATCTAAACTATCTATCTAAACTTTAAGTAGTTAAGGAACCAATTAGTGCCATAATATGAGTCTAAAAATCCCACAAAATGTAGAATATTCTAGAAAGAAAGGATTAGACCCATTCATAATCAATGCACATTTTGACCTGCTGGAAAAAACTATGACCGAGCCTGAGCTTCTTGATAAGCCTTATAGAGTATGGAACGATAAAAGCAGCCTAAGTATAGATCCAATAAAACTTAAAGTAGTTGATGCAGTCAACAAAGCTTCTTCGAGAACAGAAAGTTCTCCAGGTAAAGAAAACACAATTTTTTTTAATGTTGGAAGTACTTGAAGCAGCGATCCGGAACAACATAACTATATTAAAACTATCACCATACAGCAGTCATCTTTTAGGACTATTAGATCTGTTTGTTTTTCGTCCATTTAAACTAAAATGGGATGAAAAGTTGATAATATCTTGGTAAAGACTGTATGTGGGCCAAATTCTGCCAAAGAAAATATTTTCGCAGTTTCTCTAAGAATCCTGAAAAGCTATTGCAACAGAAGTTATAGGGGTGAATTCCAAACAAGTGGAATTTTCCCAATTGTCAAAAATGTTATACCAGATAAACCTTTCCCACCAGAAGTACTAAAAAGATTCTCAAACTATTCTTAAAGTACTATCCATGTTAACGGGAATTAGATAGCAGATGACACTGCAATGTTTTCTACATTAGCAAATGACACTGCAGTGGTTTCTACTTGAAAAGAAGGAAGTGCTACAAAAGAATCTAGTGTTAACGTATCATTTAAGAACATGTTATTGTCAGTAGTTCATCAAGCACTTAAGCCGGAAGCAACAAAAAAGTCCCGAGTATCTCCTGGTTCTAAAATATTAACCTTACAATAGGTAGTAGGTTGACTAAATGAAATAAATAAAACAGTAAAAAACCAATACTACCAAAACCAGCTAAAAGAAATAAAAAAAAAAACTTTGTCAAGCAGCACAGATTAGCAACCTGCATCTTCGCCTTATATGTTTTCCGACAATTGTGAATACTTTTTGCATTAGTTTGAAGATGATGATAACACTAAAGATGTTAACCAAACTAAAACTAATAATTTTTGGATACTAGGTAGATCTTGCATCAAAAAACTAATAAAGTATTTTGTTGGAATGGTAACAGAGTCACGCGATGATGGTTGGACAGTAAAGTTCACACGATTTGTAAAAAACGAGTTTTAATGGCCAGTAATGGAGGACATGGATACTGTAGATCAAAGTGATATCGTCCTGGTTTTGCCAGAACCAACTGTCAATAGACGCGGTTCTTTTATATTTTCAGTTTTTGAAGTTATACTTATATACGCGCGTTCGACGTTGGAAATTTCTTCGGGAGTGAATCGGCAAAATAATTACATATATAAGATATAGTTAAGAGAGAGACAAATGATGTATTTTCTCTTTCTTTTTCTCTCGAGAATAAAAATGTTCCTGTTATAAATATATTTAATATTTATTAATATTATTATTATTTCCAGTCTGTTCAGATTTGTCTTGAGCCTTGTTAGGCACGTTAAATTATAAATTAAAACTTGTAAATATCTCAAGAAAGTTCAAATGTGTACTTATATCATCGAGCAATAAGACAAAAGAGGGAATGTAAAGGTAGAAGGGGTAAACATATTGATAGACAGGAAGTGCCATCTTGAGAGGCCACTTTAGACAAGGATAGAGAGTCTCTCTCCTTGTTTGACATCAAATTTAGTTGGGTTATGTTATTGTTTGTCCCAAATGTCACATAAAATCTTATTTATATTGAAGGTTTTTAACAATTGTGTCGCATTTTAGACTCTTATCATTAATAATTAATTAAAACTTTCTCGTCTAAGACACATTTTGAAAAATATTATATAGCTACTGTTGATAAGTGTCGAAAAATTTAAATTTGGCGCCTTTGCATTTCCGGATGTGTCCGCCATCAGAGGCCACTTTTTTGGTCTCCTTTTTATAACGATTAGATTCCCTCTTTTGTCTTATTGCTCGATGACTTATATACACAACAAACAACAATTAAATTTTGTATCTATCATTGTCAGACAAATTGACAGTTGTATCACGAAACAATATATTTATTTTATTAATATTATTATCGTGGTATAATTTACCCATATAAATTACCATCATTCTTGTACTCATTGCGTCGAGTAAGGACAATAAATATACGAAGAAGGTTGCGTTTTGATTTAATTTGAGTCTCTTACCACTCATTGACACGTGTTTCTGGGTCTATCCATAAACTTGGAGATTAAAACAAGTGTATCTGAATAAGTTGGCCGCGTTTGAATTTTGGTATTTCAGAAGAATCCTACGATTATCATGGACTCTTCGTCTAGCCATTCACGTCCACATCTGAACATAAGCCTCTTCAAGTCTTCCTTTGCATTGTTTTTTATTGTACGCTACTTGTAGCCAATTTTTCCCAGCAGTCCTTTTCAGATCATCTGTCCATCTCATAGGAGGTCTGCCTCTGGGTCTTTTGTGTTGGTATGGTCTCCAGGTTAAAATTGATCTGTGCCATTTGTTTAGATCGCTCCTAGCTACATGTTCAGCATATTCCCATTTCAGCTTTAATGCTTTTTGCACCACATTGGTGACTTTGGTTTTCTGTCTTATCCATGTGTTTGTTTTCTTGTCCTTAAGTGATATACCTAGCATTGCTCTTTCCATCGCGTGTTGAGTGACTCTAAGTATATTCATATTCTTTTTTGTGATTGTCCATGTTTGTGCCGCATAAGTTAATATCGGAATAATCCGGATCATGGACTCAAAGAACATCAAACGCAGAAGTTACTAGAAGAATAGGAAATAGGCCATATCATGAGAGGGCAAAGATACTCATTATTGCAGCTTATTATGCACGGCAAAATTCAAGGAAAGCGAAATGTGGGAAAACGAAGAATATCGTGGCTTAGAACTTGAGGAAATGGTTTGAATGCAGTAGTTCAGAACTATTTAAATGTATTCAACCTTTGATAGAAGATGGAACTTAAAGAAGAAGATGTTAGGTGTCATCTATTCTTTATATTGTGTTGAAGGTTGAAGTTTAACGGATACACTTCTAATACACTTCTAAGAAAAGTTAAAGCCTTTTTAATCTAGGTGTATCGAAAAATTCTATGAATAAGATAGAGTTGGTAACAAGGTTGTTTTGTAGAGGATGGGAAAAGTTACGGAAGTGGTCAGAACAGTTAAAACTCGCACACAGGAATATTTTGGCCATATTATGCATCACCCAAAGAGATATATTATACTTCATTTGGTAATTAATACAAGGCAAGATAGACAGAAAAGGGGCCAGGTCGAAGAAAAATGTCAGGGCTTAGAAACCTGAGGGAACATTTTAACATATCTTCTGCATCTTTGTTCCAAACTGCCCTTAATAAAATTAACCTTAGTAAATTTATAACGCACATATTGAATAAATTGAGTATAAGAAAGAGCAAAGTAGGTAAAATATATAATTCAAGAATTACAAAGAATCAATTGGATTTGGGGAGTATTAACACATGGAAATATATCAAAAACACATGCTTTGGACAACGGTTTGCCTTAGGGCTCAGTTTTAAGCACTACCTTATTTTTACTTAGCATGAATGACTTTTTCTCATATAGAGAACCACCAATCTGGTACTCAATATATGCTGATGATATTATATTATACTGCCAAGGCAGAGTCACAGCTACCACCAGCACTTTGCTACAAAATATAATAAACAAAATAGACACCTGGTCTACGCGTGCTGGATTTATATTTTCAGCTCCTAATACAAAGTAATTCACTTAAATTATTTTTTCACTGTTACCTGTCATGTCTAAATTATACGAAAAATTACTCTTGAAGAGACTAAAACCGATTATAGAGGAAAAAAGTCTAATTCCTAATTATCAGTTTGGGTTTAGAGCAAACCACTCAATGATAGATCAGGTGCATAGAATAACAGATATCATAGAAAAATCTCTAGAAGAAGGAAAAGTTTGTTCCGCAATTTTCCTCGATGTAGCGCAGGCTTTTGACAAGGTGTGGCATGACGGACTATATCATAAAATGAGATGCTACTTACCAAAACAATATTCTGAACTACTAAAATCATATATATCCGACAGATACTTTCGAGTTAAATATGAGGAAGCATATTCAGAATTAAGAGAAGTTAAAGCTGGAGTTCCACAAGGAAGTGTCCTGGGGCCAGTGCTATACCTGCTCTATACCAGCGATATTCCATCATTAGAACCTAACACAATTGCGACATTTGCAGACGACACATGCATTCTAGCAGTCGGACAAAACCACAAGGATGCAGCTACCATGCTACAGACCTCTTTTGAACAAATTAATATCTGGACCAGCCGATGGCGTATCAAATAGAATGAAACAAAATCTGTTCATTTCAATTTTACTAACAAAAGAGAACAACATATCCCAGTACATATAAATAGAAACCAAATACCTTATGCAAATACGGCAAAATATTAGGGTATGACGTTAGATTCCAAGCTACGTTGGAAAGAACATGTTAAGAAAAAAAAGGAGGAATTAGAAATTAAGTTCAGAAAGATGTACTGGTTAATGGGAAAAAAATCCACTCTGTCTATTTACAACAAATTGCTATTATATAAGCAAGTCCTTAAACCGATATGGACATACGGAATACAGCTATGGTTCTGTACAAAAGAAAGCAACATTAAACATATACAACGATATCAGAATAAAGTATTAAGGAACATCGTTAACGCTCCATGGTACTTTAGAAACTGTGATCTTCATCGAGACCTCCAGATGGATACAGTTATCCAGACAAATAGTAAGTTTGCCGAGAGTCATGAACAAAGGCTCTCCAACCACGTGAACGTCAAGGTTATCAAACTCCTAGACAACGCCAACCAGATAAGAAGACTAAAGAGAACGAAGCCGTTTGATTTAGTCCTATAAGTGAGTGAAAGTGAAAAAGCAGAGTAAAGTGCAGCTAAAGTGTACACGTTAGCTAGTAGTACTATAATGTATTAGAGCCTAAGGAATATTGCTGAATATAACCTTACATAAGTTTCTTGTAATATTTATATATATATATATATATATATATATATATATATATATATATATATATATATATATATATATATAGAACTAACTTGCTTATTGATCATAGTGAATGATCAGATAGCAATAGTCATAAGATTCCTGTTGGAGTTTTAATAAACAAAAAAAAACTTAAATTATTTGCGTTGAATCTTCAGAGCCACCACTCTATCTAAGAAGGAAGCACCTTCTACTTTAATACTTTGTAAGAATATCAGCAAACCTGTAACCTGGTAATAAATCTAATCAATATCATAGAACCTCCCCCAGCAAACTTATCCAATCAGTTTTTCACATTACCACAAATATTATCTACTTTATTAGATTCCATCAACCTTTTCAATACTAGTTTTATCTATACCCCCAAGACAGCTCCATGAATGCACAATCTTTCAATTTTCAATACCGATTTATGCAGATTCGACAAAAGAGAAGCCCAAAAACTGAAAATCCTTTTAAAACATCCTCAACTTAATACAATTTGATGAAGTTTTATACACCGATGCGTCCAAGAATGAAAACTGTTGCGGCTCCGCTGTGTCCACACTAATGACGACAATAAGCTCTGTTCGATTGCCTAAAAGTTGTATCTAGACCGTAGAATTTTATGGAATACTTCAAGCATTAAAGACGTCAATCCATCCTACTTCAAATCAAAGCATAAAAATCGCCATTTGTACTGATTCTCTTTCCTCGATTCATTCCATAAGATGCAGTTTCTCAAAAAACCCACTAGTCCAGGAAATCCATACCATCTGTAACCAACTATATTCTGCTAACATAAAAGTCATAATGATCTGGACTCCATCTCATGTTGGTATATTGGGAAACGAAAAAGCAGACCAAACCGCTAAAGCAGCATGTTCTTTCAACTTAGCTTTTAAAGAGGTCTAAATTTATACGAATCTTAAAATATGGATAAAATAAAACATCCTCAGCTCAAGGGCGGACCTGTGGAGTAAAACAAAAACTAAGCTGCATGACGTTCAACCCAACTTATCTCGCGTCAATATCTCCTCTATGAACAGAAAAAAAATCAGTTATTTACCTTCTACGAATATGGCATATACGTCTCACGCGTGGATACCTTATGGCATCAGAAAACCCTCCAGTATGATTCATCGACTACGAATAGGGCATACACGTCTCACGTCTTAAATACGTGATAGTGGAATGCTGCCAGTCTGATTCTTCCAGCAAAAAGCACAGCCTAAAAGGAAATCTATAAAACATTCTAGGTGTTCCAAACAGTTTTCACAGTAAGTTTAATTCAGCTAATATAAACACTGCATAGTGATAAGCTTAATTGTTTTAAATTTTATAAAATATGTATAATGTTATAATGTTGTAAACTGTACCCGTGTCAATGGCCATAAGCTGTCGAGACACGTTAATTTTAAATAAAAAAAAATTGGATTTGGTAAGAAGCTGTAAAGTTACTAAACTACGAAAGAAAAGTGTTCGAAAGAAACAATGTGAAATATTTTGCTGTAAATTCTCTATTTGTATATATTATTATCAAATCAAAATAGCATAGCAAGAAGTTTAAAATTTTTACGTAAATTAGATTTAATTTCTTAGCGTAGTGTCATTCACTACATTTTCGTACTTACAAATAAAAGACTAACCCTATTTTTCCCAAAAAACGCGTAACAAGCTGTCAATTACTAAGTGTTAGTTGTACACGTGCACGAGCTCTTCAACCACGTTAATTAATCCTTCCGACAACGGCGTTTACGTGAGTGTATTGCCGCTTTCGTGGCCAATAATCATACGTTTAGATCTGTCAAGTACGAATTACCGTTCATTAGTAACCTTTTCAAACAACTCATTAAGAACACTGCTGTAACCTATACGCAAATATTTGAATATGAGTTGTAAAAAAAGACTTAAAAAACTCGTGTCATGTTGTAATATAGTGTGTCGTCTAGTGGAAAAATTAGTGACGTAACTCCAAAAACGAAAGACGTCAGTTAAAAGCCTATATAAAGACTTCAAATTTGATTCTCATTATATATGCTACAATATTCAAAATATTTACTAATTATAATCGAACAAGTAAAAAATGTATAGTACCTAATAAAATAGGATGACTATCTAGGCACATTCAAATAAAACAATTTTTTGCAATTATAATTAAAAATAATTAAAAACAAATCCAGAGAAGTGTTTATCAATATGCAAATTCTATTTAGAAGGCTGAGTATTATTTATTAGTAATTTGGATGGTCTCATGCCAGAGTGAACCAAAAGCCGAAATTAAAAGTTTGCCGACCGTAGGTACGACAGTTTAAAGTTAAAGAGATGTTATAAAATATACACAAAATATTATAATAAAGTATGAAAGGATTAAGACCTATTCCAAAGAACATTTCTTTAAATATTTTAGTAACAGCACATGATTTTGTCTATTTTTAAGGCTCTTTGTCAATGCTTGGAGTACATGGTTCACTTTGGCATACTTTTTAGCATTTAGTTTTGTCTGGCATGAGAAGTATAAATAAATTGTTCTTTTTGTTTGTAATCAGGTTTATTAACACATCATTAAAATTAAACTAAGAATACATAAGAATAAAATACAAGAATGATGAGTTAATAAATTGCACAAATATGTAAAAAAATATTAGTAGCAATATTTAGATCGCATTGTTCATCTCATTTTCCTCTTCATTGTTATTGTCATTCTCTTTTTCAATGTCATCTTCCAATACTTCACTTAATTGAAGTTTATTGTAAAATTGGTGATGGCATGGTGGTACGAATTGCAAAAGTGATCTGATATCATTAAATTTTGCTTGACTTAATTTCCTTCCTTCAGGGTAAAGAATGCTTAAGTTTAAAGAAGCTAGGTTTACAGGTCGGCCTTTTAGTCTCTTATTTAGATTTACTGAATAAAATTGTATTTCTTTGTTATGTGTGTATTTAAATTCCATAACTCCTGGATGGTCTTGAGTAAATTTCATTTGTTTTATTTTTAACCATTCAACTTTTTGTTCATCTGTGTGTTTTTTGCGGTTTACCAGATTTTGTTTTAATGCATCTATACTCTTGAAATCCTCTTTTTTCATGCATACTACTTTAAATTTGTTCTTTTTAACTCTTGAGTTTGAAATTATGTTATGCCATTGTGTTATGCCACATAAATTTCAGGATGATATTTCAACTTTTTTTCTATATCATCAAAATCGCTATCGTTTTGTAGATATGAATGTCCTGGCTCAGCAAACTTATGAACTACTTCCTTTATGTTTAAGGTAAGGCACTGCTCTATGTACATCCATAAAGCGGCAATATTAATATTGCGGTTTTGGCCGCCACATGAGTCGGACCAAGCAATCAATGTGTCCTTATGATCATGGTTATTTATAAATTTTAAAATACTGGGTGATTAATGATCCTATTTCCTGGAAACCTCGTGAGGCAGTGCTCTCATCCCAAACATGCATTGTCCCGACATCATTTTCAAAATTATGTATATCAAGATTGTAGCATGAAACCTGCCTCTTATAGTATACAACTCCTGTGGTTAGTTAAGGAAGAAGCATTACTTTCTGAAGATCAAAACTAGTTACTGTAGCTTTCCCTTCTTCACCAATATTCACGTCTTGATTTAAATCTGAGCGGGCTAACTGTACTTTTCTGTGGTGTAGTTTCTGGTTTAGTTTCTTAGCCTTTAACATCGCTTCATCAAAAGACCATCAAAGTATATATACCATTAAAAAATGGCGTAAGAGGTCATTGCCTACAAGATCTCTTACACAAATATTCCCGCACTAGTTTTTCCAGGGTATCAACGACACTTTGGTTTATTTAAATAATTTTAAAATTTTAGGCTTGAAATATTCATCCAGTTCAAGTAAGCTTTGTGCACGCTCCATGGCAGAATACAAAACAACACATTTTTTGGGCTTGGAATATAAGACATTAAAATAATGCATTTACTAGAAATAAATTGCAACTAATAACTACTTCGGCCGGTGAAGTTTAGAAGTGGTTATTTTTACTTAGCTATAGCACTAAACATTTAACGGTATGTGGAAAAAAAAGTCAAGCTTCTATATATTCCGAACTTGGTGGAAACCATCTAGGAGTTAATTGTTGGCATGCGGGAGACATTTACCTAATTTACTGTTTTCGGTAAAAAAGAAACATTATATTTGAAATTAATACCCGAATCAGCTAGTACATTTCACTTATTGATAAAAAAATGCTTACTTACGGCCCGTCCATCCATGTCTCCGTTTTACTGTTCCATGTTATTGTGTACATGTTTTTTTTTCGTCGATGGGGTATGTAGATGTATGAGCGACTTCATACATGGCACAGTATTCGGTATATAGTAAAAAATATCGTTCCGTTAAAAAATGACATTCCGTTTCGTCATTTTAAGGTCGATTCAGACACAATAGTCCCGTCACAGTCTCGGTGCCGAACCGGTCCTGTTTGGTCACAGAACTAAAATGGTTCTACCGTAAATGTAAATGGTTCTACCATTGGAATGAATAAATAAATAAATAAACTATTAATTATCTGACAGCTGGGAAACTGTTCGTCGCCTGATAAATGTGAATGCCGGCGCCATATTTTTATTAAAGAATATTTTGTGTGACGGATTGTTCGGTTCGGCGCCAGGACTGTGACGAGACGTGACTGATGTGTCTGAATCGACCTTAATACTGGACGACGAAACAGTTAAAAATATATGGATACGTAGAATTCTAACGGATGGATACTATGTCCGTAGCGGACTACGTGTGCTGGGTGTAGGAAAGGGAGTGATGCGACAGGATTTGACTCGTATTTTTTTATTGTAAATTTAAAGAGAACGCACGTTATAATGTGTAATAATTATCATTATCACAGATCAACCATATCAACCAAGGAGTGGGAAAAGTTAAAAGATAAGGAAATGTTAGTTAGTTTGGTGGAAGATAGGCCAGTCCTTTACGACAAGACGCTGGATAAATACAAAGACAATACTGCAAGTATTGCAGGTTGGAGCGCAATATGCGTTATTTTAATCGAGGATTTTGATGCCATGGAACAGACATGAAGACAAGAGTTTGGTAAGTGTCTGTTTTATTATTTAATTACAATCTAAATAGCTTTATCCTGCCATGGAAGTAACCCGGCTTCGGACATGAAATACTTCACGAATTCTGTTCGAACTTAATTGGCAGTATTAACTCCTCGTGTACTCTTACTTCATGGGTTAGGTTTTCGTAACTAAATTCTTCAGATAAGCTATTATCACTGTTTGAGCCCTCCTTGTCTCTTATAAAGTTGTGTAGTATAGTATATGTCTTAACAGTCCGTACAGCTGTTGTTTTATTGATGTCTAGAGGCCGATGTAATATTCCTCCACTTATTAGATAAGATACCGAAGGTAAATTCAACGTATCTCCTAGCTCTAGTCAAACGATAGTTGAATATTCGTTTATTTTTGTCCAGATGCATCCCACCAAACCGTTTTAGTAAATTTTCGTGTAATCCGAAACCTTTGTCTCCAATGACCACATAAGGAACTCTCATTTCTGAGTCTCTTGTTAATGGACACGGTGCTGGTATGTGTAGACTGTTGTCTAGAATCTTTATCCAAAATGTTGTCTCCTTGACTATTAATTGATGAATCGCATTCTTTTCCATAAGATTCGGAGTCTACGATCGCTAATAATATGACGGAAAAAAGTCCTTGTAATTGATATACAGTGAGCCGCTATTTAGTGGTTTTTTTAAGTCGGATATGTTTTTCGTCGACAGCTCCGAGACATTGGGGAATATTAGCTTTCTTGTTAAATCCACTTGCTATCCGTTCCCATTCGTCGACTGATGTAGGAAGTCGCATAAATTGTTCATTTAAATTGTTTCACATGCAACGTGAAAGTTCTTTAATAATATTGCGAACAGTCAATACACCAACACGATAAGTGTAATAAAGATCTTTAAATACATACCCGGATACTTCATACCTAAAAATAAAATTGTTTTATACTTGTTTTATAAAAACTTGTTATGAAAAAGTGGAGACAAATGGAAGATGTCTAAGTAAGAACACTAAAAGATAAAAAGAATTGCAAAACGTCTGGTTCCGCTCTCTCAAACACGCAGCCCTACAAGTACCATAATCAGATGCTGTTTTTGAAAAAAGTAGTTGCTGCTGGTGAAACGCACGAAAGCGTCTCTGCAAAACAAACTGAAGAACACATCGAAGATGACACCAGGACATCGAATAAACCTACAAACGAAGATACCACTGTGACTACAATGACACAATTTGACAATGACAGTCAAAAGGACAAACAAATTCTAGCTCCCCTGCCAAAACTCAGAGCATTAGCCAAAAGAAATTTTAATAAAATTGATGTCAAAATGATGTCCTACATCGACTCTCAGATAAAATCGAAGAAAATTAAGCAGGATAATCGCAATTTATCATTCTTCAAAGGTATTTTGACGTCCTTGACTTTGCTTGATGATGAGGATGATGACCAAACTTTGAAATTCCAATCAGGAGTGATAAACCTACTACAAAATATTAAACATAGGAGAGTTGACCAGTCATCTTATGAGTGGTCATCCTATACACAAACATCTGGTGCTAGTCACTATCAATCCCAGGGCTATTTTAGTAGACCATAGCCTACTGATAATGCACTATCGCCAGTAAAATCTGTATACAGTGATGCTACGTTGGTAGATCGATAGAATTGGTAGACGGTAGAATTTTAAAAATAAAAGTACTTACCTTAAAAACATTGCTAGTATTTCTTCTGTGTAGATACTTTGCTCTATCGAGTAGTATCTTGTTTTTTTAAATACTTTTCTAATAGTTTAGGAAGTTCATTCAAAGTAGACATTGACATACGAAAGTAATTGTAAAATTTCGATTCATCACCTCGTAACTGACTCATAAGTAAACTTTGGGCCATAAGTTAATGCTGCTAATAACGTTGAATCTTCCTTCTTTGACGATAGTACCAATACAACACGACAGCGTCCATCCTTGTAGAATACCGGCGTATACACTGCGAGTTTTTTGTTCACATCGCATCCAGTAATGACGGATTCGTTGAACGTTATACGGTGTCTATGTGTACAGAGCATAAATTTATTACGTATCCGTTAAAAAGGAACCAGTAAAACGGACTCCGATGTGTGAACGGGCCGTAAGACGAAAACAAAATTTTCTAAATGCGAATATACCAAAGTTTTTTCAATATACTCTTGTGTGGATTCTTAAAAAAAGTGAAGATATATAATGTGAAACGATTATTTTTTAAAATAGGTAAAGAAATAATAATAAGACTTACTCACAATCAATTTAATTTAACAATCTGACGACCGGTTTCGCTTTCTACAATTTGCAAAGCATCTTCAGGTCGAGATACAAAGTTAAACTAATGCTGCAATAAATTAAACCCAATTAGGGTGGTGTCTCATAAAGATAAAATAAACAAATAAATTAGTTCATACAAATTATAGTAATTATGCCAATATTACATGTCTGTGGTTTTCAAAATGAATAATTTGAATATATAAAAGGTATTGACAGACAAGGTAAGGCCCACAATTGGTATAAAGTAGCAATATTATATTGTAATAAATTAATAAATGAGCAAATAAATAAAACAAAACAAAACAAACATTACTTACATGCCGGTACTCTATTAATTGATGGATGGTAGGTCATGGTTGCAAAAATCATGTATTGTTGATTGGAGAACTTTAATGTGCTATTGCAGTTGTTTTGACAATAAACGGGAAGTTCTTGAGGAGAACAGATTTGATCCAATGAATTAGAGATAGGTATATTGTGGTTGTTTGTCAGCTGAAAGTGATGTTCTTTACTATTGTATTATTTAAATTATTTACACTTATATCAGAGATATATTTTTTTTTTTTATATTTTTTTTTTTAAATATATCTTTGATATAAGTGTAAATAATTTAAATAATTTAAATAATACAATAGTAAAGAACATCACTTTCATCTGACAAACAACCACAATATACCTATCTCTAATTCATTGGATCAAATCTGTTCTCCTCAAGAACTTCCCGTTTATTGTCAAAACAACTGCAATAGCACATTAAAGTTCTCCAATCAACAATACATGATTTTTGCAACCATGACCTACCATCCATCAATTAATAGAGTACCGGCATGTAAGTAATGTTTTTTTTGTTTTGTTTTATTTATTTGCTCATTTATTAATTTATTACAATATAAGATTGCTACTTTATACCAATTGTGGGCCTTACCTTGTCTGTCAATACCTTTTATATATTCAAATTATTCATTTTGAAAACCACAGACATGTAATATTGGCATAATTACTATAATTTGTATGAACTAATTTATTTGTTTATTTTATCTTTATGAGACACCACCCTAATTGGGTTTAATTTATTGCAGCATTAGTTTAACTTTGTATCTCGACCTGAAGATGCTTTGCAAATTGTAGAAAGCGAAACCGGTCGTCAGATTGTTAAATTAAATTGATTGTGAGTAAGTCTTATTATTATTTCTTTACCTATTTGATATGGACTCACACAAGCAACACATTCATGATTTGATTATTTTTTCTTGTCTAAAGCCAACGACCAGTCATTTACACACGTAAGTATATTTATTACTATCGATTATCAGGTATAAAACCGTGTCCAGTAGCAGAAATTCTCTGATGTATAATTATAAAGTTTATAAAAGTTTCTTGAATAACGGAATTCATAATTTTAACCATCATGAACGTTAAACTTATTGGCCTATAATTATAATACTTCAGCTTATCATTTCTGTTGTAAGTAGGAATATTAGATGAGTCAGATTGCATGATAATTGACAGCGGATAACTAATAGAGGTTAAGCATATTTTCAAGGGCATTATAACTTTAATGGTTTTTTCTGGTTCCAAACAAATTCTGTCAAAATCGTGAGAATTTCTAGGTGAAGCCATAAGTAATGCATCGGGGTTGTTATCCTCTTTTGTAAAACTTATCTGTAAAAAAAATTTACCTGTAAAATATTAGCAATCTTAGAATTACTTTTCGTTGGTCTGTGTCTCTATTTTGTAACAATTGAGTTGATGCTTACGATAAAAAAATTTCTTACGTTTAAAAAGAAGTTTTTATTTGAATTTGTGACAAATTGGTTCTCCAAATTCTGATATGCTTTAGGAATAGTGTGGAATTATATAGCAGGTATAATTAATATCTAATTAAGTGCTTCTGGTATCTTTTTGATAGCATAGTGTTTCGTCATTCAATAAAATCTAACACATTCTTTAATCAGACGTATACGCAATGCTCTCGTTGGCACGATATAGGCGGATAGCTAATAGATGAAAAAACAAATGAATACAAAAAGTCTCTAGCTTTTCATATTCGCCCCGTGCGTGACTGACGCGACACCTATTGCCTTCATCTGGCAGTTTTGGACCTCCCAAGTTGAGGTTAAACATAAATATGTTAAAGACATACGAAATTGACAATTATTAATAATAAGTTTTTTAATTATATTTTTTCAGTTCATGTACAAAATACATGTAGTATTAAAAACTGGATTTCTATAAATTCATCATAATTTATCTTTTCAACCCCAAAGTGAAAAGAAAGAGAAAATCTAGTACTGGCAAATCAAGATTTTCATGTGGCAGAGCATGTAGTTAAAAACAATAATACTAAAAGTTATGATATAAAAGCTAAAATCATCAGGCAGGCTGCAGTTAGCTTAGAGCCTTGTAAAATATCATTTAAGGTAAATTATTGAAATTTTTCCTATTTCGATTGCATAAAAATGAAATTATGTGATATTTATTTTATTATAATAATAGCACGCATCCATCTTTTTCTTTCCTCTAATTTATATGTAATCTTTGGAAACCTAAAAAAACTACACTCACTATTTTTGCTATTATTTGCACAATTAAATACGCAACATGTATTCGCACCCATTTTTGATAAAATTTATGCTTAAAAGATAGGTCCAATTTTGTCATATTTTGCCACTACGCACGCTGGCATCGTTTCAAGGTACTACTACCGTGGTTACGCACGGAGCGAATAGGGCCCATTTAGACACTTTTAATAGTTAAATACTACTGAACCAAGTATAGTTTCATGCCAAAAAGAATGAAAAATAACAAAACCCCAGGATGTGATACAATAACCAATAAATTTTTAAATATTTTTAAAATTTAATATTAGATTTATAGACAAATAATGCATAAACAATGAAAAATTGCCGTGATATGTCCTATGCATAAAAAGGAAGAAAAATTATTTAAACAATGCAAGAGTTAAATGTGCCAAGAAACTAATCAGATTAGTAAAACTATGCCTAACCAACACCAAAACAAAGTAAGAATCCAAAATCAACTGTTTCATGAATTTAATATTAACGAAGTTCGGGCTGTTTTATCGGTACACCAAAATCTAGAGACAGTGTGTTCTCTGTTATTTACCTACAAAATGTCTCGAAATTTGGACACTTTATTCAAAATTATGTTGCCTTTAAACTGATGGTTTTACTTTTTAATTTTTTTTTGAAAGTTCTTTTGAAATATCGGATTATGCAGTTTTACGTTCTATTATAACCAAACTTTTTACACCCATCACTTGAAACAGTGTTTTTTCTGTAATCGTTGATTTTTTTTACCTTTCTGTATTCAGTAATAATCGAGAAAAGCGTGTTCAAACTTTGAAGAAAATTGTTAAAAAAACTGAAATGTAATAGTGAAACGTGTTACTCATCATTGGCACTTATAGTTTCTTGGTTATTGCCTTCGTGACGTCAAATCTCATGAACGTACGGTCAGTTAGTTCGATTTGAAATCATTTTCAAGCTATAACTGTGAAATTGTTTATTTGTTTGTATTTATTTTGTATATACACTACAATATTTTTATGTTATTTTAAATTAATTATAAATAAATACCATGATGTTTTTTGCAGTCACGTTTTACAAATTTTATTCAATACTATATTTAGCTACGACATAAATTAAAAATGTGATAATTATTTTTAAAACATCTACGATAATCAATCAAAAAAGGTATTCCTGACCAAAATAATTTGAATGGAGAATAATGCATTTGTTGTCATTAAACTACTGGTCGGCCGGAGCCACTGAGTAAACAGCTATACCCGTCGGCTGGCGTAAGCAGTGTAGAAAAGTAAGTGATTCGCCCATTTCAAATCGCAGTGTGCTTTGACTGCTAAGACAGCCTTAACTACAAGTAACTTCAACTACTACTAAGCTAACACAAGATGCGCTATCCATAACACTTGTGACGTAGCTTACGCAGATGATATAGGCATAATTAGCTGGACATTGAAAGACCTAGAAAAGATTTATATATATTTTAAGGAAGCGGCACATAATATAGGTTTAGAAGTTAATATATCAAAAACAAAGTATGTGAAAACAACTCGGGAAAACTAGTACTAAACCAGAGGCTTTTCTTAGATTGGAACAACAGACGCAAGCAAAATATACCTATGGATCTTTAGAGGAGAATGAAAAATGGCATATAAGAATGAAGCACGAAATAAATAGATATTTAACAGACCAACTATTACTATTGTTCCGAAGCTATTTTCATTTGACATTTTAATGTAATTATACATAATGTAAATAATATGTAAATAAGAATAAGTCACAATTGAAGGTTAAAGTAGGTTTATTGACGTTTCAATTTCCACTTCTGAAATCGTTCTCAAAATACAAACATTAGTAAATTAAACAAATTTTGTTCTTATTAATAATAATATTACTAATAATTCAGACATTCAAGACAAGAAGACATTCAGGAGTTTTGGGGAAATCAACTTTCCACCCAGCTACTCTTAACACTAATGCTGGATGGATAGAAGATACGACGCACAACTGTCAACACTACCGCACAACTATTTATGAACCCTTCACCACAGAAGAAGTCTCTAATATCATCAAAAAGCTTCATAACTGGAAATCTTCTGGACCAGACGGAGTTCAAAACTTCTGGCTTAAGAAGTTCTGGAGTGCTCATGAGGGCCTGTTAACATTAATTAATCGTGTTATTTCTAATCCGCAGGAAATACCATCATTCCTAACTCAGGGAACAACTTATTTAATACCGAAGGATCAAAATAATACCCAAGATCCAGCCAAATACCGCCCAATTACGTGTCTTCCAACTCTGTATAAATTGGTCACATCCTGTATAGCCCAGCGTATCTACGAACACTGCGCTCTAAACAATATCATAGAACCTCAACAGAAAGGATGCGCTAAGGGCTCCATGGGTTGCAAAGAACAACTTATTATCGACTCAGTCATTTCTAACCAGGCATACACCAAAAAAAAGGAACCTCTTCACTGCCTTTATTGACTATAAGAAAGCCTTTGACTTAGTGCCGCATAAATGGCTTGTAGATATATTAAGAATATATAAAGTCTAAAGACTAAAATTCACCTTCAAATACCTGGTGAAAACAATATCGAAACGGAAAATATCGCAATTAACCGCGGCCTATTCCAAGGAGACTCGCTGAGTCCCTTGTGGTTCTGTCTAGCGATGAACCCACTATCCCAGCTATTGAACTCCACTGACTCAGGTTTTAGCATTAAAAACAACAACACTGTAGTGGCGAAGCTTAATCATCTGTTGTATATGGATGATTTGAAACTAATGGCTTCCACTCGAAATCACTTAGATCAAATGCTAAAAACTGTAGAAACTTTTTCAAAGGATATCATTATGCACTTTGGGTTAGACAAATGTCGTGTACTAAATATAGTCAAGGGAAAGGTTCAGCCCGGGGGATTCGATATGCAAAATGGCCAAAACATCGAGGCTATGGGCGAAAATGATATGTATAAATATCTAGGAGTAAAGCAAGTGCGGAAAATTGACCATAAACAAATGAAAATCGAATTAAAATCAGAGTTCATACAAAGAGTAAAACAGCTACTCTACTCACATCTTAATAGTAAAAATTTGTTTAAGGCATTAAACACCTACGCATTTTCCGCGCTTAGCTACTCATTTGGGATTATTAAGTGGACTAAAACGGATATAGAAACTCTTCAGAGAAAAGCATTATCCTCGAAGTGCAGTAGAAAGAACGACATTACCGCGGTATTTAGGAGGACGAGGACTTATAAATATAAGCGAGCAATTAGATAAACAGATAACTAATTTAAGAACTTATTTTCAGGTGCAGGCGGAGACATCTACTCTTCATCGCGCGATTTGCGCAGTAGATGACACAACACCGATCAAACTGAGGGAACAAGAAATGCGCATAAACCATCTTACTAACAACGAAAAAATGCGCATCTGGATGGGTAAACCTTTGCACGGGCGACATCCGAATTAAGTCAGTCAAGACTATGTCGACAATATAGCGTCGAACTATTGGCTGACATCAGGAAAGATGTTCCCTGAAACAGAAGGTTCATTACTCGCCATTCAGAATCAGGTTATACAAACCAAAAATTACCTGAAATATATCGTCAAAGACCCTCAGGTCCAAAACGAAAAATGCCGATATGGATGCCAAGCCCAAGAAACTATACGACATCTTACCGGAGGCTGCCAGGCATTTGCTGCAACTGAATAAAAGGAACGGCATGACTCAGTAGGGAAAATCCTCCATCAAGAGATAGCTTTTAAATTGGGTCTTCTACAAACAAACCATCTCCCATATTATCAATACGTTCCTGAGAGTATGCTGAAGAATGACAACTACAAGCTATACTGGGATCGCACTGTGCTCACAGACCAAACTGTAGCACATAATAGACTAGATCTCATGCTAGTTAATAAACTAACAAGACAAACAACTCTAATCGATGTGGCGATACCTAACAACAATAATCTGGGTGTTAAGTACAACGAAAAGATCGCCAAGTACAGAGATCTGGAAATACAAATAAGAAGACAATGGAGAATGGAAAATACCCAGACGATACCTATTATTCTTTCTACCACTGGAGTCATTCCGAAGAACCTCCTAGAAAACATAAAAAAGCTGGGTCTAAATGAACATCTATATAAGGTCATGCAGAAAGCTGTCCTACTTTCGACGTCCAGATGCGTGCGAAAATTTTTAGGAGATACACCGTACCAAGTCACCTAGGACTCGATAACATGGAAAGACTCCCACCAGAGCTCAATCCTTTTGATACCGTAGGGATGAGTGAATTTTCCCCTTAGAGGGAGTGTGAACCGTATGGCTAAATCTGGGATTCAATTTTATCTGACTTATTTATATTGACAATTCAGACATACATCATATATTTTAAAGTAGACGACTTAAAAATGCTATTACCAATATTGTTGAGTTGCGCTCCTGGAACGACTTTACTTGTAAGATAGTTCATTCGATTACATGAAATCAACTTTATGGATCAATGAAAAACCAGGAAAAAACCTCATATTACTACCCCACATGGTTAGTATTTAGTCGTACATTTTGTTTACTTTCCTTAAACACCAAATTCTGATTTTATATGTTGGCTATTTAAAAAACATAGATTATGTATCCTCTATATATGTTACTGACTTACTCGTACTGGTATTTTCTTTTTAATAACATTCTCTTTTTATATGGGTAACCAGATCCTTCTACATTCTGCCGAGTAATTTGCGACACAATTGGTCATTTAGCATAATTAGAGCCGCTTCTTCGATTTTGCTCTTTTTACCACCGTTTCTTTATAAATACAATTTTTTGTTCTTTTTTGTTCATTGTTATGTTAAGTTTTAAATAAAAATTTTTATATAAATAATACTAATTTTTTTTCTGTCAGATATTCTTAAGTTAAAGTTGATTTCATATAATCGCATAAACTGTCTTACAATAAAGTCGTTCCAGGAACGCAACTTTATTTGCAGCATTATTGGCAATATCATTTTAAAGTCATCTACTTTAAAATGTATAATAAATGTCTGAATTGTCAATATGTATGAGTCAGCTAAAACAGCTAAAATTAAATTATTAGAAGAATTTTTCATCAAGCAACAAATACCAAAATTTTGTTTAATTTATTTATTGGTTGTATTTTGAGAACGATTTCCGAAGTGGAAACAAAAACGTTATTTTAACCTTTAATTAAGGCTTATTCCCATTAGAATAGTATTTAATAAATAAAAATCTGAACTTCGCCAGCCTTTCTACAATTACAAAGTTATTTTAGGTAGTTACAGTAAAACCGTAATAGAAAAGTTCTTCTTCTTCTAAATGTGCCTATCTTCTTGCCTTGTAGAATCAATTGTAGAAGTCGGTATTTATCATTACGCATGATGTGGCCAAAGTAAGCCAATTTTATGTTTTTTATGGTGTTAATAATCTCTTTGTATTTTCTTAGCCTGTGGAGAATAGTTATGTTACTTGGTACCCTTAACATACGTCAGTAGCACCATATTTCAAATGCCTCTAATCGTTTTGTGACATCTTCTGTAAGGCTACAGCTTTCTACTCAATAGAGGAGAACACTCAAAACGTAACATCTAAGAATTCTTTTGCGTATTATGTGCATTTATGTGTATGTGTTTATGTTGGTGTTCTTATTCATGATCATTATTTTTGTATTCTTGCAATTAAGTTTTAGGCAATATTTGTTACATGCTTCTACAACGTTATCAATCATCCTTTGGAGCTACTTCGCACTATCTGTCAGAAACTCTGTATCTCTTTTTCGACTGTGAAGATCTCGACATATATATATATATATTTATAAATATATATATATATATATATATATATATTTATAAATATATATATATATATATTTATAAATATATATATATATATATATATATATATATATATATATATATATATATATATATATATATATATACATCCCGATGTATTCATGTTTGTAAACATCCATGTATAGAAATTTACAACTAAGTACTTTTAAATATGAGCAATTATAATTTAATGCACACTTTGATGTAGCTGATAGAGGGATATACCACGTATTTGGCATACATTTACACTTACTTTTTCTGTTCTTTTGCCTGTATTTGTGACCAAAAATATTAAAGATATATTATTTTAACAAAAACAGGTATATCTGTTAATAACTTCAAAACTCAACAGTTTTGGAGATAATTGCATTTTCAAAATTAGTTGCATAATTCTGATTTAAGGCAATTACTCCAAGCAACAAAGGAAAATAGACAAAAACATTAATACTTCTTAATATTGGTATAAAATATCTTTAACTAAAATTAATAGTTAACGAAATATTAAATAAAATAAATATATCAGCAGGATAACTAATAATAGGATTTGACAAAATAACAGAATAATAGAATTTGCATAAAACATTTTAGGTTTTATGTTAAATTAAAGTCAAAATGAAAATATTTTGTTTACAAACCAAACTAAGAAATACGTAAACTAAATAACATAACTTTTTGTCAAAGTGAGTGTTCGATATGTCCACCATTTTATTTAATTCTTTTATCAATATATTCCATAAAAGATCTCTCATATTAAATAGCATCATTGGTTCTAAAGAAGCTGCAGTATTTATTTCTTCCAATAGTGGGATGCGAATGTTTATGGGATTCTTATAGACACCTTGTTTTAATGAGCCCCTACACCAAAATCAATTTCATTAAATTCTGGGCTACGTGGTGGCTATATTGTATAATGGATGAATGTATTCTTTTGCATACATATCCAAATCTTATGGTATATAATGGCACTCCATATTAATTGTCGCAGAGGATAAATGTATTAAACTGTGATGTATCTCGTTCAGTGGTTTCTTAAATACATACGGAACCACCTAGCGATGACATTACTTATTTATATGATTACATTACAGCTTACTAGTAATTATAATTACATCTCGAACAAATGGACTATTATGATTTACTAATGAACTAATATTATGCTGAACTAAATTGTCTGTTTGTTTACTATATTGATAACAATATCGGTTATTAGGCCAACGATGATATTTTTGTAAAAATGCTGTGTCTTTAAGGTTAGATTTGTAGCAAAAGTGTTATGAAACAAGACACCTATTTGTTATTTAATACCTGGGTTCTAGTTTCTAATTCTCATAACAAAAATAAGTAAACAATTTACGTAATGAATAATAAGTTTTTTTTAGGATTTTTTATGAATTAAATAATTATATCAATATCTTAAAACATTGCCAAGGAATATGACTACCATGATCAATTCATTGTTCAGAAAAGTTGTATTTAAGTATGTTCTTACTGCCTTCTCTCTAGAATGTGGTGCTGTACCATCTTGCATAAAGCACATATTTTTGACTTTTTAGTATTGTGCAATGGATAAAAAGTAATACAACTTAAAAAGCGATAGAAAAGGGAAATTGTAAACATGATTACGGCCAACGTTTGAATACGGACACAGGACCTAAAGAAGAAAATGAAGAATATTATCTCCAATAAGACATCTGGCTGCCATAACCAAGCATTTTGTAATGTTACATTCTCATATTTGATCTGATCTACGTGGTGGCTATAATGTGTAATGGATGAATATATTCTTTTGCATACATATCCAAATCTTATGGTATATAATGGCACTACATAATAATTGTCGCAGAGATTAAATGTATTAAACTGTGATGTATCTCGTTCACTGGTTACTTAAATACATACGGAACAACCTAGCGATGACATTACGTATTTATATGATTACATTACAGCTCACGAGTAACTATAATTACATCTCGAACAAATGGACGATTATGATTTACTAATGAACTAATATTATGCTGAACTAAATTGTCTGTTTGTTTACTATATTGATAACATATACATATTTTTTATGAATTAAATAATTATATCAATATCTTAAAACATTGCAAAGGAATATGACTACCATGATCAATCCAATGTTCAGAAAAGTTGTATTTAAGTATGTTCTCACTGCCTTCTCTCTAGAATGTGGTGCTGTACCTTCTTGCAATAAGCACATATTTTTGACTTTTTAGTATTGTGCAATGGAGAAAAAGTAATACAACTCAAAAAGCGATAGAAAAGAGAAATTGTAAACATGATTACGGCCAACGTTTGAATACGGACACAGGACCTAAAGAAGAAAAGGAAGAACATTATCTCCAATAAGACATTTGGCTGCCATAACCAAGCATTTTGTAATGTTACATTCTCATATTAGAGTTGTTTTAATAAGAATAAACTATGAATTATGCTTATTTACAGGTATTCAATGCTCTATCGCACAAGTATCACAACTAAGAATTATTATGCAGCTGACTTATAAAATGCGATTATTTTGTAAACAGTTGATTTTTGAGGTTACTAACAGGAGTACCTTTTTTTTGGAAAAATAATGTATCTTTAATATTTTGAACACAAATTGAGCTAACTTAATGAGCAAAAAATATAAGCGCAAATTTATGCCACACATGTAGCATAAGTGGCGCCCTCTATCAGTTGCATTAAAGTGTGTATAAAATTATAGTTCATCCTACTCAAAAGAATTTAATTGTAAATTGTTGTCCACAAATATTTACAAACGTAAAAGTTATAGTGGAAAATAAAATTTTAAATTTCCACTTTAACACCCTGTATCTTTCTTAATATCAACATGTTATTAAAGCAAGTTGGCTTAAATCATAATATTTTAAAGTGCATAATCTACGGTTTCTGTTTGTACAATTACTTAAGGACCACTCTGTATATATCATTTTTCACAAAAACATGCTTGCACGTCATTCAATATTTACGACTTCAGAACCCCACAGCATTGCCAAAACATCATCATCAGAATAGTTTGTAACAGTGGCGGCTGGTGTGGTAAAATTTTGGGTAGGCCAAGCCAGCAAATTACATCGTAAATTTAGCTCCATATCCTGTGAATCTTTTATTATCGCCCAATTCCAGTTATTGAAACTTTTTGAAAATGGTTAGAAAATGTAAGGTCATTTCTCCAGCTCTTTAACATTGCAACACTTCTGGACACTCAATTGGCACACTATTGAACATAATTATTTTTCTTCTGCAAGATGTTGTATAAAAACTCAGTGTGTTGAAATATATCACTAAAAACATTTAATAAAAATACAAATTCCAAATCCTCCAACTTACGTTTAAAACCATCTGCCTGCCTAATTGATTTTGCATTTGATTCTGGTCAATTCATTATGCCCTGAAAGACTTGTAACAATTTTTTTCTTTCTTGTGACACAGCATATACTACTTTTGCATTTAAATTCCATCGTACTTCATTATTTGTGGTAATTCGTTTTCAAAGTATTTTATTTAAAAAATAGGACCGTTTGGACGATTGGTGAAAATAAGCTGGAATACCTTGAAGCGTTGAGAAAAATATTTTGACTGTTGTAATGGTGGAGCAACTTTTCTGTAAAACTAAGTTGAGACGGTTAGCGAAACAATGGGTAAATATTGCTAATGGTGCAGAATCTCTCACTAATTTTTGAAGTCCATTAAGTTGTCCCGACATAACACTAGCTCCATCGTAGGTTTAAGCAATTAATTTAGCCTTACAGTCAAATTTACCAATTACACTAAACAATAAGTCACGTAACGCTGGAGCACTTCGGTCTTTCCGTAGATCAAAAAAACCTAAGAAATATTCTTGAATAACGCCTTTTGTGTTTCCATTTTGTGTGTTTTGTGCGAACTTTCGATAAGCTACTAAGAAATTTTAATAAATAATAATTACGAACATTTAGTTCTCAATCATTAAATAACAGTGCGAGATAGATAATTAACTACGACCAGTGCGGGTTGGTTACATTTTTATTTCTCTAACCTTTTGTATTTTTGTAAATTTAGATTTGATTAATTTTTGTTATCTGCTATAATTGTTATTAATTTTTTATTTACTATACCCAATATCTCGAGATATGCCCCTTAAACAGCAAAGAGAGACTTTCTTGAATCAACTTTTTTTTTGATTGAATTTTTTTCTTACTCAGCATTAGACTCTCTTCGCTGTGCATTATTATTATGTTGTATTTGTAAAGATACTTATTCTTCATATTACTACTTATTTTTATATGTATACCACCATTTCATAATTGATGGTGTATTTTTATCTTGTGTGTACATTCAGCTAATAATATCATTGTGTTGTTGAATATATTGTTTTTGTTTTATGTATGCATTTTATTTGTCGACTCCTAACAAGTTTTCTGATGTAACCATAACTCTGAATATTTGCTCTTTACCTTTATTACTATACCTTTAACCAGGAGAAAGATCAGGCTGATTAAGTTTCCTATGTAAGTAGATGGAGGGAGTCCACCTAATATATTTATTATTGGTTTATGTAGTGTGTTGACCAAATTTATTTAATAATTAATTAACTGTTAATATCTTTTCTTGGATTTGATCTCTGAAACTAAATATCTTTCCTTATCTCTTTTCTTTTCTAAGGTTTCTTAATTTTCTCCTTAAACCCCAAAAAATTTGGTGGCGCCCTGTTCCTATCGTATCTTATCTTTGGTAATTTTACTCATCTATCTTTTTGTTTTTTTCTGTATTTTTTGTATATATCTTATCTTGTCTTATCTTTACTTATTTCCTACGTTGGACCCATTCCCGGTTCCTAAAGCTAGTTTCGAACCCACGACTCGCTCTCCACCAATCATCTGGCTGCCGTCCGCAGTGTCTCCAGTGGTGACCTTTCTAGCACCATCCAAACAAGGTTTCCGAGATTACAGAGTAATATCTACAAAAAGCAAACTTTAACGTTTTCTGAAGATACTGCGAAAAATGCGATTTATTTGTTTTTTATCTTGTTATTAAAACTCATGTACTAACTGCTTTATGAATACAAACTTTTATTTAGATAGAAAAAGCTTCAAAGTGACGTATTCTAAAATTTTTAAATTAATTATTTGCTTCAAAAAATGCGAAATCATTCAAAATCGTTAATTGTTTATACCTCTTGTAAAAATTAACATACACTGCTGTAATTGTTTAAAAAGAGGGTCTTATAGAACTGAACAAACCTTCAAAGTTTCAGCTCGATCCATCAAGTCGATCAATCCAAAATTTCTTGGACTAGGTAGGGTTTAGTAGGTAGGCTGGTAGGTTCAGTATCGCAGTTTAAATAAAACACATAATATACTGATGTACTTTTATTACTTGAGCCAGCCATTAAATTGGTAGGTACAGTGGAATCAATAAAAAAGTACACATATTGCTCAAGGTTTTGGATAGGCCTACATAAATAGGTTCGAATTAGACAATAAAATAAATTCAACAAAACAGTACAATAAGCGAATGTACATAATATTTATTCAGTTGTTTTCGAAACCTGCTTGAACCATAGACGTTCGTGATACCGAGTTGATCAATTGCGATACGCAATAAATTGATGAACTTTATGTTTGTTTTATGGTTTTGTGACGGACGTCTATGTTTAACATAATGCTAAAATGTTGAGGTCTTATATTTTATTTACAAGTACTTCTATTTACAATAACTTTGGTAACAGCTGGATTTTCTTAAATGGGTAACTGTTTAATTTTTTTAAATACTTTTCTTATTTGTAAAAAAATAATTGATATTAAAGTAACAATACAAAAATCCCATCGTCAGTTGTCGGTTAAAGTAATTTAACTAATAATGATACAAAGAAAATGGTCTAACGTAAGTATATTATTAGTGTCATTATTTCAGGATAGTGTTGGTTTGGAAAATAGCTTACTACATATCGATTTAGGGACAGTATCCCAAGGAGAAGATTTATAGAATGTAATAGGGAAACATTGTGTGATATGTATGATGAGAATGTTTTATTTAAACATTGATTTTCAAGGACAACTAACACAATAAAATTGGATACGTTCTCAGTATACTTGTCAGACAATGTACAGTCTACATCTCTTTTCATTAAGATACTACCTCTACGTCAATATGCAAAAAAGTATTGTCCCTGGCATCACTCCCCTCCTCAGTCCTAATCCCTTTTGGGATGTGGTGACACCATCAGGCCTTTACAGTTTTTTCACGTGGCATCACTACCTTGAACATAATCAGGATGATAGTATACTTACTTCAGAATATTTCCTCTCTTATTGATTAAGTAAACTTAATCAGGACCTCACGATAGATTAGAAAATATAGATCCCGAAACCGGTTGATTATATCATTTAATCAATTTAAAATATTTTCTTTAGTAAAATATTGTTTGGTACTAAGATATTGGCAACAGCGAGTTACGCAGACTCTGCTCTACTATATTTTAATTTTATTTTGGTGGCACTTACATTTTCTTGTTGTTTTTTAATAATATCGTGTTACTCATTTCTGACCCTAGACGTGTTATAATTTCTTGAAAAAAATTTTCTTTTGCTAAGAGATATCTTCGTAATGATTTTCTATATAAATAGATCTATGTAATTACTTTTTCACTCCTAGAATTGTTCTTTTACTACGACTTTATTATGTTTATTCTATTTAATATTTTTGTTTCTGGAAGAATTAGGGTTTCCCCAGTTAGTTGCAGTGACGGAACACTGGCTTGAAGTTAATGAGCCAATTTTCATTCAAGAATATACCACAATTGCTAGGTAGGATCGTCCAAGTTCAGCTCATGGTGGCACTCTGATTCTTTCAAATAACAATGATTTTTCTTCAGTTTCGAAATATAACTATTTGCTGGGTAAAAACTACTTCGAATTTTCTTTGATTTATAATAAGAAATTTAATCTATACATTATTTGCATTTATAGATCACCTAGCTCTGATACTGAACTATTTTTTCAGAGCCTGCTAAATTTGTTAGATATTCTGCCCATTAAAAGCAGAAAAACTTTATGTGGTGATTTTAATATTGACTACGCTGCTGTTTGTGCGACCCAACTGTCTTTGGTAACTATTTTTGAATCATATGGTCTCACAATGCACGTTAATTATCCAACAAGAATCTCAAAAACATCATCCTCGACAACTGATTATGTGGTTTCCGATTTTCCACCCGCTGACGTCCATTCTACAGTTATTAGTGGGGGGCTTTCTGATCATGAAGCGGTATATACCAAGTTTAGCAGTTTACAGACACCTCACTCAAAAACCCGACGATTAGGTAGGATTTTTTCCACTCAAAACTTTCGTAAATTCTATAATTCATGCTTGACTTCTGACTGGAGTTTTTCTTCTTGGGACATTGACTGTAATGTTAGTGATTTTCTAAATAGACTTGTATCTATTTTAAATAAAGCATTTCCTCTATTAAACATCAGGCCAAAACATAACAAACCTTGGATTACCAAAGGCATTCGCATATCTGCGAAAAATATGCGTTCTCTGCTATATATTAAAAAATTTAATGACAGTATCCCCATCTCTGATTATATCAACAAGTACAGAAAATGCAAATGCAATCCATCTACAAAAAGGGAAACAGGAATGACTGCAGTAATTACCGAGGTATCAGCATTACGTCATCCACTGGCAAACTGTATGAAAGAGTTCTGAAAGCCAGAATAGAAAAAGAAGCCACAGAGATCGAAGAACAAAGTGGATTCCGACCAGGGAGATCTTGTGTCGACAATGTATTTACTCTCAAACATCTAATAGAAAAGAGATTAGCAAGAGGACTAGAACTTCATGCCACTTTTATAGATCTCCGTAAAGCGTTTGACTCCGTACCACTGCAGAGACTATGGACAACATTGGAAAACGCAGGTATAAATGCAGTATATATAAATGCCGTGAAAAAGCTATATCAAGATAACCAAGCTTATATTAAGGTTGGAAACCAAATTTCCAAGGGTTTCACCCAAACAAAGGTTGTCAAACAGGGCTCTTGCCTCTCCCCAACCCTATTTAAAATATATCTTGGTAATGCTTTAAAATATTGGATGAGAAAATGCAGCCCAATGGGCATATGGGTAAATGACACTCCTATATACACAATCCTCTTCGCAGACGACCAGGTAGTTCTTGCCGAGGACCTACAAGATATGACGTACATGATAAACAAACTAATAGACGAATTCAAAAAATGGGGATTAGAGGTTAATACCGAAAAGACACAATACATGAATATAGGAGGTATCGGTCAAGACATGGAAACAGAAAGCGGATTAATTAAAAACGTTGATCAGTACGAATATCTCGGAGTTACACTAAGCGAAGACGGGAGAGACGACAAAGATATAACAAGAAAAATAGGAAAAGGAAAAAACATGATAAAAACACTACATCCGATCCTGTGGAATAAAACTTTAACTAAGAAAACAAAGAAAAATATATATCAGGCTATGATTCAGCCGGTGCTGACGTATGGATCAGAAGTGTGGGTCTTTAACAAGAATATGTCACAAAAACTCCTCTCAACGGAAATGATGTACTGGAGAAGATGTTCCGGGTTAACTTTGTTTGACCACATAAGAAATGAAAACATAAGAGAGAGAATGAAAGTAAAGAACACAATAATGGATACGATAGCCGAAAAACAATTAAAATGGTATGGACACCTGAGACGGATGAACGAAGAAAGGATACCACGAAAGGTTTGGAACTGGAGACCTACACAGAGAAATAAAAGGGGAAGGCCAAGAAAGAAATGGATATCCAATATTCATATAGAAATGGAAAATAGAGGTCTTCAAGAAGGAGACTGGGCCGATAAGAAATTATGGCGATTGGGATGCGAGAAGCGACAAAATTAAAGTTGCAAACACTCGCTATATATATATATATATATATATATATATATATATATATATATATATATATATATATATACAGAAAATGCTATATAAAACTACTCAAAGTAGCCAAAAAATCCTACTTTCATAATCGCTTAACAAGCTCCAAAAATATTTCAAAAGAAACTTGGTCAATAATAAACGATTTTCGAAATAAATCCAGTACAGCGGATCAAACTTTTTCTTTTCCTAACCCCGAAAATCTAAATGATTACTTTCTTAATGTGAGTAAAAATATAACCTCAACTATTTCGCCACAACAAGATCCAGTTTCCTATCTCTCTAATTCAAAAAACATTGCTGATACCTCCTTTTTAAGACCAGTTCATCGTCCTGTAGTACAAATGGATTATCTATTAAAATTTTCTTAAATCTACCGCATAATGTTTTGGAGGTCATGGTTTCGCTAGTAAATGATTCCCTTGAAAAAGGTACATTCCCTAACTGCCTAAAGACTGCCATCGTCATTCCTCTTCATAAAGGTGGAGAAAAATCTGATGCCTGCAACTATAGACATATTGCCTTGTTACCAGCACTATCAAAAATTATTGAAAGACTTTTACAAGTTCGACATATGCCCTTTCTCCTTAAATATAATATTTTATCGCAAAATCAGTTCGGCTTTTTGTCTAATAAATGCACTAGTGATGCCATATTTGCTGTGTTACATGATGTATATCTATCACTAAACAGTAACCTCTCCTCCGCCACCGTTTTCTGCGACTATTCCAAAGCATTTGACTGCGTAAATCACGACATTCTATTAAAAAAATTAACTTTCTACGGAATTCGGGGTGTGTCTTTGAACTGGTTCAAAACTTACTTGGTAGGTAGGAAACAATTGGTTAGAATAAATGACACCGACTCTAGTTGTAAAGATATTGAGTGTGGAGTACCGCAAGGTTCAGTATTAGGTCCCATTCTTTTTTTACTTTTCATTAATGACATTACTTACTTGAAAATTAAAGGGAAAATTTTTCTATTTGCTGATGATACCAGTATTACTTGGAGCAGCTCTGATATTTCAACGCTTCATTCAATTATAACCGCTGATTTACTTATAATCAAGGCTTGGTCAGACTCCAACTTACTTAGCTTTAACGTGGATAAGACTGTAGCATTATCTTATAAAGGAGTCATGCAACCCTTTTGAATCAGAGCCAAATCAATATCGTAAATTCCGTGAAATTTCTAGGTATTCTCATTGACAGTGATCTTAAATGGTCCTTGCATACTGACTCCTTAAGGAAGAAACTAGCCTCAGCTTGCTTTGCAATAAGATCTGTTTCGAAGGAACTAAATTTATCTTCTGCCAAAATGGTATATTTCTCATTGTTCGAGTCCCATCTTCGATATGGGCTTCCATTTTGGGGTTCTAGTACAGCGGCCCAATTTGATACTATTTTTAAGTTGCAAAAAAGAGCAATCCATTATCTATTTGGTCTCAAACAAACAACTCATTGCAAGACCTACATCAAAAATCACGGAATTTTGACTCTTCCCTCTTTATTTATTTTGGAAACGGTTTGTTTGATTCGAAAGCATCTAAACATTTTTCCCGATAGACCTGACCATGGCTACTCCATTAGAAATTCGGATTGTAACGTTTATTTGCCAATCCCGTCCACTCAGCTAGTAAAGAATTCTATTCTATATCGTGCAAAGAAACTTTATAATCACCTTCCAAGAGAAATTACATCCGCAATATCCTTCATTAAGTTTCGTAAGGTGACAAAAATCTATCTCTTAGAAAGACCATATTATTCAGTTGACGAGTTTCTTAATGTATAACAAAGAAACAAAATTAGTATTGTTTATAATTACATTTGGGTGTCTCAAGCAGTGGCTACAATTTGTCTCATTTGTTGTTGTCTGTACAAATTATGTAGGTTATACAATAATTTTACTAATTTAAAATTGTGTTATTCTGTTTTTTACTATATTTTTTTTTTGTTTTATACTTTTTGTACTATTTGACTGATTTATTTTTTAGCTTTGTCCATAGAATTGTTCAATAATTTTCAGTGACAATAAAGCATATTTCTATTCTATTCTATTCTATGTTTATGTTTTTAAAGGGACATGTCTTGTTATGATTGCTGCTGTCAATCTTTTTCATGTAGGTTTGTTATCAGCTCCGGCATTAATATTTACTTCATCTTCAAGGGGTATACTACATTTCTTATCCTATTTGATTTATATGTTGCTGCTATTTTGTGTAGTACTTTATTTTTTTGATATATCGAATAAATATTCTTCCTTGTCTTCTATCTACCAAGTCTTATAATGTCTACACGTAAACTCTAGACGACAATAAACAGATATGCTGAGAAGGATAAATAATTGGACATTACTATAGCTCAGGTGCAGATAAAAGGCCAAGAAAAAATTGGCTGAACTACGTAGAAAAAGACATAAGAGCAGTAAGTATCAATTCACCCTCCAATAGAATTATACAACTAACAGTGGGTTAGCCATAATAGCCATGAATTGCAAGGATTTGATTAGAATTAGAATTAGAGATATGCTTTATTGTCTCTAAAAATTGTACAATTTTATGGAAGAAGCTTACAAATTGTAAAAAAATAACAAAAAAATTTAAATTTACTGAAATTACATAAATCGTTAATATCGCAAGATTTACTTTATTTTATTATTTAAAGATAATCAAATAAACAATATATTGCCAAATTTATATAAATGCCATAATAAAACCATACCGATTTATAAAGTAGCTGCATATACTACTACTATCGGTTTACAGCGTTCTCCGACGCCTTCCGACTTCTAACCGCCATTCTTTTCTATTCAACCATAGGCCTGGAGGGATTTCTCTTTCCTCTATTTCTTTTTCAATTCCCTCTCTCCAGCTTCTTCTCGGTCTTCCTCTTTTCCTTCTCCCTTGTGGTATCCACGTCAAAATCTGTTTTTTAATCCTGTCATCTGGCATTCTCTGTACATGGCCATACCATATTAAATGTTGTGTTTTTATGTCATCAACTATTGTATGCTTGACTCCCATCATTTCTCGTATCGATCTATTCTTGATTTGCCTGCTGCTCTTCTCCAGAAGTCCATTTCTGTTGCTAGCAACAGTTTCTCTGTTCTTTGTTTCATTGGCTAAACTTCACTGCCATATGGGATTACACTTTTAAGTATGGTGTTGTATATGAGTTGTTTGTTCGCTTTAGATATTGTTTGGTCACACAGAATGCCGTTCATCATGGATATGGCTTTTCTACCCTGTATGTTTCTGTCTTTTATAGCAGCATCGAGTGTTCCATCTTGAGTTATCTTCATACCCAAATACTTGTATTCATCACAGTTTCTAATTTCTACCCCATCGTCTAATATAATGGACTGTTTTTCCCTCCAATACACATGGCTTCAGTTTTCTTAATGTTGACTTCGAGACCCCATTTGTTATATTCTTCTATTAGCTTCCGAGTCATGTAACTCAAGTCGTCACGATCCTGGGCAATCAGTATTTGGTCATCAGCGAAACATAAGGTGTGCAGTGTAGTCTCGTCATTGAGAGGGATTCCCATGCCATTACATTTTCTGTTCCATAACTTGAGTGCTTGTTCCAGATAAATTTTGAAGAGGGTAGGAGAAATACAGCAACCCTGCTTTAGTCCTTTCGTGACCTTAAATCCTTCAGATATCCTTGATCCAGTTTTAATTTTTGCAGTCGTTCCATTATACAGACTTTGGACTGCTTTGATAAGACCATGCTTAATATTGGTTTGCTGAAGGGTTGACCATAGTATACTTAGGGGTACACTGTCATATGACTTTTGTAAGTCTACGTACACCAGGTGAACTTCTTTATTGAAGGCTGTTTTTTTCTCAATAACTTGCGTAATAGAGTACAGGTGGTCTACTGTGGATCGCCCAGCTCTAAAACCAACTTTCTCCTCTGCTTCGTAATCTCTATAGTCATTTTCTATTTTGTTCTTAATAAGTTTCACATACATCCTACTTATTGTGCTGTTTACCGCAATTCCTTTGTAATTTTTACACTGATCCTTGCTGCCCTTTTTGTGGATAGTTGACATAATAGATAGTTTCCATTCTTTTAGTAATTCGGCCCCATTCAAGCAGTCTTGAAAGTGTTTTGTTAACTGTTCCTGGAGTTTGTCTGTACCTGCTTTCACTAATTCTACAGGGATGTTACCGGAACCAAAGTATTTTCCATTTTTCAGGAATTTGGTTATTTCTTCCATCTCTGATTTACTGATTTGTAATGGTGATGAATTTATACGTATACCTATCGTGTTGTCTTCCATTCTGAGATAATACAATCAATTATGGTAGATTTTGTTTTAGTGATTCTTGTAAGAGAATTAATGGGCATTGAGGGACCATATGATTCGAATATATTGATTAAGGACAGAGTTGGTTAGTATAAGCAGCAGCGTAATTAATATTTAACTATTAACATTTTTCTAATAATGTCACAATATTATGCAGTAGAAATTCAAGAATTTAGAATTTTCTACTGCATTCTGATGAGTTACCATCATGTATAGATTTTATTTTTTTTTAAGAATATTTAAGTTTTTGTAGATTTCTATAGATCGAGTGTGTAACACGCTTGTTACAATTGTCATTTTATCTGATCTCAAATAAGTGTAAGCCTGTAGTGGGAAACCATTATTATTTTCAAATGCAGCTGTTACCAAATTACAACTTATCTGATATGTAATCTGTGGTTGTGATATGTTTATTACCCTGTGAGTGATTTTGTATGGGATGAATTTATCTCCCTAAGGAGAAACCTTTTTAGACGACACAGAGATATACAATAGAGATTTTTCATGCCATATAAACTGTTAAATTGTTTAAAGTTTTATTTTAACTGGCATATTTATTCTGAATTATTAAATTTAAGAACATTTTTTGCAAAATTTGTTCTTAAATGAATAAGAATAGTTACAGGACACAAAATATTCCCATTAAAAAGTATATTTTTTATTGAGTATATTACTACCTGTTTTTATAAAAGAGTTTTTATAAAACAATATTTGATATTGGATGACATTTTATTTCTTACAACAAAAAATCTTTTATATTTTTAATTGATTTATTTTTGGTCTAAATGGTTAGTGTAGGTGTAGTGTATCTCGTCAAGATATTTCTTTGACTTAAAATATTTTATAGAAGTATACGGATAGTGTGTATAATGTTGTTCTTCTTCTTCTTCTCGTGCCACTCCTAGTGGAGATTGGAAATCATCATGGCCACTGCGACTTTGTTAGCAGCGCGCCTAAAAAGTTCAATCGAACTACACCCGAACCATTCACGTAGATTACGAAGCCACGATATTTTTCTTCTTCCCACACTTCTTTTGCCCTTAATTTTGCCCTGCATGATGTTTCTTAAAAGTTCGTATTTTTCACCTCTCACAATGTGCCCCAAGTATTCCATCTTTCTAGTTTTTATCTCATTTAGAATTTCGCATCTTTTGTCTAAAGTTTGGAGTACTTGCGTATTAGTGACGCGGTCCATCCATGATATTCTGAGAATGCGCCTATAGCACCACATCTCGAAAGCTTCGATGTTTTTTATGGTCAACTGTTTTAGTGTCCAAACCTCAACTCCATATAACAGGGTAGAAAAGACATAACACCGCAGCATTCGTATTCGTAACTTTATATTGATATCACGATTGCAAAAGAGTTTGCGCATTCTATTAAAGACTGATCTAGCGATTTCTATTCTACATCTAATCTCTTTTGTTTGATCAGTATCGTCTGTGATCTAAGCACCTAGATATTTATAACAGGGCACAAGCTCAATCGTTGTATTGTCTATTACAAGATTAGCTCTGATGTTCTTTGATTTCGTGATTACCATTAATTTAGTTTTTTTCAAATTAATTTTCAAGCAGTAACTGTTACAGTATATATTGAGACTTTGAACGACATGTTGTAGTTCTACTAGCGTTTCCGTTAGGAGAACTGTATCGTCAGCATACCATATATTGTTGATCGTCTCACCATTTATTATCAGACCAAGATCTTCTTCCTCGAGTGCTTGTTCACAGATAGCTTCACTATACAGATTAAATAAAAGTGGCGATAAGATACATCCCTGCCGGACTCCTTGATGGATTTGAATTTCTTCTGTTAGTCTGCCCTGGACCTTGACATTTGCTGTTTGATTCCAATATAGATTGCATATAATTCGAATATCTCGGCTGTCTATATTTTTCTTTATTAGAACTTGTCTTAGTGGTTCATGTTTTACTTTTTCAAAGGCCTTTTCGAAATTAATAAAGCAGGCGTAAATTTCTTGGTTCATGTCTAAGCATCTCTGTGAGAGAACGTTCATTGCAAACAGAGCCTCCCTTGTACCCAGCCCTTTTCTGAATCCCATCTGAGTGTTACTGATGTCTACGTCTAATTTCCTATAGATCCTATATAATGTTGTTGTTGTTTTTTTTTTCAGTTTTAATTAAAATTAGTGACTTACTGTAGTTCGAAATGTTAAAAAATGGCATAAAAATCACACATATATAAACTCTTCATATATTTTACCTTATATTTATGTAAGGTTTATCAGAAAATCTGTCCAAAATTTTACTCAAATTTCAAAAGTATAATACTTATGACGTATTCTATAAAATATAAAACTGGTCCATTTCTGGTTATCTGCAAGTGACAGCAGATAAGCAGTCCTCTGTGACCATGATAGAAAGCTAACTGGAACAAATTAAGGAGCTCAGCCAAGTGTGCTACGAACATCAGCTATAGCTAATTATTTCTCTGCAGCTGAATATTCAGCTTCAGTTTTACTCCAGTTTATAACTTACTACACCCGTTGATCAGAATTGCTACTCCAAATATGAGAAAAAACGTGATTTCTAATATCAAAAAAAAAGAAAGAAGCTGACCACATTATCCTAGGTTTGCGAGCGAAAGCACCTATCAAGGTTGAAATCTCATACTCATGAGTACAACGCCTCCAATTGAAACCATTGCTGATCGACATAGTCTACAACTTTGTAGAGAAGTGACGATTGCTGGTACTTCATCACACACAGAACGATGACTACTGGCCATTAATTACTCTACACTAATAGCAGTGTTTCATTGTTATCTTCCGTTATCATATTTCGCTCTGCAATCCTGGGTGGGTCCTGGCCTGTTTAAGAATAAGTCTCCAGTCCCCCCTATTTTTGGCCCTGGTTTTTTAATTTCTGACCCCTAGATTTCAATCTCATGCCCAGTAACAATTTAAAAATTTAGAAATACGAAGTATATCTTGTTAAAAAATATATAATCTTGGACACAAAATATGTAAAATACAAAGAGGTGTCAGACAGAGTTGTATACTATCCCCACTGTTATTTAATTTATATTCAAATAGAATATTTAAAGAAGCTCTGCATAATTTGGAATGGGGCGTGAAAGTTAATGGAATTCTGATAAATACAATCAGATATGCAGACGATACAGTTATTTTAAGTGATGACATGAATGGATTACAATGCCTTTTAAATGCCATTGATACAGTGGGAAGAGAGTTTGGCCTAAACATAAACTGTTCAAAAACAAAACACATGGTTTAGCCGTTTAGCACATCAAGATGCACGATTATATGTTGATGGTCATATAATTCAAAGAGTGTCCAGTTTTAAATATCTTGGTTGCCATATTACTGAACAACTAGATCCAGATCAAGAGATAAAATGTAGAATCGAGATAGCCCTCACGACATTTTTAAAAATGAGGTCATTCTTCTGTAATGATAACTTGAAACTTCAACTTCGAAAGCGTATGATTAAATGCTACATTTGGTCAGTCCTCTTATACAATGTCAAAGCATGGACATTAAAAATATCCACCATTAATCGTTCGGAGGCCTTTGAAATGTGGCTGCACAGACGTATACTTAAAATTCCATGGACGGCTATGCTGACAAATGTGGCAGTCCTTGAGAGAGCAAATGCTGCTCGCGAGCTGCTTGATAACATCAAATGTAGAAAGATGGCCTATTTTGGACACGTAGTGAGGGGAGACCGATCTAATATTCTTCAACTTATTATGATGGGTAAAATCGAAAGACGCAGAGAAATTGGTAGAAAGCAGGCCTCTTGGTTGAAGAATATCAGAGACTGGACAGGAATAAAAAAAGCTGAGCAACTCTTTAGAATAGCTCGAGACAGAGGCAGTTTCACCATGTTAATCGCCAACGTCAAGGGGACTTGATAGGGCACGTTAAGAAGAAGAAGGACACAAAATGTAAATAGGCCAGGACAATCAAACGGGTAAGGTATCAAAAATAATACTATTCTTCAATATTAATAGAAAGTCTTCGATTAGTTTGTTCTGCCAGCCATGACCTACGATGCAAAAATACTATCCTTAACCACAAACAATCCTTTAAAACTGAAAATAATATAAAAAAGAACTGATATTTTACTGATAGGAGTAATAACAAAAGACAAGATTACATACGAAGACCGATGAAACAGAATCAGAGCCACATATGCGTAGACAGTTGTCAGAATGAAGAGGAGATGGACTGGCCACGTGGAAATGATCAAAAATGGGAAGTGGATATGCAAGTTAACCGAACAGAGACTAAGAACAGACAAACGGGACATAGGAAGACCAGCTAGATGACGGCAAGATGATCTGCGAAAGATGACGAAAATTGATCAAAACTGTACACTGGATACAAACAGGCCTCTGTCCTGCAGTGGGGTTAAAACAGGCTGATAATGATAGTGATGATAGCTCTTTTGTAAAACTTTATACTTTTTTGTCTGTTGTTGCTTTGGGATTTTTTTTACTTGTTTTTCAAAGCCTCTCTTTCTATTCTTCTGCGTGATCTTATCGCTTGTTTTTTCTTCTAATACATTTTCCTGCTATTTCTGGTATTTTTGTAGCTTGCCTTTTTTTCTCTACTACTGTTCTGCATTCATCATTTCGCATTTCTTTCTCTGTTAGCTTTTTTGACAGTTTTCGCTGTAGATACCATTAAGGTTGTTTCTGTCTCCATTCCATATCTGCAATTCTAGTGTTATCTTACCTCCTTCCCTGAATCCCCATCTCTAACTAAACCGCATAGACTCGCGCGGTAAGTAGGACCGTGACAATTCTGAAGCCGCACCGACTTTGATCATTCTACTAAAGACGACGACCACTACATGTGATAACAAAAACATTAAGATTGGCGGAAGGATGATATATTAGAACTCCAAGAAGATTTATCTACAATATCTCTATCTACTAACTATTCAAAAATATTAAATATAATTTTTGTATTAACCGATTTTTTTTTACCAGTCATGATCTCTGTATTTCTCTATTCCGTCTTCGAAGATAACTTTACTTACCATTTGCTTAAAATTGTGAGAAGTCGAGTATCTTTTTAAATAATTTTGGAATGTAAATATCACAATTTCACACGTTTAGGTTGGGTTTTACAACTAACCGAGTCAGAGCGCCATCTACAATTACAGAAATAATTAGTTTAATCCATTGTTGTTTATATTTAAGGTACTAAACTTTCTACTAGTAAAAGTGTAATAATATTATAATGATCAAGTAATAACGTTGGATTGAAATAAATTTTTTTTTATGTTTTGCAAAAAATAAACTTATTGACATTTTTTTCTAATATATAATATATGAGGAATCTGAAGTCAAAACATTGATTTTTATCAAGCCGAATACAGTTTACTACTACTTTAAAGAAGAAACTCCGACAAGAAACATCTAGGTAAAATAAGAAAGATGACCTGAATATTTTGAGGAAATAATAAATCCTCAAGAAAACGAATGTATACCTGACGAATCTCCAACATAGCGGCTATTGATTAAGACATTATATGGATATACGTTAGTCGTCAGAGACGAAAATGCAACTGAACCTCTAAAAATCATAAGCTAAATTTTTCGGAGAATGTCAATTTTAGGATACCAAAAAGATGCTAAGAAGTTTACTATTTTTACCCTACGGCTTTCCCTAAAAACCCCACTTCTAGGCAGGGAAAACGGAAAAAATCAATTTACCAACAATCTGTACGCCGTGGAAAAAATTTTTAAATAAAAAATGTAGATGAGATAATTTTAAACAAAAATGTTAATTAGCACTGTCTCTGTAGAATGAACGATTCTCTTAGAAACAACGCTTGAAGGGACCGCTAATTTTCAATGTCAGGTATACACGCGAAATCAATTTTAAATAAAATTTGTATTACCTCGACAAAAACCAAAATATGTTTTAAAGTCAAAGAAACTAGCTTTCGTATACAATGTTTGCATTTAACAGCAAATATAGTCAGTTTCTATAAAGGTATTAGCCGAATAAATAAACGTTAAGCGATTTTTACCATTTTTTACGATGATCATGAGATCAATAAAATCCACCACTTTGGTGAATTAGTCACTATGGAATTTTTATAATTAGAGCCCAATCTTAAAAACGTATGGCCCGAAATTTCACTATTTTTGAGTTTAAGCAGCAACTATGAGGATTTAAAATACGAAAAAAAAAAAGCTGAATTTAAACTTTTTCGTTTAAAATGATATAAAATATTTATAGCTAATGGATTTTGACAAGAGCTGTGACCTTGTACATAACAGGTAAACTTGTGTACTAAATCGGCATGACTCATAGCTCTTGTCAAAATCCATTACCTTTAAAACTGTCTTTTTCTAGTAAGTAGGTTTTTCGAAGCGACATAACTTTAGATACACATTTCATCTAATATTGTCTTCGTGGAAGCATTTCCCGTGACGTGCGGTTGTTTGTGATATGATTGTTTAAATTCAGCGCATTTTGGCATATACTGAATACCTGATATTTGTTGCCAAAACTCAAAATCAAAATTTTATATTATAGGTTTTGAGGACTACTCTCCAGCAATGAAAATTTCATAACGACCGGATAGATAAACGTGGAAAAGATAAAAACATTAGATAAACGTGAAAAAATATTTCGAGGAATGCCAAGTCTGAAAAGTTAATAGAACAGATTAAAACTCATATTGGGAGTTTTCTCACTAAGATTTCACATGATACAGGACAATAGAAGCATTACTTTTACAAAAAATTTTCTTATTCTTCTTCTTTTTATATAGACATGACTGTCTGTTATTCAATGTGCCTCTAGTAAGTTGTCATTCGATCGTTTTCGTGGTCTTTCTACTGATCATATTTCTATTGGGGAACCGTCTCTTGCCGTCTTTACTACTTTATTTGTTTTCATTCGGCTTATATGATCGTTCCATTCTACTCTTATATTTCTTACCCAGTTCTTGATGTTCTCCACCTTACATCTACGTCGTATATCTGTACTTCTAGCTTTATCCCATAGTGTTTAACCATCAATTTTTCTGTGTTTTTATCTCTGCTGTTTCTAACATCATTTTTGTAAGTCTCTCTCTCTCTCTCATTTGTATCTCTCTTGCGTGCAGTAAGTGGATAACGCCTTTTAATTTGACCCGGTCAAATGCCTTCTTAATGTCCACGATAGATATGCTGGTTTGTTGTATTCTAAAGATGTCTCTTGCACTTGCCTCATTATAAATATAGCGTCGGTGTCTGATCTTTCCAAACCTTGTTGTTCTTCTGCTAGTGTTATAATTTCATTCAGTTTATTTGTTATCACTTTGATTGTTAATTTTAGTGTTGTGTATAATAAACTAATTCCTCTGTAATTTTTCGATTTGTCTCCCTTTTTAAAGAGTGGTATTAGGATTCTTGATCTCCATTCTTAAGGAATTTTATTTTGTTCTATTAGTTTTTGGAATAGTTTTAATAGTTGTTTGGTTTGACCTTGTCCTCCGTGCTTTAGGAGTTAGCTCGGTATTCTGTCCTCTTCTGGTGATTTTCTATTTTTTTAATTTCCTTAATGCTTCATTTACCTCTTCCTCCTCAAAATTTAAACTATGTTATTTTTCGATATGTTAGTGTTAGTCACTTTCCTCTCTCCAAGTGATTCTGTTGCTGCATTAATTATGTTATTTTTGAGTTTTTCCCAGCTTTCCTCGATGTCATTGTTTTATAATATTTCATTCCCAGCGATCTCTTTGATATTCTTTTCCTGTATAAATATTCCGTATATTCCGTTTTTAGTTCTTAGACTTGGATTTTTGTTTGTGTTGGCGCCACTCTTTTGGTTGGGAAGTATTTTAGGATTATTCTTATTTTACATAATACTAGGCTGTGGTCGCTACATACATCTGCTGAGTTGAGGCATCTTCGATTATTTTTTTATGGATGTATATCTCTGTTGGTTATAACATAATCTATCATAGATCTTTGTCCACGGGTGTTATTAAATGGATGTTTGTGTTTGTGTTGGTCTTTGTGGTAAAAAAATGTGTCGTTTATTCTTAGTTGGATATTCGTGCAAAAGTTGATCATCAGTTCTCCATTTTCGTTTTTAACATTCTCGTTATGTTTTTGTTTAATGCCGGGCATTACTTGATTGCATATTCTAGCGTTAAAATCTCCAATATTATCATCTCTCCTCTTTCCTTTTCCTTTCCTCTTCTGGGACGTATATTCCGATGATGTTTAGGTCGTCTTTCCCCATCCTTATCTTTGCAGTTACTATTCTTTCTGATATGTATTCACACTTTTTGATGTGATTTTGGTGCCTATGGTGTATTAGTAAGGCTACACCTTTGGCCTTCTGGTTTTCTTTTGCTACTCCACTGTAGATAAATATGAATTCACCTAGTTTTGGTTGAACTTTTCATTTCTTTTTTGATTCCTGTGGAGCACTTATATCCATTTCTTTCTCTTTCAGCAAAAGATTTATTGTGCGAATTATATATGACCTATTTTGTGCTAAATTTGCTGGTAATAATAATAATTCAGTGAAGTATAAATTTTATTCAAAGATTTTCCAGGAACATTTTTCTTTACCTTTTGGACGTTCACAGGTAGACACTTGTGAATATGAACAGTTAGAAATAAAAATTAACGGTCCATTTTTAAATAATAAAGTAATTAATGTTATGGATCTCATAAGAATCGTAAAAAATAGAAAAAACTTTTATTTAATAAACACGTTTATAGAAACTGAATTCATTTCTGGCAAAATGCAAAAATGTTATAAGAAAGCTGCTCTTTTCACTTTTGGAATGGATTTTGTTTTTTGTAGGACACTTTAATTAAAAGATATCTATTTTTTATCGTCAAATTGATACTAATTTATGTTTTAAATTGATTTAGTGCACATTGATTTCGGGCATGATTATTTTTTCTACGATGCACACATTCCCTCCCCATTCTCAGCAAAATTAAGCTTGCTCGTATAATTTTTAGCCAAATCTCTGACGACTGAACTAATAAGGAAAAAGAAAAGTATTTTTAAAGTGTGTAAATTGTTTTTAATTCCTATCTGAGCGCTTTCGACTTATAAAGCCATTTTTAGAGCTATTGTCAAGTGTATAACTTACTACCACTTTAGAGGGATCCCATTAGTAGAAAAATACACAATTTAAAAATTAAAACACTTAACAAGTCTCTTAAAAAAACATGTCAAAGACAACAATTTAGACTTCACAAACAACATATTAAAAAATTGGTTTAGAGTAGGGATATAAGAATTCGATCATTTGGCTGGAGTTGAAGTGGCAGAATTTTGCCTCATCACACCATGAACATATGGAAGAAAGTAATTTATAGAGGGATACGTCTGGTCCATGGTCCAACAATATCGAAGAATACATTAATTATGAATATTGGAGGAAGTGTCAAAGTGTCAAAAGTAAATATTGGGCATCATTTTAAAAACGCTTAATAGAGTACAAAACAACATTGTAACCAAAAAATTTTAACACAACAAATTAGTAAGTAATATTGACATAACTAATGCATTTCACTATAAAATAAATCAGTACCCCAAAATAGTAATATAAAATCACCAAAAAAATTACATTGCAAGCGAAACAACACTTAGAAGTAAATTTAGTGCATTAAGCAAAATGAATTAATTATTTTACTTATATTTTTATCTATTAGAATATTAATTTAAATGAATCTTCAGTTTAGTACCCAAATATGAAACAAATTTCCACTCTGATTTCGCGTTTGCTAAATCTATTATTGCTTACATCAGGGAATCTATAACAAATTTATTATTTACATGTGTTAAGGTATGTACAGTAATTTATATTGCCTAAAATATATTGCACTTTATCCAAAAACTTATGAAACAAAAAAATTATCACTTGAGACGAAAATACTGATCCAATTTCTGTAATACTGTGCCATAAATAATTTGTCTTTGGATCAACAGCATATCCAATTTTTGTATGTATATTCCAATTATAAAATAATATTTTTAGTCCGAAGAAATACAAACCGTAATCAACTTCTCTATAGAGCAAATGTCTATGAACTGTGTATAAACTTTTTACAAACATATACTTCGCTGGCTTCTATACAGACCAACATATAGACAAGCGTTTATGATTAAACAAGAAAAGCCCAAATACGATTCGCAAGTTGGAATGTTATAAGTCTATATCAGCCATGAAAGCTAGACATCGTTATCCACGAAATGATAGATGAAAATAAATTTAATGGGCAACACCAAAACGGTATCATGTATTACGCTGGAAAGAGTGATCCCGCTCATCGATATAAAGTGACAATTTTGTCCGACACAAAGGTGTTAGCTTTACCCCTTACTTAGAGAGAATAATAATGGTTTAATTAAAAACCCATATATAAAAGTTATTATAATATAAGTATACGAACCAACAGACGATAAGGATGAAACTGAGATTCAACATTTTTGGTTGTCTTAAGGAATTTGTCTTGGGTGAGAGAAATGACTTGTCGCCTTGTGAGACTGAAAATTTGGTAATTATCAATACAATAATGACAATACAACGATGGTAAACCTGCAGATAAAAATAAAATTGTCAGAAACCAGATGGACTAGATATAAACGAAATAGCTGTATAGTCTAGAATGTCATGGTAAAAATAAAAGAAAACCTCTTTTTTGATATGCATCGATTTGCTTGAATTTTTGACAGTAGGTAGAAAATAGCTTAAAGATCAAAATACACGAATTTTTTAAATAAAGGAAAAGTTTATCAAACTAAATATGGTAATCGCTATTGAATTTTATGACAAAAATGTTTATCAGAGTTTTCTCAACATTTTTGTGTCGTTCATGACTAAAAGTTTAAAAATTACACATCAAAAAAGCATATTTTTACGGTTTTTTTCCAATAAATCTAATAGACTTTTGATCATCGAATACCAAAATCCCAACTTATGATGATGAATAACTGGAAAACGGTACTTTCCGGTTTTTTGTCTCGAAAAAGTAACAAACTCATCCAAGCCAAAACCACTCTTCTTCTTCTTCTTCTTCTTCTCGTAGCACTACATCCCGGGGTGGGTCTTGGCTGACTGCACAATTTGGTTCTATCTTAAAGGGTCGTCCATAATAGTTGAGTCAGTGTTGAGTCAGCACATTGTTCTTAGTCTGACCATATATTGTCTCTCCATCGCATTCGTGGACGACCTAAAGCCTTCATTATGTGTGGGCTTGCTCTCATTGACCTGGCAAAGCGGTTATTAGGAAGTCTATGGACATGGCCAGCCCATCTTAAACGTTGGGATTTAATGTCTTGGACTATTTCGCTTGCTCTATACTCTGCTTGACCTCAGCATTTGTTCTCATTCGATCTTGGTTGCTATTAATCTCGTGATAAGGCCAAAAGATACTTTTGAGGATTTTCCTTTCAAAACATCCTAGTTTCTTTGGTCAGGGTCCACGTCTCACATCCATAGACAAGCACTGGTCTAATCACCGTTTTATATATTCTAATCTTTTATGTTCGTGTTAGGCTTTTAGTTTTAATAGTATTGTGGGGGCTGTGCATACATACATTTATTTGCTGCCTGAATTCTTCCTTTATCGTTATCTGCAGTGATTATTGCTCCGAAATATTTAAAACTCTCCACTATTTCAAAATTATATGGGTCTATTGTAACATTTTGTACTATTCTATCTCGTTCCTTTTGTCTTTAATGCATATATTTGGTTTTGTCTTCGTTTACTCTTAAACTAGTTTTCTTTGCCTCTACCTCCAATTTGTTAAAAGTCTCCTTCACGTTGGTTAATGTCAATCTCATTTGCGTATGATAGTAATAATTTTGGTCCATTTACTGTCAGTAATTCAGTTTTAAGTTGTGCTGCTCTTACTACTTTCTCCAGGATAATAATCAAAAGGAAAGATGACAGCGCGTCTCCTTGTTTCAGGCCATTGCTTATTTTAAAAGATTCTGAGAGTTTGTTACCTATCCGTACTCTTGATCTACAGCTATTCACACATAACAAGCTGGATAAGTTTTTTTGGAACTGAAAATTTTGCCATTGCATTCCACATCTAATCCCTTTTAATGCTGTTGTACGCTTGCTAGAAATATGTGAAGAGATTATGGATAGTTTTATTGTATTACGATCCTTTTTCAAGCAGCCGTCTTAGAGTAAATATCTGATCTATAATCGATATATGTTTTCTGAAGCTGGCTTGGTATTCCTTCATGAAATTTTCTACAAACGGTGTCAGCCTACTTATAGGATGTTCGATAAGATTTTATATGCCTTATTAATTAGGGAGATGACTCTATAATTAGTGCACTTGGTTTTGTCTCTCTTTTTATGGATAGGGATTATTACACTTACGTACCATTTTGTTGGTATTTTCTCTTTGTTTTGTATAAGTGTTATTAGTGTGTGTATTTGTCTATGTAGAGTTTCTCCTCCGTACTTAATGAATTCAGCCAGTATATTCTCACAGCCTGAAGCTTTTCCGTTCTTCAATTTGTTACTTGTTTGCAATATTTCATCTATTTTGGGGTCCTCTACAGGTAGGTCCACCCCAAAAGCACCCTGGTTAAAGCTATTTGTTGTTCACTTACAAGTTACTTAATTTATATACAGGCTAAAAGGTGATATCAACCCTAACACCTTAGTAGAATGTATTTTTTAAGGCTTTGGAGAGGGAAGATATAGATAAGCCGAACTTGGCATGGGTATACTTCGTTTTCGTACATGATAAAGATGGGGAACGTCTTGAGTCCAAAAAGATCCTTAACATAATATGGTTCAATAGCTATAGGTCAGGATACATCTGCGGATAGTCTGGGAAGAAACACTTTTAAACAAGAGGTTTTATGGACCTTCTCAATAAATTATGAATCTCGAGAAGAGCTTCTTAAACTTAAAATCTCACCCTTTTTCGAAGTGGAAAAGGTACCTGTCCATTAAAAAAAATGAAACACAAAAACAGTGGAGAAAAAGCCACTGGCAACTCACTTTATTGAACTAGGTGAAACTTCTCTACATATGGAGTTTCAGGATGAGAAACAATCTTTTTGAGGCAAAACTAGCCCACTCATAAGGACTACTGTCTTAGAGTGCAGCATTGTATTCACAGAATAAGAAAAAAAGTCTACGGATCCAGAACCAGACAACAAGAAGGCATTGATGTTGCTCTCCTGCAGGGTCCTGGAGGATAGGCAAGAAGACTGCGGACTTATTATCCAAACAAGGTATGATTTTATACACACCTAAGGCTATAAGGCCAAAGTTTTGTATAATTTACAGTAATACAATAGATTGTACACACACTAATCTCGGTGCTCTATACCGATCATATTATAACAAGTGTTTTTACTATAACCATCAAAGTAGAAAAGACTGAAAAAACTGGTGGTGTGATTAGCCTACTTTCCGGCTGATTAAGCTCTAGATCGAATAGACATTGGTCCTAGAGTATTGGCAACTGATTTAGAAGGTTTGGTTTTGAAAAAATCCCAGTTAGATTAAAAGATATTTGACCTAACTTCACTTTAACCAGTTGTCGGTCATTTTAAAGGTTTATGTAAGATTTTAAGAAAAATTTTTGTAACTTTTCCATGAAAAACATTATGTGTTTGGAATTTTGTATTTGATAAATAAAAGTCTACTTTCAAACAGCCATATCTTTATTATTATTAAGTTTACGGTAATAATAAAAAACGAATCTCTTGTTTTATAAGCTTCATATTATATCTAAATAATTTTCGTGACAAAATATAAAACAGCGCTACAGGCCATCGAGGCACTTAGCTTCTATTTTCTTCGTAAATTTTTTCCACTTCTTCCGGTCGTTTGCTTTCTCTCTCTATAATTCTGCGCTCCTATACCATTTAAATCACCTTTAACTGCTTTTAACCACTGTTTTCGTGGTCTTCTTCTCTTCATTTTACCCCAGACTTCTCCAAAAAGTACCTTTTTTACACAACGTTTCTCTGGCATTCGAGTGATGTGATCTATCGAACTGATTCACTGTGCTTTGACTTTTTGTACAATTAGGGGTTTTCCATATATCTCCATCACCTGTGTATTTGTTCTTCTTCGCCAGCTTTCCTCCGCAATTCTAATATCACCAAAAATATTCCGCAACGCCTTCCTTTTCCAGATCTCAAAGATCTCAATTTTCACTGCCACTGGTTGAATATTGTTTCATATATTTGAATTTTTGCTGCCCTACATCTATTTTTTACTTTTAGAATATTGCTTATTGAGCCCAGTGGTCTACTTTCTTTTAATAGTGTCTTTACTATTTCTTTTTCTTCTTCCCCTTTATTTGTTATTGTTACACGAAAATGCTCGAACTGGCTGATATATTCAATTTTGTAATCGTTTTATCTGGTTTTAAGTGTGACGAATTTATTGTGTTCTGTTATCTCACCACATATTTCCATACACTTGTTTTGGATTCTTTTATATACAACCCAAATTTTCTTACTTCATCTTTTAAGATCTTAAACGATGTGTTCAATAAGTTATTTTTTGTTCTTGTTAAGAGGACTACATAATCTGCGTACGTTATACATTGGTGTTTACAGTGGAAAATGCTACCCGTAGTTTGGATCCTTTTTTCTTTCATTACTGAAAAAAAAAGATTGACTTTTCGAAAATACTTTTAAACAACAGTTTTGTCTTGAAATTTATTGTTCCAGCGATTTCTATGTATTTTTTGATAAACTTTTTCCGCCCCGAGTTACATGTTTGCCCCCATACCATAGATTTTTATTCTTAAGCTATTTTCTATCTAATGTCAAAATTTTAAGCAAATCTATGCATATAAAAAAATTCTGAGCACAAAACTGATATATAATGCATTAGTAGGATTGTTAAAACTATTTTTGTAAGTATTGGCAGTTCTGTTTAAGACAGTATACCATACGGGACTAATACCACAAGACTGACTGAACTCGGCGTTTTTAACAATATTTAGGACAAACAGCAAAGAGTTCTTTGACTATAAATATTTGAGCGTCATGAGTCATACTTTTAAAGCACTATAAATACTATAAAAAATGTATGATAAGTTAGAATAGGATATTATCAAGACACAGTTTGATTTCCGTAGTGAAATAATTATTTGAGAAGAAATGAAAATAGCCATTATGATTATCAACCTTTGGAGAAAGACATAACTCTACGAAGAAGAAAACAAGGGTTTGTTGATATTGAAAAAAAGTACTTCTTCAGCTTTCTGTTTTATTCTTTTTTTTTTTAATTAACTTACTAGCTAAGTTTCACCTTGTCAACCTTGAAAGAATGTTTTAACTGTTTAAATATTTTGCATAATGCTCAATTTGGATATGCTGATGACTTTTTTACAATGACTAGGAATTATTCACTGACTAGAATTATTTACAATCTTTGGTTCTTAACTATTTATATAACTAATGAATTTTATTCAGTAAATTCTTGTATAAAAAGGTTGTACTATTCTTAAACTGTATATTACATTTAAAGAATTTTTGCTTAAAACAGTCTCCATCTATCTCCATTTATTATTTTTCAATAGTTCGTATTATGTAGTACTTAAATTTAAGTTGAATATATTGGAGAAGTCTTACTGTAAGTTGATACAGAGACAGACACAATTTTGAAGGACGCTGAGAATCGAGTTCCTTGTAAAGGTAGAAAGGTAGAAAGGTGATTTCCTAGACGATAGTAAAGCTGGATTTATATTTTAAATTATAAATGCTGTAAAAACTGTTTTTAAGCAAAAATCTTATCAAGGTACCCGTGTTGACTAGTATGTACAGTGCTTTGAGCATTATCGGAACTGGCGAAATGGGTTCAGAAGCAATATAGTATAAAACCATACTCTTAAAGTCTTTGTTTAGCAACCATGTTAAACAGAAGATATTAATTTTAATAACTTGAACAGAAAGAATACTAATTTCAATTACCTATACAAATATTATTAATCTTATAAAATTTATTTGGTTTGCTAAAAGGGTCCCTTGCAATCGATGCTAACTTATTAAACTGTAATTTTGAGAATCATACTACAAACTTCTTTTTAATGAAACAATGTATTCATTGATTTATTATACACGAAAGGAGACATAACAGATCTAAAAAACTATCGTAATATTAGTTTGCTATGATGCATATATATATATATATATATATATATAATATATATATATATATATATATATATATATATATATAATATATATATATATACTTTCCACAAAACTCTATACTTTTTTTCTTATTTTCTATTGGATAAAGAACCTGATAAAGGAGTCTGAAGAATACAACAAACCATTGGCACTGATATTCGTGGACTTCGAAGAAGAATTCGATACCATAAGCCAGCAGAAAATATTAAAACCATTGACAAAATTCAGAGTAGACCATCGTAGCAAAATCAAATATATCTACCAAAATGTCACAACTAGCGTAAGACTATCTGAACATTAAACAAATAAATTTTGTATATAGTGAGGAGTACGGCAAGAAGACATCGTCTTAACAAAGTTATTCACGACGCTTTTTAAACATACTTGTAAAAGGGCAGATCCGAACGAGTTTGGAATCAACACAAATGGAAAAAATCTCAGTCGTTTGAGATTCGCAAATAACATAGCCCTTATAGTCAATCGTGTGGATGATGCAACAATAATTGCATTTCGTGAAAAATTATATCACGCTTCCTTGGAAGTCGGAAAAAAGTTTAAGATGCTAAATAGAAATATTGCTGTTAAAAGCAATATTGAGCAAACAAACCACATCGTTAGTACTTAGGACATAAAATTCGGTTGGACAGAGATAACCAGACATGTATGCCACTCTGTCGCATAACACAAGCATAATCGCATAGATTAGCCTGGACAACATTGGGCAAATAAACCTACCCATTGCCTTAACACTTAAATCTTTGGCCAGTATATATTACCTATAACTACTCACTTATGGAAAGAAAACATAAGCGCTTACAAAAAAAGGTAGTGAACAAGATTCGCGTCACTCTGAGATCTATGGAGCGCCAGATGTTGGGTGTCTCCTCAGATCGTAGAATAGCAACAACAAACACTACCGAAAAAATCGAACCACTAAAATGGAATTAGGTAGGACAAGTCCCCTAATTATCAGAAAACGGGTGGAGAAAACGTATAATTTAGTATAGGTCAAAACAAGATTCACAACAGATCAGAGGACGACCACCAACCAGATGGACTGAATATCGGAAGCGTGTTAGCAGCAACTGGATGCATTCCAGAAGATAGAGCCAGATGGAAAGAGGTAAGGGACACCTTTGTCTAGCAGTGGACGCATACAGGTTGATGATGTTGATGATAATGAGAATTACAAACCAGTAGTAGTGGATAATCTTTACTAAAATAAAAAATGTTTAGTTTTTAGTTTTTAACATAAGTTTCTTCCACGAAAAGTCATTTATGGTCATCTAGGATTTTAGTCTGGATATCATTTCGATTATCTTGGTTTTTCTCCTAATATTTTCGTATTGTATTTTGTCTTGCAGAGTTATTTCTAAATTCTTTTCTGCGTGACTCTCAGTTTGGTATCCGAGGGTTTTGTTAGGGAAAGTATTTTTTCTTCAGATGTAAATACTGGAAGAACGCATTGATTAAATACTTTCTTCTTCGGAGTAAGTTATTTATCCATTTATTTTTTTCCTTTGTCAGTCATTCCAAATTGTTAGAGGCATGTTTTAGCACCGATTTAAAAGTGACATTGGGTCTACTTTTCTAATCCCCCGCTATATTTTTATGTTCTATTAATATGTTATCTGACAGTGGTTGTTGACGGTATATATTGTATAATAATCTTGTATACCTATAATCTAGCCTGCATTATTAAAGCGCCTGCAGTATTTTGCTTAGCTTAATTGTGTCAAAGGCTTTGTCACAATCAAAACATATTACCACTAAAAGTTTATTGTTTCCACTTTAGGGTTTTTATAATAACCTACCGTAACTTTTTCAGAATCATATTATTAAATTAAACAAAGTTTGTTTCTTTATATATAAATGTAATTCTCTGAATTTGCTTTTTCTTCTGCTTTTTGTAATAGAATCATAGTACCGTTGTTTCAATGTGTTGGGAAATTGGCATTTTTCTCAAAGCCTTTTTAAATTTCGATTTTGTTATATCGGACATTAAATAATATGATCCTTGGTTTATTACCTCAGTTTTTACTGTAATTGGAGGTTGCATATTGTTATCTTTTTATCTTGATCTATATAGCTCTGTGCAGAACTCTTGAACTATTATTTTTAATCTGTCTTTACAAAAATGAAAGAAGTTCTTACCGGAAACCTATGTACAATATCAGCTTTTTTAGTCGTGTTCCACACATGTTACAGTCTAAAATCGTTAAACAGCTAAATATGTCTGTCATGCTTGTGTCATATCTCTTGCGTCGGTGGACGGGACTTTGTTCTCATTGGTCGGTAGCTTTGTTCGCACATTAGCTCCGAAAAAGAAGAAGAATTGACAGTTGACAAATGCTTTTAGTCTTTTCTAAGGTTCATGCTCTACCAGTAATGCAGATTTAACGCTTACCAACAGTGACGTCAGAATAGACTTTGACGTTTGTCTCAAGTGCCCCCTCCTCTACTCCTTCTGTCCCGTCTTTGATAGACGAAGAAGAATTGACAGTTGACTATAGATAAGAAAATGAAGAAGAATTAACAGTTGACAAATGGTTCCGGTCTTGGCTAAGGTTCAGACTCGGTCGGTAATGCAGATGCAACGCTTACCGACAGTGATGTCAGAATGGACTTTGACCGACTGTGTCAAGTGCCCCATCCTCTACGTTTCCATATGTCCATTTCTTTGGTTGTTTCTTGTTTATCAGCTTGAGTCTTTCTTTTTCAGTGACTATCGTAAATTTTGCTGTTAATTACCTACGATCACTGTTTGTAATAAACTGTTGTGAGACAGTTACGTATTTAAATATATTTTTTTAAATACGTACCTTGTCTTTCCATCAGAGCTTTTCCATGTGCATCACCTTCTGTGTTCTTCTTTTTTTAAAAAAAGCTGTTTATTTAATAGATATTGTTTTACAAAGGAAAAGTTAACAGTTGTTTGCCTCTATCATTTCTACTTTCGCATCCAAAACTCCTCAATATTATTTTCGAGGGATTCCCAACTTTAGCGTTAAAATCGTATTTATTATTATCAAGAGAAGTTAGTACTATCAGTAACAATTAATGTACCAAATGACATAATAACAAATACTAATTCTGCAGATTTAACACAAATCCACTTTTTAAGAGTTTTAATATAAACGATTTTATACAGAGAGAAAATTATATAAGAGAAAATTTTTTTTCCCAATTTGAGCCAACCATAGTTCTAGTTCCAGTTGATTAATTATACAATGACTAATTTAATATTCTACTACTTATTTGTAATAGGTAATAAGTTAATAAAATAACTCATCTGTATTTAACCTGGTGCACGTAAAGACTTTTTGTAGAGTTTGGTTTAGACTAAAAAGGTCCTTTTACCGACAGAGTCACATCCGGCACATGTTTACTAATCGTTACGCCAAAGTCCGAATATCTGCGGCATTGAGCATCCGACTATACACATTCACTATCAAGTAAGAATACAAATATGGCTTCCCGCGTAAGAGACATACAAATGATTGTGTGAGATAATCTTAAAACAACAGTACTCAATATATTTAAACACCAATTTTCTCTACGTGAGAGCACTATTATAATACCAAAATTAAAAACAAATACTAAAAGTTACTTTGGCATTTTACGTCAACATTATAATGGGTATCAGTAGTCTAAAACAAATCAGGGCAATTTCAGCTTATAGTCACCGTTTACAAAGTAGTGACGACAAATGCGCGTTCACCAAATATTTGGCACGAAACTAAGGTAGATCATCTACTGATGGCACTTTAAAAAGAAAACAACTGATCTTCATTCCATATTACCGTATTTTGGTCTTTTAAGAGATAAATTAAAATAGTGTATTGCCGAAAGCGGCTGTTTTGAATTGGCAAAAAAGATAACACTTCATTGTCTACAGAAGGAACTTAAGTGGGCGAATGAATTTTTAGAAAATAGGTAAACAGTTTTCACAAGACTAAAAACTAGACTTAAACCAAATAAAACTTTAAATATATCTATATTAAAATCAAAGTAAGATAATTAATTAAAGAATTAAAGGGTAGAGCAAGAGTCGAGAGAAAAGGGGAAAATCTGCTTTCCATGAAATGGCAAAAGCAAAATAAAGTAAACAGAATAGGAATATATCATATTTTATAGCCACGTAACATTTTTATTAAGAAAAACAAAAATAACTAAAATAATATCGCTCTTTAAAGCATATATATAAAATTATTTTAAACAAAATAAAACTTTTTTTCCTTAGTTATTAAAATAGTTAATAAATATATTGAGAATCTGTGTTAATACTTTTTAAAATTACACCTTTTATGATAAAGATTGGTATAATTTTATCTCCACATGCGGTATTTTACACAAGAAGCTCCTTCTTTGCATCATGTGATGCGTTCACGCACAGTTTAGCGCGTTCCATGAAGAATATTGTTAATCACACTATATCACTAATTTACAGGAAACCCGAAATTTACTTCCGGTCAGTGTTGCGCCGCAAACTTCATCCTCTTCTGCTTTTGTCGCTGGTTACAGAACCAAACCCTGACGACGTTCTTTTTCAAGTCTAATTTCTCGGCGATCGCGGCGATTTTTTCGCCAGACGGACGCGGTTGCACTGCGAAATACGCCTCTAAACTGCGTTTTTCTGGCGCCGCGATTGAAGTCCTTTTACGCTTTTTTTCGCCGGCCGGAAGGACACTAGGAGCGTCCGGATCACGTCTTTTGTTTTTGGCCTGCGCCTCGGCTTCCTCCAGCCATGCTTGGAGGATCGGCTTGAGCGCTATCATGTTGTTGTGGGAGAGAGTTAGAGATTCGAACCTGCAGATCGTCGACTGGGAGAGGGCTCCTACTCCTGGAAGTTTTAGATTTGCCAAGGCTTTACCTGCAAGAATAAAGGTTTATGAGTCGACTAGTTTGGATACACCGGTCATTGTTATATTCTTAATCATAAGTTGAAACATCCACGCAATGGTACATTTTAAATTCTAATTATAAATAAAAATGTGAGTGAATAATAATACAGTAGTCTCTCTCTATAACGATTCCCTATATAACGATAATTCCTTTATAACAGTGAAAATAGTAAACGTTGGTTGGTTCGTCATAAGAACAATGTATTAATTCTTTCTCTATACCGATATCGTTCAAGTTCAGACTATCTGAGTCACTAGTGGCAAGGTCATTGTCAAGCGGTTGTTTTATTTTGCGCTTAAGTGATGCGGCCTATACTCTTTCTTATCAGAGGATTAAGTGACTCACGTTTATTGTTCGGGCGGCGTAACTAACTGTTATCACACAGATGTCATCTATTGACGACTTTTCATTTCCAGTTTGAGTTGTGTCTTAGAGGACAGAAAAAAGTGGCTTAAAGCGGTGACAGAGGGCGGTAGCAGGAAGAAGTTGCGGAAACCTTAGCACGAAGATTTAGATCGCGCTATGCTTCAGTGGTTCCAGCAGCAGCGTATGAACCATATTCCACTTTCTGGGCCTGTGGTCAGGACAAAAGCTGAATTTTTTGCAACTGAACTTGGACTTGAGAATTTTAAGGCATCTGAGGGTTAACTGAGTAAGTGGAAGATGCGGCACAAGATCAACTACGGGCAAATCAGCGGAGTGGCTCACGATATTAACAAAAACGTAACGGATCATTGGCTAAAAAACGTGTGGCCTGGACTGAAGGCACGATATACGTCAGTCAGATTGTTTTTAAATATAACACCCAACAGAACTCTAAAATTTAAATTGGAAAAGTGCGTTGGTGGAAAGCTCTCTAAGGAACGCATTACAGCTTAAGTAGCCGCTAACATGACAGGTTCGGTGAAGCGAAAATTGTTAGTGATAGGGAAGTCGAAAAACTCGCGTTGCTTTAAAAACATAAAAAATCTACCGGTGACATATAAAGCAAACAAGAGTGCGTGGATGACCTCGAAAATTTTTGAATAAGCGATAAGAAAGTGGGATATCGAGCTTAAAGGAAAAAAAATTCTTTTGCTTGTAGACAATTTTCCTGCTCATCCTGTATTGCGCGATCTTCAAAACGTCGAACTCTGTTTTCTGCCAGCAAACACAACAAGTATATTTTAGCCCATGAACCAAAGTGTCATCAAGAGTTTGAAAAACCAATATAGGAGAAGACTTTTGATGGAATTGGTTGAGAATAATAGCGATTTTAAACTAAACATTCTTGACGCCATCCTAATGATTAGTAAATCCTGGGACGAGGTGACGAGCAATACAATACAACATTCCTTCAAACACGCAGGATGGCTGGAAGATCAAGGATTGACTTATGATGAAGATGACCTGCCGTTAGATGTTTGGGTCAGACAGTTTGAACTTACTATCACCTACGGACCGGAAGAGCTAACAGATTTTAAAGAAGTTAATAAAAATGTAGCTACAACATCTGGACTTTCTGACGAGGACATCCTGCAAGCAGTTCGTGTAGAAGAAGAAGAAAACAGTGACTCTAAAGTGGAATTTGGATACGGCAAAAGTAGTGCATCGATTTTTCATCCACGAGGAAGACGATATGAGTGCTGTGGAAGATTCGATGCGTCTTCAGGACAAGGTCAGGTCAGTTCTGTGGAAAGGGAAAAGAAGACAGACCAAGGTGACAGAGTTTTTTGATAATGTAGGCTAAATATATTTTACAGTAGCATTCTATTTTTTTTTTATTGTACAGTACACATGTTTTAATTGTACAGTCATTTTTTATACCGTATTGCTTATATTTTTCGTTAATAAATCTATGTGGAATACAATGCTAATTCATTTAGATTCGTTTTAATAATTTTTTAAATTAAAATAGGTTATTTATTACAGTATTATTAATATTACAGTACCGAATTTTGTCTCTCTCTGTTATAGAGAGAGGACTTTATATTATATTTTAATGACAGACAAGCATTATTTTGAATTTTCACCAAATTTTTATATACCTTCCGTTAAAAAATGACAATTGCTTTGTAACAATTAAAAAACCCCAGCCAAAGTCTTCAATACAATTTCTAAAAGAATATAAGGATTGTAATAATAAGGGATAATGGGCCAATTTGACTATATTTTTTGTTTATCCGCCAGAACAGTTCATTTCACAGGACGATAAAGAATTTTACAACTCTCTATATTAATTATATATACAAGCTCTTAATCAATCAAAATAATATTAGGCAACTTAAATGCCCTAAAAAAAAATAGGCAAAAAAGAGTACATAATATCGGTGGCAGTTGATTACCTTTGATTGATTTTAGGACAGGTTGGCCTTAATATCAAAAGCACCCAATTTGCCAGAAAAAAACCCATAGAGTTACATGTAAATTAAACCATACGATATTAAATAATAAAAAACTTTATCGATGGAATGCATACTAGAAGTATAATAGGTGTAAGAAATACATAATACATATATCGTAAATGATATTCCATAAAAAAACTATTATAAAAGCAGCAGAAAATGCATTTTATCTATCTATCTTTCTTTTCTTTTTATCTTTCCATCTTTCCATTTCATTTGCCGTCGACCTTTTGATCTTTTTGCAGTTTATGGTCTTCAGCGGAAAATTTCTTTATTCCATCTTCCATCCTGATATCTTTCGTTATACCCAGCCCATTTCCATTTTAATTTTAATGCATGTTCGACAGCGCTGTTGTTTCGGTTTTGCATCCTATTCACTCGTTCCTTTTTTTATCTCTCAACGATATTCACATTTGTCTTTCCATAGCTCTTTGAGTTTTCTTTATTCCATGTAAGTTGCTCTTGGTCCACGTCCACGTCTGCGCACCATATGTCAGAACAGGTAGTGCACATGCATTAAATACCTTCAATCTTAATTTTAAAGGTATTTTTTGGATTTTGATAGTATATGAGAGATTTCCGAATGCAGCTTATCCCATTCTTATTCTTCTGTTTATTTCTTCAGTATGGTTACTTTTTTCTGCTTTGATAGCTTCTCCTAAGTAAATATATTCTTAGACGTGTTCTATGTTTGTTCCACCTATGGTAATTACTGATCTATATTCTGTATTATTCATTGTTTTAGTTTTCTTTAGATTCATTTTTAGTCCTTTCTCAAGAGATGTTTTTTCTAGGTCCGAAATCATTAGTCGTAGTTGTTTCATAGGTGTTGCTATCAGGAGTACATCATCGGCGAATATTAGATCATTTAAATATTTCCCTTTTATACAAATCCCTTTATTGCCCCAGTCTATAGATTTAAAAATGTCTTTCAACGCCAGAGTAAATAGTTTGGGTGAGATTGTATCCCCTTGTCGGGCACCTCTACAAATTCTAATTAATGGAGTTTGCAAATCTCATAGTGGCGTTTTGATGTATATTGTAGATTAAAATTCTGTACCGTGAATCTATTCGGCAATTAACTAGCGCTTCTTTCACTGCCCATAGTTCTATGCTGTCAAATGCTTTTTCATAGTCAACAAACGCTAGGTATATTGGAAGGTTGTATTCGTTGGTCTTTTCTATCAATATTTTAAGAGTGTGAAGGTGGTCGGTTGTATGTTGTAGTTGTTTCACACCTCTTTCTAAATCCTGCCTGCTCAACTGGTTGGTATGCATCAAATTTGTTGTTTAGTCTAGTTGTGATCACCTTAGTAAAAGTTTTATAGATTTGTGACAAGAGAGATATTGGTCTATAGTTAGCGATTTATAGTTAGTCTATAGTATTTGTCCTTTAAACAAACATCTATTAAAAAGTATCTTTAGGTAGTCTTTTATCTTTTCCCCTCCTTCTTTTAACATTTCAATTAGAATTTCATCTCCGGTTATGTGGGGTAATATTTCAGAGATTACATTTATTATTTTCTTTTTCAGGTTTTATTGAGTTGTATCAGGTGGACTGTTTTTAGAGCTGTAGACGTCACTATAATCCATCCAATGGCACTACAGCCCAAGCCGGGCCTTGGCCTCCTTCATTAAACCTCTCCAAACATCTCTATTTACTGCTGTTCTTTTCCATGAACGCGTTTTTAGGAGATTTTTGGCATCCTCATCTACCTCGTCTTCCCATCTCTTTTTTGGTCTTCCAACAGGTCTTTTTCCTTGCATTCTTGCGTTTAGTAATTTTCTGGGGATCCTGTTCTCATGCATGCGGGCCACATGCCCTGCCCATCGTAATCTCTGCAGTCTAGTGTATTGTGCTATTGTTGGTTCAGTGTATTGTTCGTATATTTCGTTATTATATCTAATTCGCCAGTTGTTATTTTCCTTTATTGGACCCAGTATTCTACGCAATATTTTTCTTTCGAACACGTCTAATGCATTGGTAGATTTCTGTGTTATAACCCATGTTTCACACCCATAACTTACTATGGGTCGGATTATTGTTTTATATACCCGGAATTTTGTTTTCTGGTGTACGTCTCGCGATTTTAATATGTGGCCCATCGCGAAATAGGCTTTGTTTGCCAGCATAAGCCTTCTATTTATTTCCGGTTCTTCTTCATTATTTTCGACCAGATCCATTCCTAAATACGTGAATCTATTCACGTATTCTATATCGTCTATAAATTGTTGTTGTTGCGCCTGTCTATTTGATCTGGTTTGTATGAGTAGTTTTGTTTTATTTGTATTTATTGTTAGCCCTACAACTTCTGAACTCTGTTTCAACTGAACGTAGGTTTCTTCTGCCGCAGTCTTTGTTCTGCTCATTATGTTTATGTCATCTGCGTATGCTGCTAATTGGGTAGATTTGTTTGTAAGTATGTTATTTCTGCTCACCGTCAACCGTCTAATTACATATTCAAGAACAAGATTAAAAAGTGTTGGAGCCAGTCCATCACCTTGTTTCAGTCCTTGCGTTGTCATAAACGCATCAGTGATCTGTCCTTGAATACATACATGTGCTTCTGTTTCTGTCATTGTCATTTGCACTAGTCTTATTAATTTTGATGGTATGCCAAATTCTTGTAATATATTAGTTAGTATTGTTCTATCTATTGAATCATAGGCTTGCTTGAAATCTACAAAGAGATTGTAGACGTCTATGTCATATTCCCATGCTTTGGCTAGTATTTGTTTAACTGTAAATAGTTAGTCAATAGTAGATCTATTTTGCCTGAACCCTGCTTGATATTCCCCGATAATTTTTTCAGTGAGGAGTAAGTCTTCGATTAAGAATGTTTGTGAGTATTTTGTATCCCGAACAAAGTAAAGAGATGCCTCTATAATTCTGGCATAACAGTTTGTCTCCTTTTTTATGAATAGGGCAGATTATACTTTTCTTCCATTGTTGTGGGATTTTTTCTTCTCTCCATATTTCTTGTATAAGCTGGTACATCTGTTCTGTCAAATTTGTTCCTCCCTGCTTGAACAGTTCTGCCGGTATCTTATCTATTCCCGGCGCTTTATGGCTTTTTTGCATTTGGATTGCTGTTCGAACCTCCTCTAGTGTTGGAGGTCTAGCCAATTCATTATCTTCTCCATCTTCCCACAGCTCCTGTTGTTGAACTTCCTGTTCTACCTGCTGCTGCCGCTGTTGTAATGGTGTTTGTGCCCTTTCGTTTAATAATTCCTTAAAATACATCATCCAGGTTCTCTTAATTTCGTCCATATCGCTAATTATTTCGCCATTCTTATTTTTGTAACCCTGTCTTAAATGTTTGATAAGTTGGTATGCACTGCGTGTTTCGTTTTCCTTGAACGCCCTCTCTATGTTTAGTATCCGGTTGTTTTCGTACCGTCTCTTTTTCTGTCTGCATAGTTTATCAGCTCTTCGTCTTTTATTCATTCATTCATTCATTTATTTAGTATGATAGTGCTTATGGTGTTCCAATGATTTTCTATTGTGAATTCTTCTATGTTTTCTTCTAGTAATTTTTCACTCACTGTTCTCTCAAATCTTTCTTGTACCTCAGAGACTTTTAGGTTATCTAAGTTTAGTTTTTCTTGTTTCGGATATTTTTCCTTTGCTTGTCGACTGATTTTACATCTGAACCGTATCTGTACTAGTAGATGGTCGGAGTCACAGCTTGCTCCACGCCTACTTTTTACATCTAATATACTTGTGGCCATTCTTCTTTCAACCAGTACGTGGTCTATTTGATTGACTGTGTTTCCGTCAGGTGATATCCAAGTGCCCTTATGTATGTCCCGATGTGGGAAGCAGGTCGAACTGATAACCATATTCTTTCCAGCTGCGAAGTCTATTAGAAACTGACCATTCTCATTTGTCTCTCTATGCAGACTATGTTTCCCTATTACCCCTATGTACTCTTCTTCTTTTCCGATTTTGGCGTTTGTGTCACCTATCACCATTTTAATGTCGTTTCCTGGTATTGAGTCATAGATTCGTTCTAGATCTTGATAAAAAGGTCACTATAATATTCCCTTGTTATCTTTGAAAATGCATTAAAAAAATAAAAACAAAAAAAACCTATTATTCAATAATGCAAGGCCCATAAAGGAATCAAGTAAAAATTGATTAGAATATAGGGGTTGTTATATGACCAATATTACACGCAAACTCTTAGATGCAGCGTACAAAGTGTTAGCCATAATTTTAATAAATAGATAGATTAATATAAATAATAGATTAGAGCTATTCAGCAAGAACTTGATACTAGAATGCAAGAAAGCGAAGTGACAAAAAAATCAATGATTAAATTAAATAAGAGATAAATAAGGGAATTTAATAAGGAATAAGAAATAAGGAAATAGTTAGTATTGAATATCATCATAAATTGTTACTGGGTTTCCTCATGATTGGTTATGGAATTAGCAAGAAGGGAGTTTAACTGTCACGATACAATAAAATTTGACCAACAACATATTAATTAGTTGTTTTTTTTTAAAGACAGCTTCTATTTTCCAAGCCAAAACTTTAGTTAAATGGAGTTTAAATAATTCGTTATTTGCATTATTAAACTTATAAGCCGCTATAATTTTTTAATAGGGACAGACAGGGATAATGTGTTTGGTTTATCATTTAAACAATATTTGTAGAGAAAAACACTAAAATAAAAGCTATATATTTAAGTTAAAAAAATAAGAGGAACATTTTAAACAATTAAGAATCATATAACGAGAACAAATAGATCAAAGTACAATAAAACGTCATAAAGAACACTGTACAATATAACAAACTTTTACAAATAAGATATTACAAGTTTTTGTCCACAAGGAACTATCCGAGAGTAGACAAGAACAGATTCATTCAAACATAATATTTTATTTTTTTTGATTATACAAAAAATAACAAGAAAAATATTTTATTAATATTTATATCCTGAATAAGCCTTTTTATTCATTTGTGACGTCAACTTATGATTCATAATAATAAAAACAATTGAATCCGAACTTGCCTTGTAACTTACCTACGTCGGCCTGAGTGACCCCCAGCTTGATCCTCCTCTGTTTAAACCTCTCGGCGAAGGCTTCCAATTCTCTGGGGTCTGTGTCGGCATCGGGATGGAGTCCAGCGACTGCCGCGGCTGCAGCTGCCGCTGCCATCGCCGGGTGATGTGCTCCAGGGTGACCGCCGTGATGACCTGGATGATGACCTTGAACAAAAACAAGAAAATTAAATAAAGAAAAGACAAATGTGTGCCATTAAATGATATATTTGATGAAAAAAATACACCCAGAAAACTACAGAGCCATTGCCTTTTAATAATCAGTTTTAACGTCTGTTTACTGAAGAAAAGGTAAGTGAAATGATATAATCAATTATGAACTATTTTAAATAATAAGATATTTTCTAATTAAAAGGGGTTAGGTCAAGTAAAGAAGGGAAGAGATCAAGAATGGTTTGATGCTGATTGCAAGAAAGGCCTTAACAAACTAAACAAGGCAAGACTGAAATATATGGACAAACCAAGTGACAAAAATAGAAATAAATATGAAGCAGAGAGAAGAAACACGTAAAAAGTGTATAGGCGGAAGTAACTGGAGCATAAAGATAAAAGGTTCCAAGATATTGAAGAAAATAACAATAATAACAATAAAAATGTGAGAATTTTCTACCAGGAGGCAAAAAGGAGCAGTAATCAAAGCGCAAGAAAACATAATTACTAGAAGAGTAAAGAAGGGAAAAAGAGATAAGTAGGGGAAGCTATTTCCGCCAACGTCATGGCGGAAATAATGGGGACTTCTACCATGAAAGAAATAAGAGAAATAATATATAGCACAAAAAAACAATAAAAATACAGGAAGCAATGGTATTCAATGGTATTAAGCATGAGGGAGAAGCCCTTATAACGCGGATATGTAGTCTGCTGACGAAAATCTGGGAGCGAGAGGAAATGCCGGAAGTATGGAGAAATGCCATTCACAAGAAGAGAGATCAAGCAGTATGTGAAAATAATAGGGTTAACACTTCTGGATGTAATACATAAGGCACTTACCAGAGTCATAAGAATTAGACTGGAAAAGAACTTAAACGAGCAAGTTGGTGAATATCATAGATGATTTAAAAAAGGCAGATCCACTATATATAAACTATTCGTGTTAAATGTGTAATTCAGTGTAGTATGTACTAGTAACAGTTTAAGCGAAACCTATTCTTGAAAGATTTCAAACAAGCGTATGATTCTGTGATAACAAGGCATCTGTACCATGCCCTAAGAGTACATGTAATTTAGGAAAAAGAGTAAGACTAGTAAAATTGACCTTAATGAAGACATACAATAGACTAAGGATAGAAAGAGGCCTAACAGGAAAATTTGGAAGATAGAAGATACAAGTAGGAAGATTTTGGAAGATATGGATGGCTGCAACTAATTTTACAAAGTAAAATATAAGGCAAAGTAGACAGGCACTACAAAAAGAAGAAGATTTTATCTATAATTTCACTATCTCACTTACCTGGAGCACTGTGACCTGATAATGGTCCTCCGTGGTGATGATGATTCATAACATGATTCATTCCATAGGAATGCATATGCGTTGGAGTTTCAGACATGGGTGTTAATGTAGTCATAGACGAAGACGATATAGGATCTAACATTTCCAAACCATCCATGTGTCCCATCTGAAATAATAAGTAAAAAATTCTTTATCGACCATTTAAAAATGTATATCTGTATTACTGTTTATGTGCCCATTCTATGCAAATTAAAACAATATAAAAATACAAATATTTTGTATAGATACGTTTTATATACAAAGACAAGATCACAAATGTTTGTACTAGTTGACCAATTTGTCACTGAAAATAACTTGAAAACTTCCTTTAAAGACAGAGTACTATTTTTTTAGGTTTAAAAAAAGAAAACAACCATGTACCCTCAAAAGGGTATTAAAGTTAAAAAAACAGTTTTTATACTGTATGGAATTTGGATGAATCGATTTTTTGTAATGATTTATCTAAAACAAAAATATTCAGTGAGAAAATAAGCCGTCCACTAGAACAAGAAGTGACCCGGGAAAAGAAAACATTGGGTTTTACTGAAATCATCTGTTTTAGGTCCACAAGTTAAACTCATAATTTTGAAAATACTGATCTTCAAAACTCTATATCTCAAAATAGGTGAATGTCTACAACTCTTTTACTTTTAATAAAAGAATAGATTTCAATACATTTTAAATATATAGGTAAAATTTTGGCACAATGCGGGAACAGGTCCGCAATAGATGTATTTTTTTTTAATTTATCATAAAATATAGAAGTTCCAGAAAATATTCATAATCGAAATTAAAAATTTTTCAATAATAAACAATGCCTTAAATTATAATAAAAATGTCCACCAATATGTCTCCCAATAAGAATGTCCTCAAATTTGTTTTTAAATAAAAACGGTAAAAATTGCAGTAAATAAAAAAAAATTTATTGAAAATATAATAGATAAAAATTATGTTTCGAACACCACATCATTCAAATGTTCACCGCGACTACATTTGCAGGAGTGAATCTGATGAACCTAATTTTCGGTCACTTTATGCAAAACATACACATTAATCTCACGAATGGTGTGCTCTATGTTCCTCTTCAAGTTTTCAATAGATTGTGGTTTGTTTACATAGACCAATGACTTAACATAGCCCCATAAAAAATAATCCAACGGTGTTAAATCGCATCCTCTTGGAGGCCAAGCATCTGGTCGAAATTGTTGAATTCTCCTGTGATCTCTGGCATCAAGAGAAATCTATGTTTCCGGGAATTTTTCCTTCAATAAATCAATGCTTGATTCAATTTCATCTAACTGAGACTACAAAATATCCGTTATCATCATTCAATACCTTTCACAGTTGACTGTTACACCATGTTCAAAAAAATAAGGTCTGATGATGCCACCATGCCATAAACCACACCAGATAGTGATTTTTTCTGCAAAGGCTTCTCAAGAATCTCATATGGATTATTTTCACTCCAAAAATGACAATTTTGCTTATTCATAAAGCCGTTTAACCAAAAATGGGTTTAATGAGCTTTATCGGAAATTTTTTTTTTAAAATGGCTATCATTTTCGAGTTTGTCTAAAGCCCATCAGCGAACAACACACGACGCTTATGATGGTCAAGTTGCTTCAGTTCTTGAGTCGGAACAATCTTGTAAGGGTGTAGGCCTAAATCTTTTCTCAGAATTCGCCAAGTTGTCATTCTGATGAGTCCTAGTTCTTAAGAATGACGATTTATGGACACATTTGCATTCTCCGTTACATTGGCTCTTACAACAGCAATATTGTACTGAGTTCTTTCATTTTGGCGTCATGTTGATGGTTTCATATCATGCAGAGTAAATTTATGTTCAAACTTTTCCACGTTTTGACGAATTACACGCACACCAGGACGATGATTTGGTCCATAACTTTCACGTAATGCACGATAGGTATTCACAAAAGAAGGATTATTAGCATAAAATTTTTGGATAATTTCCAAATTTAAAATGGCCGCTATTACATTTCAAAAACACTACCTCGCTATTGGAAAACTTAATACTAAAATTATTCATTATTACTTCAAAATACATAAAAAATACATCAGTTTAACTTTAAAAAACTATTTGATTTATACTACATATTACCAAAAATACCCTTTATTAGGTTCATTATAGAGGTTAAGTATATTTTATTATTATGTTAACAATTTTTCAGATTTGTTACAGAATTAATTGATAGGTGTATACTCAAACCCAAACAATTTTCAAAAAACATTATTAAGAATGAAGTCTAGTGCGTCATTCCACCCTTTTGTAGGTATGTTTTCTGATATATAAGAAACATTTCCCCATGGTGCCGTGTGCTGTCCTCTTTTGGGACAGATGCCTCCTCCCTCGCCGTGTTCTACACGTCAAATGACCACTTTACACCATTGTGAGGCCTAATGATGAAATATGGAGCCTCGGGGACACGTTGAATCATTGGAATTCTGCACTGCGGAGAATATATATACGCTAACCGAACATGCTTATCTATTGTTATGTTGGCAAAATGGCTTTTGGGGTCGGAAGCATGGCGTGTTTCATTTTTATGGTTTTTTTAGTATGTTTAAAGAGCGGGCCTATAAAATATTGACAGTGCCAGAAAACAAAAAATCCGTTTTATATAAATGATTTTGCAAATATTATACGAATATTCCAAATTAAAATACAGAATGTTCTTATTAATAATGAAGGAATAAAAATAAATAGACAATACCTTAATTATCTTCTATATGTTAAATACGTGAGAAGATTGGTACACTGAAATAAATAGATGTCTGAGTCATCTGCGATATGGTAACGATAGCACTCCAAATAAATCTTATTGAAACAAAAACCATGATAACAGATAATATACAAGTAATGCATGTTGGAAAACGTCTTGTAATGTAATATATTGGATAGCTTTTAGTAACCTAAGCTTCCTACTGAAGTCTCTAAAAAGTATTTTAATTTTAAAACCAAGAATATTTAAGTCTTCTCGTTTCCTAGTCTTAGCATAATTCTAATCAATAAAACGATCTATGGAGAGAGCTATGCTAGTGAATAAGTTTTAAGAGGTAGCGTCAAAAATAAAAAAAATTGAAAGAAAACCTTGGACAATCTGGAGAGAGTGGATAATCTTATGTGGCAATGAGTCGATCATATGTCGCAATAATCTCGGATAGACCATACACATAGTCAATTGGCATCCTTAAAAAACCAAAAACAAGTTTGGTAAGATCTCAAAAGAGAAATCGAGACGATCAGGGAGAATATAGGATGAAATGCAAACCTGTTTATCATGTATAATCCACAAATCTCAATATAAAGCAAACACAATTTAGTAAATCGTTATCACAAAATTAGAGAAAAAACAAAAAAAAAACACGTCCTATCAGAACAACCTGAACATGATGAAATGCAATATGAAGATAAAAAAGGTACAGGTTCTGTGTTCATGGGTTTCACTACACCATTCAATATTCAGTTCTATTACGAAGATGGAAGGAGCACACTGAGTTTTCCCGGGGTTTAGCTTAAGACAGCTTGATTCGTATTATATTTTAATTGTTTTAAGGCTTCAGTTAGTATTATCTTGGCAAAAGTTTTTGCTTGTGCGATAATAGTTGTATCATCTACATATACAAAAGTCCCATAGTAGCTACTGGTATCGGTTGGTCGTTTGTATATATGTTGTACAGTGTAGATAATATTACACTGCTTTGTACAGGACCATTCTATTGTATTTTTCATATAATATTCTTACTATTGATAAATACGAAAAATTTTTAGTATTTGCAGGAAGACACGGATATGACAAGTGCGTTTGTCTAATGTGATGTCATATAGTTTTTTTAAAAATTCTCCAGTGATTTACGGTGTCATAAGCGGTATTAATGCGCTCAATTATTTTGAATAGGTGACACAGTAAAGATATTACCAGATAAATTTTAAGGTCATTATGATCTTTACAAGGCAACAACTTTGGTTTGTCTTCAGACTTTGGGTATCTGCATAGTTTGAACGTAGCTGTTTATTATCTGGAGGAGCCATTGTAGTATTGTTGCACCAAACTTCTTACTACTTGCAGATTTCTATGCGCAGATCGTTAATGCTCAAAGACCTATTATTTTTCATCATATAGATGGTATAGCTAAGCTTATCATCATTGAAGAGTTCTCTCAGCTAACTGGTTTCGCCCTCTCTCATTTTAAGTTGTTTCTCCAATGTCCCATCTTTTTCCAGGTGCTCTGCCATTTTTAAAAAGTTGTGAGGCCACTAGGCTTACTTTAACATTTGAAGAATTGCTTTTTATTTTAATAGGCGCCTGGCAAAGATTCATAAATATGTACTTTCCAAGTAAAATAATCATGTTATTCATTATTTTACCATTTGAATCATTATTCGTCTGAAATGATATCAAATATTATTTGTCCACCTCAATTAGTATCATCACTGAAATGGTCTTCAAAATATAGTTTTTGATACTGGTTAAGTAGTATATTAGAGTCTGGAGTTAGTTCTTGAACATCGTGAGTCCAGCATCTTCGTTGAATGTATCTTCTAGAAGCATATTTTACTATGTTGATAAATTTATGTTAGTTTTCTGTTGTTAGGCAAATTTTAGTAATGCAGTTATTGAGATTCGAGGCACTTTTGTCCCCATTTGCTTTTTAAAATTAAATCTCTTTTAAATGGCATTTCTGATAGTGTTACTACATTGCTCATAGTACAAATAAGTGGTTTGTATTGGGTGCGATGAGCTGCTATTTGGCTGAATACAAAAACATTTTCCCGATTTTATCCTCTCTTTCACCTAGTACTATTAAAATAAGAGGGAAGTTTGGGGTTTTATTAGTTATAGTTGGACATAATCCGATTCCATCTACCATCATTGTCTTTGGATCCCCACGAAGTACCTGGACAATTAAAATCGTAAAAGATATTGTTATAGTAGTTGTCAGGTTCAATAAAAATAAAATCTTCGCCAAGGAGCTTGTACGCAGAAGTCACAGAGAAGCTTGGTATGTACATGGTAATAATTTCTATCTTTTTGAGGTCACTGATTTATCGTGAGGTCTTCCAGCATTCAGGTTCATACCGACTATCCTAGGTTTGGAGGAATTCAGCCCTTTATATGTTTCTTCTTCTAGAAGCATATCACATTTGTATTTAGTACATATCTCTGATGTTAAAATTTTCTTACCTCCAGATATGCTCTAAATATTTATTAATATTAGTAGAATGATTGGTCCTGAAAATTGCCGATTTAGTAAAACCGTTTTCAAGTAGTGATTAAAGGATTAGTTCAATAAATATTTAATCGTTTTCCAGGGTACGCCCGATTGGGTTGTTTATACCTCAGACTACAATAAGTGACAATTGTTTTTTTACGCATATGCAGATAAGTCTTGATCTACTTGCTCTGGATCGAGTAGTATGTTTTACAATTCATCTGTCCTAAAATCGATGTTCTGCCTATGCATGTTTTCATTCCGCTGCTAGACGTAAGTATATTATACGCCAGGTCTGAGCATTGCATTTTGATGATAGTTTTATAAATATGATAGTTTAATTTAATTAGTGCTTAAATCGAGAACTGTCACACAAAATGGCTAAATGCACCTTATCTAATGGAATGATTGACCATAGGTCGCTAACTAAAAGTCACTAACCAAAAATCAGAAATAAATCTCATGATAATATCTCGATATTATAAACATTCGATAAAGGAAGTACCACAATATGAGCTAATAGTTTAGAGGGCTATATAATCTTTAATGCTAGGCTGAGGAAAGAAGAAACTTTCGTAAACATATTTAAGAAACATAGTTTACATAATGAAACCAATCAAACTTGACTTAAGGTTGCACAATTTGCAACAGCAGATATTTATGTAGCGGTCAGCACTAAGTTCCAAAGAAAATATATCCATAAAGAAACATGGAAAATACCAGGAACCAACGAAGCAACAAAATTGACCACATCCTCATTTTAAAAAGATGAGCAACAGACATAACTAATGTCATATCGCGGGGCAAACTCTGACTCAGGTCTTGTATCAAACAGTGCGACAGTGGCAAAACGGAAAAATAGCCAAATTAAAAAAGGGAATGCTAAAGGCTTCAAAAGTCCAACAAAAACACAAGACTATCAAAATACTCTTCAAATAAAACTCAACGGAATCAGATAGGAAGATAGTTCACAAGAAGAATGAAGACACAGGAATACACTGGACAAATAATAACGGAATATGCAGAGGAAACTGTCGGAAAACCCAAAAGGCAAATAAATGCAGAATGGTATGATGATGAATGCAGAACTGCAGTAGAGGAAAAAAGGGAAGCTAGGCTTAACAAAGAAACACAAAAATAGCAAAGAAACTTATTACGAAAAGAGAATGCAAGCGACTAGAATACGGAGAAGAAAAAAAAAGAGGCTTTGAAAAACAATCTTAAAAATCCTCAGACATATCAACAAACATAAGAGCAGAAAATTTTATAAAAGAAGAAAAAGAAGCACACAGTCATTTAGACCGGAGAACTACTAACAGAAACAAGAAAGTATAATGAGAAAATGATCAAAATAAGACAATATATTTTACGGCGGATCAGCACTTTGAAAATCCGTGTTATGAAGAAGTAGTTTAAATAATAAAGAAATTAGTAACCAATAAAGCTCCAGGAACGAACGCAGTTTCGGCAGAATTGTTGAAATATGGAGGACCCAAACTCTGGGGAAGAATCCATTACCTGATAAAGTTGGTATGAACCAAGGAGCAAATGCCGGAGGAGTGGGTAGTTGGTCTTATACAACTAATATATAAAAAAGGATATAAGAGAGAATGCCAGAATTACAGACCAACTACATTGATAAATGTAATATACAAAATCCTTTCTGGAATTACCTACACTAGATTAACAGAATACTCCAAAAATATCCTGAAGCACAAAAAAGACGGCATCTGGAGAATCAGGAGAAACGACGAGGTTAATGAACTGAATAAAAGCTATGGCATTGTAATATTTGTAAAAAGTCAAAAATTGTCATGGCTGAAAAATGTTCAGCGACAAGAAGACATGAAAAACCATAAAGAAGGTGTTATAGTGGAAGCGGGTAGGAAGGCGGAAAAAAAGGAAGGCGTAGGACGAGGTGGTTGAATGACGTGGAAGACGATCTGAAAACCATGAATATAAGACATGGAGAAAAAGGACCCAAGAGAGACCTGAATAGAAGGACATAACCAGACAAGAAAAGATACATCCAGGGTTATGATGCTAAAAGGAGAAGCAGAAGATATAATCTTCACAAAAATAGAGGCCCCAAATACTCAAATCAAAATCTAGCTAGTTCCATTTTTTAATTTTTGAATGGAAAATAATAATTTTTACCAGGATGGACGAAATAACTTAGTAAATCAATAAGATTTTTAAGTTAAAATTTACATCACATCACGGGTCTTCTACCACAGAATAGAGAGTAAACTAAAACGCCAGAAGCCAAACGCATAATGTGCCAAACTTCGTTAAGATTATCAACTGTGAGACTGAACGTACATTTCGAACTAAAATTTAAGATTTACTAATTGTTACGTGTTATAAATAAATAATTAAGATTTTTGTGCAAACCACATAAAGCTGATATGTATTAATAATCACAAAAAGACAATTAACTAAATATTAGTTCTACTGTGGTTCAGAATACATTTAATTAATGGTTTGAAACACTAATTAGAAATTATATAGCGAAATCTTGTAATTGTTGTACGTCAACATACTTTAAACGGACAATCACCAAATAATGCACAACTTTATTTACACTGGCGTCAACACACAACATTCGACTGTCAAACGCCCCCATTAACTATTTAAGATAGTTTCAAAATCGGCCGATAGGTAGCGGCTGAATTTGTATAAATTCAATTAGGATGTGTTAATGTATTGATGACGTTTCAAATTGATGAACCTTTGAATGAATGTTTTAGTAGTTCATTTGTTTACCGATTAATGGATTACTGATTTAAATTGATAAATAATGTTATGAATAGTGAAAGGGTGTTAGTAAATATTTATGGAAAACTGAGCGTTTTGGGGATACGATTAATTTTACGGAATTAATCATAATCTTTTGATACGAATTTCAAAATATATGTTATATTCGTTGTTCGCTCAATTTGTTTTCTATCGATTTAATTTATTGTCAATATTTAGGATACCGAAGTAATACAATAATTACTGTTGGTCGTTATATATTCAGTGACGTATTAAATGAATAGTACAAACATTATACCAGAACTTTCAACAATATTCTTGTATAAATATAAGATTCATTTAAAGACTATAAAGAAAAACTCGAATTAGGCTGCCCTGTCCGCTTGATTCTAATTGGTCAAAGCACGGCCCCATTTAAACCAGAGAAATATGATTGTAAGAGAACATATTGTCAGTTGTATTAGAAGTTATACTAGCAATTTTATTTATATTTAGTTTCTTATATTTATTACTAATCGCTACATTTGTACAAAGGTAAGTTCTAAAAAATGAAATGGCATCATTAATAATATTATTAATGAAATTACCATACTTAAACTGAAGAATGGACAGTTTTTAGGTCAACGAACATTTCATATGTGGGTAAATAGGAAGACACCTGCGAACAACGGACTTTCTTCACAACGACTGAATTTTCATTCAGTTTTTCTATGAAATTATTTGTAATTCTACCTGCCAACAACGAAGGGTCATAAGACTAGGTACTTTAGGTACACCGAGTTTGATTTGGAAAAACCCATTTTAGAATTTATTTATCCTTTTTTTATATTAAATTGGCCAAATATATGGCCTAGGAGGACAAATTCGTTAAACTTCCCGTGCTCGAATCGGTATCACTAAAGTGTTATGATCATTTCGGCCTATCCCAGCCATCGTCAGACAAATTCAAACACGGAAAGTAGAACGAATGTCTCCTAAAGCTTTACCACTGCAGTGGTTTGCGAGCAGAGGCGCCACCTGCTTTGGCGGCCGTGAACGAAAACGATATAATCACATCGTTTTCTACCTCTGGCCTATGCGAAATGTGTAAAGAATAAATCTTTTAGCAAAAAGCTGCTATCGCTTTGTTGTATTAAATTGGCCAAATATATGGCCTAGGAGTACAAATTCATTAAACAAAGCGATATTTACAATTTAATACAACAAAGCGATAGCAGCTTTTTGCTAAAAGATTTATTCTTTACACATTTCGCATAGCCCAGAGGTAGAAAACGATGTGATTATATCGTTTTCGTTCACGGCCGCCAAAGCAGGTGGCGCCTCTGCTCGCAAACCACTGCAGTGGTGAAGCTTTAGGAGACATTCGTTCTATTTTCCGTGTTTGAATTTGTATCAGCCCAAGTGTCTGACGATGGCTGGGATAGGCCGAAATGATCATAACACTTTAGTGATACCGATTCGAGCACGGGAAGTTTAACGAATTTGTCCTCCTAGGCCATATATTTGGCCAATTTAATACAACAAAGCGATAGCAGCTTTTTGCTAAAAGATTTATTCTTTACATCCTTTTTTTAGTTTGGAAGAAAAAATATCGGTGATAGAAGCATCTAAAAAAATAATTACAGTGTTAGAGTTTTGACTAAAAAGTTTCAAATAGGAAAAACTCAAGTTAGTGAATTTTTAAAGAAAAAGGCCGATTTAAAAAAGTGGTATAGTAAAAGTAGAAATTTTCAACAAAAAAAAGAGGATTAAAACTGAAGGTTTCGTCATTACTATAGTTTACAATTTATTTAATTTTATTTCATTTTATAGTATTGTATTTAACTTTATTTAATTTTAATTATTTTATTTAATTTTATCTAATTTTATTTAACTTTATTTAATTTTATTTAATTTTATTTAATTTTATTTATTTGTAATTAATTTAATTTAATTTTGTTTAATTTAATTATTCTTTAAATGGGAATAAGCCACAATTAAAGTTTAAAGTAAGTTTATTGACGTTTCAATTTCCACTTTGGAAATCGTTCTCAAAATACAAACATTGGTAAATTAAACAAATTTTATTATTTTTTTGTGACTTAGTGAAAATTCTTTTAATAATTTCATTTTATTTGACTCATATATATTGACAATTCAGACATACATTATACATTTTAAAGTTTTTAAAGTAGACGACTTTAAAATGATATTGAGAATATTGTTAAGTTACATTCCTGGGACCACTTTACTTGTAAGATAGTTCATTTGATTACATGAAATCAACTTTAACTTGAGAATATCTAAATCCACAAGGAAAAATTCCTGTAGCTGGCTGTATACCACGTATAACAAAAAGAGGTTAATCTTTGTAAATGGGTATATTTATTTAAAAAACCCTTAAAAGGGCCACATCAATAAAACAAACGTTTTCGGACTACACAGTCCATCATCAGGTTATTAAAATCGAAAATGCTAGGTCATAATGCCTGAGCCACCAAAATATTAGGGTAAAAAACATGTACAACATTTCATAACTAAATGTAATTTAAAGGGTTTTTTACCCTAATATTTTGGTGGCTCAGGCATTATGACCTAGCATTTTCGATTTTAATAACCTGATGATGGACTGTGTAGTCCGAAAACGTTTGTTTTATTGATGTGGCCCTTTTAAGGGTTTTTTAAATAAATATACCCATTTACAAAGATTAACCTCTTTTTGAGAATATCTGTCAGAAAAACTCATAGCGTGTAATTCGTCTTTAAAAAGACAAACACATGCCATGATGACAGTAAAATTCTTCTGTTAGTGATTCCATGGTTAATTATGAGGGAAAACCAGAAAAAAAAACCTCATAGTACTCTCCCGACATGGTAAGTATTTGGTCATGGATTTAGTTTACTTTCAATAAGCACCAAATAACCAATAACTTCAACTTTTAATATGGATAACCATATCCTAGTACATTCTACCGAGGAATTTGCGACACAATCGGTCTCATTTAGTACAATTGGAGCCGCTTTCTTGATTTTTCTCTTTTTACCATCCATTTCTTTTAGGACTAAGTATATTTGAATCATTCCATTAAATCCTATGTTCATTATCCCATGCTTGTTTACATATTTGAGATCTATCAAATTTTCTATTTTAAATATAAGATTGATGTTCACTTATTCTAACATTAAATTGCCTTAATTTTTCACCTAAATAAATCTGATCGCATTCACAAGGTATTTTATAAATACAATTCTTTGTCCTTTCTTGTTTATTGTTAGGTTTTTTTTTTAGACAAAATAAATCACAATGCGTTTGTTGTTTTGAATGTTGTTGAAATGTTGAATTAATTTCTTTTTTTTTTAGCTTTTATGATAATCCTTTGATATATGGTATTGTTAATTTTCTCGTATTATTCCTTGTGTATGATGTAGGATCTCCTTTTTGGCTTGTTCTGTTCTATTCGGTCGATTGTTGATAATTCCTTATTTATAAACGATAAAGTATAATCATTTTTTTAATAAAACAGATGGTAACAAATGTTTTTCTTTCAAGAACGAATTTTCGTTAGAACAAGCACTTTAAGTTCTATCGTATAAGGAGTTAATGTTTCTCTTTTTAACATTAGTATTGTGATTCTGAAATTTAAATATCTCTTCTTTTTTTATCGCCCTTTTTCTATTTTTTCTACTTTTTTTATGGTAACCTTCCACAACTTTTCTTCCTATCTATTTCTCTATCGATCTACTTATCTATCCTATCTTATCTTATCTTTGATAATTTCTTCTGGTATACAACATATTGATTCCAAAAGCTAGTTTTGAACCCACGACTGGCTCTCCATTACCATGTGGCTGCCGTTCACAGTGTATATCTTTTGCTGACCTTTCTAGAAACATACAAAAAAGGTAAACTATTGGTAATTGTCTTATATATAGGTGCATAACTTCTCTACCTTTATTATGTTATTTGCCCTCTAACAACACTTGTTTACAAAACTCTATTATATGGGTAAACGACAAGCGGCATCCGCTTTTAAAAATTGCTGACATGCGTGTACCGAGTGGGTATCTTAATCAAATAGCTTTTTCGAGTAATCGAGTACCAGTCGATTCTTGGTATTCAAAAACCCATCACTATTGATTAGTGTAATCAAAGGTAAGAACAGAAAAGTTAATGTCACGATTAAAATGCAGTTAAATCATACAATTATAACACTTATGGTCACACCTATTCTATTCTTCTTCTTCAAGTGCCGTCTTCGTTCCGAAGTTTGGCTATCATTAAAGCTATGCGTATTTTTGATGCTGCAGATCTAAACAGTTGGTAATTGGTGCAATTGTACTATTCTCTCAAGTTTTTCAACCATGAATGCCTTCTTCTTAATATAGATCTCTTTCCCATTATCTTTCCCTGTATAATCAATTGCAGCAACTGGTATTTTTCTCCCCTCATAACATGTCCCAAATATTGTAGTTTGCGCTTTTTAACAGTAAGTATCAGCTCTTTCTCTTTCCGCACTCTCCGCAAAACCTCCACATTTGTTACTTTCTCTGTCCAGGGTATTCTTAATATTCTACGATACATCCACAACTCAAATGCTTCTATCTTTTTGGTATCGATCTTTTTCAATGTCCATGTTTCCATCCCGTAGAGGAGAAGTGACATAACGTAACATCTCAAAAGGCGAATTTTAAGTTTTAAACTTAGATCTCTTCCGCAGAACACCTTTTTCAATTTAGTAAATTTGGCTCTAGCTTTCTCTATTCTGGTTCTGATTTCTTCAGAGCAATCATTATTTTCGTTGATAACAGTTCCCAGGTAATTATATCTTCTTACACGTTCGATTCTTTGATCATGCACGGTTATGTCAGGGAAGTTTTGTGGTGATTTTGATATTAGCATTATTTTTGTTTTGCTTATGTTAAGTGATAATCCGTGTTCTTCACTGCATTCTACTATTTTGTTAATTAGAATTTGAAGATCTTCCCAAGTTTCTGCGATTAGTACCGTGTCATCGGCATATCTCAAGTTGTTTATTCGGATGCCCTTTAACTTAATACCTATATTTTGATCCGAAAGTGCTGTGTTTATAATGTCTTCGGAGTATAGATTGAATAAGGTCGGTGAGAGTATACAACCCTGTCTTACGCCTTTCTTGATCTCGATTTCCTCCGTTGTCTCTTGCTCTATTCGGATATTTGCTTTCTGGTTATAGTAAATCTTAGAGATAATTCTAATGTCCCTTTTATCCAAGTTTTTTTCTACTAGCAGGTTCATTAAGTGATCGTGACGAACTTTATCAAACGCTTTGTTGTAATCAATAAAGCACATATATATATATATATATAATATATATATATATATATATATATATATCTTGGTTTATATCTAGACATCTTTGGCATATGACGTTAAGTGCAAATAGTGCTTCTCTTGTTCCAAGCCCGTTCCGAAATCCGAATTGAGTATTACTAATATCTGCATCTAGTTTTCTGTTAATTCTTGAGTGGATTACTTTGATGAATACTTTTAATGTATGCCCCATTAAGCTTATAGTGCGGTAGTCAGTGCACTGTTTTGCATTTGCCTTTTTTGGTAAGGTTACAAAAGTTGAAAGTAGCCATTCCTTTGGTATTTCTCCTCTTTTGTAGATGCAGTTAAAAAGGTCGAGTAGAATATTCACTGATTCGCCTTCTACAAGCTTAAGAAGTTCTGATGTGAGCCCGTCTGGACCCGGTGATTTACCATTTTTCATTATTTTTATAGCGTATAATAGTTCTTCTTTAGTTATTTCTGGTCCTTCGTCGCCTTGCAAGTTATCTATATTAGGTTCCTGTGTTTCATCGTCGAACAATTCTTCTACATAGTTCTTCCAGGTCCTAAGCTTTTCTTGTAGATCGGCTATTATTTCACCATTTGCGTTGCATAGCAGATTGGGATGTTTTCGTTTTTGTGTACCTGTCAGTTCCTTTATCTTTTTATGTAAGTTAAAAGTGTCATGTTTGAGATGTAGTTCTTCGATTTCCTCGCATTTTCTGGTATAAAAATTTTCCTTTGCAGTTCTTATTTCTTTTCTGATTTGTTTGTTTACTTCATTATATTTTTGGCTGCATTTTCCCTTTAACTGTCTTCGCTCTTCCATGAGACCTAAAATTTTTTCTGTTATACATTCTCGTCCTTTTTTCTGTTTCTCTTTGGTAAGCATTTTCTCGGCAGGTTTTATTATGGCGTCTTTTAAATATTGCCACTTGTCTTCTACATGCGTGTTCTCTGTTTTTGTAGAATATTCTATTATATAGATATAAAAGCTGGGTAATATGGCAATTTATTGGATCAATAAGAGAATAAAAAACACACAATCAAATTAAAATTCTTAATTTTTATGTCTACGCAGTAAAACTTTGTCTAATTTTTGAATTTTCCTTGTCAAGTTTAATTTGCTTTTGCACCGTAAATAATTTCCATTTGGAAACACTAAAATTCATTCCCGTTCTAAAGCTCTTATCTTACGCCGTAGAAACAGTAAACATCAAAATTAAACAAAACAAAGCAAATAGTGCTTGAGAAAAAACAAAAAAGCGTGTTGCTGGCACAAAACATTCGACAAACGCTGCGTGTGTACGTGTGTTCGGTAAACAGCGAAAACAAGTGACACACACAACCCCCTTGCTCTCCCGCCTACCATTTTTATCCCTCTGAGGGTTTTACAATGTGTTCTCCCTTAGGCCCTTCTCTACTATATACTGTTAGTTGTCACGTGAACGCTAGAGTCTTTTTAGAGGCTTTTTTAGAGTTTAGTTGGAAAAAAAATGTTACTTTTTAAGAAAATTCGCTCTAGGATATTTGTATGAGTACAAGTAAAGTTCGTTGTTAATAAAATGTTGATTAACTAGAACAGAAAAGATCGAAGGTTACTTTACAATAAAATAAAAGCAAAAAATTCTCAACAGAAATTTTTAATTGGCGGTAACAAGGAGAAAAAACTGAAAATAGACCACAGAAAAATTTAAAACAAATATCAAGCAACCAAAAAATATTATATTTAAATAGAATTCTGAAATTTGCAAAAAAAGGAGAACCAACCAAAGACCAAATCAGTAAAACTGAAAACTATAACCTAAGATAAAACCCAGATGATGAACTCTACACGGACGTATCCAAAGTAATAATGTAAGCATCTATATCCCCTATTCTCTTATTATCAAAAACCTGTACGCGTCCACTGCTGTCTTGTCTTGTGCGGCTTTCCTCCAGTTACTGCTAACACGGTTTAGGTCATCAGTTCATATGTTTGAAATGCTGCCTTTACTTCGTAGTGCTGCTTGTCTTGGCCCCCATTCTACAATAGGTTTTGTCCATCCATTATCAGATAATCTGGTGACGTGTCCCTTAAAGAGACACCCAACATCTGGCATTCCATGGCCCTCTGAGTCAGACGAATCTTGTCACAGGGTCAAAAATTTTTCTTAAAGATTTCTTTCTTTCTTTTTCTTTCTAAAAGATATATGGATAGGTGGGATTTGCTGCGTGGGTTAATTCTAGGTGACGTTAAGATGTCACATGTCTGGTTATCTCTGCCCAACTGAATTGAATGCTTTATTGTTGTTGATAGAAAGTACTTATGACTGCTCAATTACTTTCCATCAACAGCAAAATATTACAATTTAGCACCAGATTGGTAATTATTTGCATCTTGTTTATGTTAATCTTTAGTCCGACATCCAAGGCAGCGTGATATAATTTGTCCAATATTATTATTGCATCATCCATACGATCGGCTACAAGAACGATGTTATCAGCGAATTTCAAATGACTGAACTTCTCTCCAATTATCTTGATATCATATTCGTTCCGATCTCCCTTCTTACAAGTACATTCTAAAAGTGTCGTAAATAGCTTTGGATGGACTATGTCTTCTTGCCATACTCCTCGTTATATACAGGATTTATTTGTTTGTTGATTAGATAGCCTTACGCAAGCTGAGGCATTTTTGTAGACATGTTGAATGTTAGTGTAACGATGCGGCATTCTGTCAATGGTTTAACATTTTCTAATATAGTATCAAACGCTATCTCCTTGTCCTCTACAACAATCTATATAATGATAGTAAACATACAGTAATAAAAAAGATCCCTGCCTGATAAAATTAAGTCAAAGCATATAATCGTATAAAAGTAAATGCTAAAAATCTAAAAAAACTTTCGTGAATGAACTTAGACACCAAATACAGGACAATTATTCCACGTGATAGGCTGTTAATGCACCTTAATACAGGTCTACGCCCCCACCGCTGACAAACTTTGGGAATAAATCGAGCATTTTACAAAAATTAAGAAAAAAATGTCAAATACAGTCATAATAAAGTCATAAGAGAACTCTTCGAATTAATTAAAAAACGTAAGATTGGTTACCTTGGGCACATATTGAGAGGAGCAAAATATGAAATACCACAGTTATTCCTACAAGGGGAGATCGAAGGTAGGAGAGGAGCCGGCCGCAAACAATTATCCTGGTTAAGGAATATTAAAGAATGGACAGGAATACACAATACAGGCGAGCTGTGTCACGCCGCCAAGAACAGAATTCTAGTAATGAGATAGTCGCCTACGCACTTTGGTGTATGGCATGTTAAGAAGAAGAAGATGACAGTCATAATGGGCGACAACAATACTAAAGTCTTAGAAAGAAGTTATGAGCAGTCCATTGGGATGTTCAGATTGGGTGAGAGAAACCAGAGAAAAGAGAGACTATTGCAATTTTACATCGATTAACAAAATAAGTATTTATAAGGGTGTATGACAAAATATATTCTCTCGCAAATGCTATTCAACTTATACTCTGAATATATGTTCCGTGATGCATTAGAAGACGAGTTAGCTAAAATGGTGTAAAGTTGAGTTCATTTTATCAATATCAGATATGCTGACGTTAAAACTATAATAGCCAATAATTTGGAAGACCTCCAGAGACTCTTATATAAATTAACGGTTAACATATCAAAACCAGGAAACAACAGAAGAAGAAATTCCTTCACGCATTGGACAAGCACGAGATGCGTTTGTTAAAATGAAAAAACTGTTGACAGCACCGTATTTGTCTGTGACTAATAATTAGAATGGTTAGGTGTTATATGTTTTCCATACTCATATACGGTGTGGAAAGACGGAAAGAAAGAACACCTTAAATAGATAGAGACCTTTGACACGTGGGTCTACAGGTGCGTTTTTATTGTCCCCTGAATTAATAGAATCAGAAATCAGGCAGTGCTGGAAAGACTGAATATCCTACCTGATATTATATTTAATATAAAAAGAGAAAACTTGAGCTTTTTGTTCACGTCTCTAGAGGCATAAGATATGAGTTCCTACAGATTTTAATGCAAAGAAAAATGGTTGAATGAAGAAGATATCAATTTGTTTATGGATATTTAACTAATGTTTGCAATTTAAAATCAAAATAAAATATCGCATTTAAAATAATATCACAATATTTGTTTTTTTTTTTAATTGAATGTCTCACTTATTTAAAAACAACCTCGAATAACAGTAAAACTGACTTGCTTTCTGAATTTTTAATTGTTTATTTACATTGTTCCCGTAGAAGACTTTAAGTAAATTTTTAAAAATAGCAAAATGGCCTAATATTCTAACGATTAAGACAAGTTTCTGGGTGTAGCTTCTGGGTATAAATGTATATTTGCTGATCTTTGTGGTAAAAACATTGTTGTTTATTTTAAGTTCGTTATTCATGCAGAAGATTATTATCAGTTTTTCATTTTCGTTTTTAACATTCTCTTATGTTTCTGCTTAATTACGTCCATTACTTGATTGCCTATTCGGGAGTTAAAATCCCCTAAAACTATAATCTTCTCTCTGACTTGATCTACTACTTGTTGCAATTCGTCATGAAACGTTGTTTGAGGCTTGTTATTTTCTGAGCCATATACTTCGATAATGTTCAGGCCTACCTTTATGATTTTTATAGATTATATTTATAGACACCTTAGCCTAGTATTATCTAAAATAGGAATTATCATAAAATACTTTACAACCAAGAGAGGGCCAACACAAACAAAAATCAGAGTCGAAGGATTAAATACGGAATCCACGAAATACTTATACAGAAAAACAATATCAGAGAAGATTGCGGGGAATGAAATATTAGAAAACGATAACATTGAGGAAAGCTGGAAAAAACTCAAAGCTAACAAAATTAACGCAGCAACAGAATCTCTTGGAGATAGGAAAGTAACAAAAAGTACCATATCAAAAAGAAAACCCCATGGTTTAGAGAGGAAGTAAAGTTAAAATGCAAGGAAAAGAAAAAGAAAAAAGCCTTTTTACAATTTAGAACACAACAAACACAACAGGCATACAATCACTATAAACGAATTAGAAATAAAACAAATATTTAAGTTAGACAAATAAAAGAGAACACTGGTAGAGCTTCTTAAAATAGATGGAACACGACTTCTACGGAACACAGAAAGAAATATGGAAAATGATCAGAAAACAAGAAAGTAGTCAGACTACTTTCGATCCCTATTATTCTCTATTCGATCCCAAGAGAAATCATTAGAATACAACAAACCGGCATAATTCTTGTTTCATAGACCTTAGAATAAATTTGTCAAATTAAAATACACATATTGCATGCAAAAGAGATATATCTAGGAATAATCAAAGCAATCGAAAAAATCTACAAAATCAACCCGGGATAAGACGGGGTGATTCCCTGAGTCCTCTATTCTTTAAACTGGATACCAAATAGTAGAAAAATAACTTAAAATAATCTGCTATGCAGAAGATGCAATACAGTGAAGATGATTTACAAGTATGCTGCACCAATTTAATAGAACAGCTAGAACATTTAACATGTTAATTTCTCAAAAAAAAAAAACAAAATGCATGGTTATAACACTCACATTATTATGCACATTTACTAAGATGTAAATTGGAACTGGAAGGTCATATAATAGAACAAGTAATGAAGTTTGAATATCTAGGCATTACATTATCTAGCTACAGAAAGCTCCAAACAGAAGTGGAAGATCAAGTGAATAGAGCAAACAGTGCCGTAGATTGCGTGAATGAAACAATATGGAGAAATAAAAATTTTGTGAAAGAAAGAAATAGTTCACATAATAGTCATCAGACCAATAATGACATACGCGAGAGAAACACAACCTAACATAGAGAGAACAAAAAGAACTTTTTCTACTCTCTTACTAGTAAATTGTATATTACCTACTATTTGGATGCTAAGTAAATGCATCATAACAGATAGTGACACGTAATGACTAGCACCTAATAAAAAAAATTACGCTTCAGTTTTATAAAAAAATGTGTAATATCACATAAGCCTCGTAAGTCAGTTGGTCGAGTTACCATGGAAACGAATTAACAGACGTTATTTTGACAGATTAAAAATTATTAATCTGTTAGTGTAAATATAGTGGTAATATACTTTTATTTTTATAAACGAAAATAATCGTAGAAAAAGTATAGTACACAACTTGAGTTGAAAGCTTATTACATGCTTGTAAAATTACTGCGCTCACCGCTACGCGGCTTGCGCGCAACTTTTTTACTCGCATGTAATACGCTTCTTACGCATGTAATAACTCTCGTTATGTAATATACTATTAGAAACAGCAGAGATGAAAAATTACAAATATACAACGTATATGCAAGGTTCAGAACATTAAGAAGTAGAAGAGTAGAATGGAATGATCATCTAAGCCGAATGACAACAAATAGAGTGGTAAAGACGGCAAGAGACGGTTTCCTATTAGAAACATGATCAGTAGGAAGACCACGAAAACGATGGAACCACAATTTGCTGGAATCATATTGAAAGCAGACAGAGTCATGTCTACATAAAAAGAAGAAGAAAAAGAAGAGTTTGAAATCGACCTTTTTCGACAAAAACCACTCGCCCATTTTATCTGAAACCACATTGATATACATCTATTATTTCCTATGAAAATGAATTACTAGTTCTCTGGTATCATTTCTAGTGTTTATATGGGGTACCTAATTTAATTTATAGATACACTTTTGTAATGCATATCTATCATTTTTTGGTAATTCTGATTTACTCAGTCTGCCACTTGCATTTTTAAACTTTAGTTGCTTTATAATATACATAGTTTCTTCTAATGCTAGTTTTTCAACTAGCTGCTCTGCTGTAGAGTGCACTATTTTTTATTTTATTATGCGACATATAACTAACTTAACTTAAATTGTATTTATAAAACTTTTTTGAATACATTGTCTTTACGTAAGCATATTAAATCATAATCACTCCATTAGAATTTTAAAACCTTTTGCCGGTTTCAAACCGGTACACAATCACTGCCCTTATTTTTACAACTCACATAAAAGAGTTGTGCTCAAAACAGATAAAACACCGGTGAAAAAAATAATTATCACGATAAGCGTGTATTTTCATGGTCGCATATATAACTTGCCATGATTGTCTATAAAAGTCCACATACATCCACATAATTCCAGTGTCCACATAATGTCTGTGTGGCACGTCATCAACGGTCACAATGTTACAATTGTACGGAATTTTATATTCGGTGTTGATTTTTCTTTTGTGTAACTTTCCAGGGACGTATTGATACTACTACGCTTATTCTACATATACCACTAAAAGCTTTTATATTAATGTTAGTATTGACAAAAATATTAAATAAGGTTTTATAGAAAATAAAAATATTGTGAAATTATTACTTACAACAGGTATGCGCACATATTAAAAAAAAAAAGAATAAGCGATCCTTCTTTAATAAATTTTTCAATTTTTCTTATAATAAACATACGTAGAAAAAACCTTCGCAGAAGCAGTGGCAGACTCTAATAAGGGTATTAAAGTTAACGACATATTTATTAATAACATCAGGTATGCCGATCATACAGCCATAGTGGCAGATAACATCGAAGATCTTCAATGCCTTTTAAATGATCTAACTCTTGCAAGTGGAGCTCGGGGTTTGAAAATAAATATCAAGAAAAACAATGATTATAAGTAGAAATGATTACCCCAACGCAAAGATATATGTCTCTGGAGAAGAAATCGAACATGTCAGGCAATTTAAATACTTGGGTTGTTTGCTGAACGAGGGTTGGGACCCCGAAAATGAAATAAAGAGCAGATTAGAACAAGCCAGAAATGCTTTTTTGAGGCTTCGTAAGTTTCTGACTGATCGCAAATTGGACTTTAATCTCCGATACAAGATGCTTAAATGTTACGTGTGACCTATTCTCTTGTATGGAATGGAAGCATAGACGCTAAAGGCCAGTTCCATTAACAAACTTGAAGTGTTTGAAATGTGGTGCCTACGTCGAATGCTTACAATATCATGGACGGACAGGGTCAGAAATGAGGAAGTACTCAGAAGAGTGGGCTTACAGGATAGAGAACTCTTTAGTTATGTAAAAAGTAAGAAGACTGCATACTTGGGGCACATATTACGAGGAGAAAGATACACTTTTCAGCAACTGATATTCGAAGGGAAGATAGAGGGCAGGGGATGACTGAGACGTAAAAAAATGTCATGACTACGCAATATTCGACAATGGACAGGAATTCACAGCTATGCAATGCTTCGCAATGCTGCTAAAAACAGAATTATTTAATCCTAACTAATTAACATCTCGCCTGACAAGACGATGTACGGTGTACGCCTAGGCAGAAATGCATGACACCTTAAGAAGAAGAATAACAAACATTCTCGTGGAGGAAATCTTCAATTTTCGGGAAATTCAATACAATATTTAGAAAACCCACTTAAAAAATCACTTATTAAGCATTCAAGTACCTGTTTTTGACAAGTATTTGAATTTAACAGACAAGTTCTGATTATTTTCCAAATTCTCATCTTAGCCATATTCAACAGTCTTTGTGTTGTGACTGTGTCGGATCTTGTTTCGCATGCATAAAATATTATTGCTTTTATAGTGATTTATTTATAGTGGGTTTACTTGAAGAACGGTACGACACCTTTAATGTCCATAAAAAAGTAAGAGAAATGACATTGACACAAAAAGCGGCAAGAAACAATAGAAATAATAATAAAATCATTCATCTTCTTAGAATGCCGTCTTCCTACGGAGGTTGGCAATTGTAATGGCTATTTTTATTTTTGAACTTGCTGCTCTAAACAAATCAATCGATCTGCATCGATACCAATCACGTGGGTATTCCAGTGGCCCAGGTACTCCAGTTTTCTGATTTGTATAGTGGTGATTAGTTATGTTTCTTTACCAACCATCTCCAGTACTTCTTTATTTGTAATTCTCCATAATTATCATTTGGATACCTATCTTTATTTGTGTCAGTCCATAATATTTTTAATACTCGCGGTATAGCCGAGTTCAAAAGCCTCGATTTTTTTCAAATTGCATTTTTTTAAAGTCCAAGTCTGAGCTCCATATAATGATATTGAAAATATATAACAGCGAATGGTACGTAGTCTGATCTCCAAATTTAGATTTTTGCACGTTAGGAGTGGCTTTATTCGTATATGCTGATCTTGCAATCTCTATTTGCCTGTTTATTTCTGCAGTATGATCATTGGTTTCATTGAATTTATATTTCATTGGGAAAGATTCAAGGAAGAAGTTCTGTAGGCCGAAAGTAGAATTCTTGGTTAAAAAATTTATGTGATTGATATCAACGCAGATCGATTAATTTGTTTAGAGCAGCAAGTTCAAAAATAGAAATGACCATTATCATTGTTAACCTCCGTATGGAGATGGCACCCTAAGAAGAACAACAAATAATAAGGCAGTTAACTTGTATTTCTACGATACTAAAGTATGTTTTAACTAAAAACAAAATTCGATTTTTTGAAAAATAAAAGTCCCTTTAACGTAATAAATGTAAGATGGAAATGGAAATGGAAAAATAAAATAGTTAGCACAAAACATCTGTTAAGAGATATGGGAAGCAAGATGGACAAAAAATTAAGAAAAACGCCTAAAGAAATTTGAAATATCGCGATTGAGAAGGACAAAATATGACAAAACTCAATTAAATTTGTGAAAAATATGAAGAATTTGTTTTTATTTGTTTTTATTGTTGATGCGTCGACAACTAATGGTCATTGGCATGGTACACTGAATTTTTACAGTCAGGTACCCAGTGTAGAGTATAGTGTGTGTGTAGAGTAATTGTCATGATACTTAGCAAAGTCGAAGTCATTGTCTTTGCTAAGAGACGCTAATTGTATCCGAACGTCTGCGGTCTCTCCGGTGAGTACCGATCGCACAAGGATAGAAATTATTTTCATTTATTAATTTTTCATAAACGAAAATTTCTCTACCCAGGTGAGATTCGAACTCACGACCTTTAGGTTCAAAGGTAGGTACCTCTTACCACTGAGCCACAGAGGGGGTATAAAAAGTAGATAAAACGATGTTACAATCGTTATAATAATTTAAATTTGTCAGTTTTTCCACAGCATAAAGATAATAATTGTGAGCTTTTAAATCGTGCTATAAGATTTATAGATCTTTATTTTCTCATTCCGCCCGCATGTGCAAATTTTTAGTAGAATCCTTTTTGTAATTTTTGCACAATGCACCATGGTGAATATTTTCAAATGAAGTAATTCGTTTTTTATTATTTTGTGTGTAATATAAGTTGACGTTCATGGCTCCATACACTGACACATTAAAAATTCAAAACTCTCTTTTTATGCAAAATTTATTGGAACGAAAAATTCGAATTTATATAAAAATAAAATCGCTGCATATTTTATTTTTTTGCCGGTGGGTATTGGCTTTTTTTAACAAAAAGTATATTTGAAATAACATTTTTATTATATTTACGTTTATGTGCATTCAGCGGAAAAAAAATTAACCAAATAAAACACACGATGTTTATTGGTTGGCTCGCACTCGAACGATTCAATTAATAAATTACAGTAAGGACAAAATATTGCCACATTTTGTTATTTGTTTCATTGTTTATTAGAAAAAGATCAAATAGCGAATTTTTCAAATTAAATTTTTACATGATTTTATATTATTTTTCCATTAACAGGGAAATTGTAATCAAAATTAATATTTACAACGATTTCTTTTAAATTGAAATATTTTTTACGAATATAGAATTTTATTGTGATAAATTTTGTATATATATATATATATATATATATATATATACAGTGTAGGTAAAATTTTAAGGTCGGTATGGTAAAATTTAACAGGATATCTAACGCAGATATAAAATCATATTTTCAACGAATTAGACAAAGATAACAATCATATTTCCCCTTCGTCTCCCCTCCTAAAATCCTTTTAACACTCATTGGCCATTGCCCATTAGTGAGACGATTAGTTCCGATCAGATATTCTCTGGTTCCGATCCTAATATACCTAAAAAACTAGAGGTGGGTCTTCTCGTTTTTTTAATTTTTATCGGAACCGTTTTTCGTAAACTGTAACTAGTTGATTGTTTACCAGTATTCAAATTAGCGAGTACACAAACATATTAGCTATTATCGTTTATGTGTATAAGTATTGAAATAAAAGAACCTAACGAAGGATATATTTATTGTAACTTGAAAAATAAATTAAATAATACAAATGGTACTTAAATAGTTACATTTACATTACACATTATTAAATCGCGAATCGTCTAAATTGACATTTAAAAACATAAGTTTTTCCACTTTTCTTGTTAATCGCGTTCTTCTTTTATTTAAAATTATACCAGATGTTAAACATGTGTTCACAAGGAAAAGATTTTGTTACAATACTACAACATTTTATGAATATAGTGGTTAAGTTACGATATACATGGCGATGGTTTTTTCACCACGGTAATGGACAGTTCCAATCTCCGTTCGAAATTGTTTGTGGGTAATATATCATCAGACAATTACATGTCGACTTCTTTTATACCTCTCGATACAGGTGTATGTTTAGATGAGTCATGTCCAATTAATTCATCAAAAATACACCATGGACTTAAGTCATCTTTATCAGTTTCTTTTTCTTGGACTGATTGATTTTCAAGATTAACTAAACTTTTCGTTTCATCCATTTTCCATAGTTAAAGAACCAGCTTTTAAAAAGTTTGCAGGGTGGATTCCTGGATATAAACCGCCAACAAGAAAAACTTTGTCAGGTTCATTACTTCAGGAATGTTATGTCAAAAGTGAGCAAATTATTAGATCGCAAGTTGTTAAAGAAGTAGAAAATATCTGTATTACTACTGACCTCTGGACATCTGGAGTAACTGAGAGTTACTTCGCATTAACAGGACAATATTTAACCGAAAATTTAGTATTCAAAACTTTTTTATTAGGCTGCTGCCATTTTTCTGGAAACCATAATCCAGAAAACAGCGATTACTGAAATTATTAATCAGTCGGGTCTAAAACGAAAAGTAAATTTTGCAGTAACTGATAATTCCTAAAATATGGTCAAAGCTATTAAATAGGTTTTGTTTTATGATGATTGTGATTTATGATGATGATTAAATTTATTGGTGGGGGACGCACTTAAATGCTGTCGTGTACAAATAGATAAAATAAAAAGTCCTTTTTTCGACAATTCTGCAAAAAAACACATTTCAAAAAAGTACCTTATCTTCAGAAAGGCTGTTAAAGTATTAATTACAACAGAACACAGTTCCCAAACGGCCAATCCAAGACGTGGAAACTAGGAAGAACTTCACCTATTACATGTTAAAAAGAATGACCGAGTTAGAAGAGGCAACCCGTTCCACATTGGTATTAAATAATACAGACTTAGACTTAAACCTAATCTAAATAAAGAACACTGGATTATTTGTTCTCGACTTTCCCAAATTTTACGGCCGTTTAAAGAAATAACAAGTACAATGAGTGACCAAAAATACTTGAATGCTAGTTCAGTGATTGTTATGGTACGCTGCCTGCAAGAATCTTGCAATAACATTTTAGCAAACGGCATACTTACATCCATAGTATATGACATAGTACAATTACTAATATCGGGTTTAGCAAAAAGATTTAGAGGGATAGAACAGAGTGGCACATTGTCATTATGTACATTTATGGATTCACGATTTAAAGTGCAGAACAAAACAAAAAGTTAAGAAGCTGGTTACGTCTATAATTAACGAACAAGAAGATTGTACTATTGAAAATCAACCAGTACAAGAAAAAGAAACCAATAAATATGACTTAAGTCCATGGTGTATTTTTGATCAATTAATTGGAGATGACTCATCTACACGTACACCTGCATGGAGAGTCCATTACAACGGTGAAAAAACCATCGCCATGTATATCCTAACTTAACCACTATATTCATAAAGTATTGTAAATGTGAACACATGTTCAAAATCTGGTTTAATTTTAAATAAAAAGATGAAAAATTACTGTGGTCTAATAAAATAAAGATGCATACCAAACTTCGCGTATACAGAGCAATTGTAGAATCAATTACCACATATGGTGCCGAATGTTGGACGATGACAAAGAATGAACGAGATAAAGTAGACGTTGTGGAAATGGATTATCTTAGAAGGTCATGTCGAGTATCGAGAATGGAAAGAATCAGGAATGAGGAAATACGAAACCGTACAGGAATTAGAGATACTCTTTCAGATAGAATACAAGAAAGGTAATTACAATGGTATGGTCACGTGATGAGAATGGAGGAGGAGCGGTGGCCAAAGAAAGCCTTAATGTATGTTCCGCCAGAAAGAAGGAAAAGGGGAAGACCACCAAATTCCTGGAGAAGAGAAATTACAAAAACAATGCAATCTAGAGGCTTAGAAGAGGGAGATTGGGGAGATAGGAAAAGATGGAGGCTGAAATGCGAGAAGAGGCAATCGCCGTAGGACCCCCGTTATATGATGATGATGATTGTTTAGTTTATTTTTCAAGATATAATAAATATATCATTAGGTAGTTTCTTTCACTTCAAAAGATATACACATAAACGATAATAGCCGTTATGTTTATTTATGTAGGTACTATCTTACTTGAAACTACTTTTAAACAATCATAGTTACTTTTTTATGAAAATTAAAATTTTTAAATGCTTTTTAGCATTCAAAAAAATTTAAATTTTTTTGGAATCCTGAGAAAACTAACAAATATTTTTGAAAAATTTAAATGCAGAATGAAAGATTACATTATTACCGAGGGCCGAAGGTCCCGTAGAATAAACAAAAAGTTTTTTTAATGAGATATTTGAAATTAAAAATCACACTAAATTTTGTTTTTTTTTTTCATCCCTATAACTTATTAAAATAAACATTATAGAAGTTTTCAGGGACTTTCAGCTCTCGGTAATAATGTATTGTTTCATTCTGCGTTTAATTTTTTCAAAAATATTTATTAGTTTTCTCAGGATTCGAAAAAAATGAATGCATTTAAAAAACTTGGCCCGAAATTTTGCTCCTACGCTGTTAACGATAAACTAGCACGACCCACCTCTACTTCACGTTACTCGATCTTTTGACCAGACGTCAATCTAGACTAGACGTTGCCAAATAAATTAGTGTATGAATATTTTTTAATTTGGCGTTATTGTATGCATGTTTAATTGTTTATTATTTCATATTGGGAAATTATTTTGATATTTAGATTTTTGTTCGGAAATCGTACTTAAAATACGAAACATTAATAAATTTTATTTATATAAAACGATTTCCGAAATGGAAATCAAAATGTTATATTACAATTATTGTAAAGAAAACTTGTGGCATATTCCCAATAAAAAAAACAGTAACCTGCCATTTAAATCAATTTCGCCCAAATTTGATTGTCTTGAGCAGTTTATCTTCTTGATAGAACATTGTTCAAATGCAAAAAAAGACAACAGGTCAAATAAAACCAATAAGTTTGGCAACGTTGAATTTCCCCTTTTTTAATATTTCCATTCGGCGATATAAAGGGCGTACCTAATATACCTCTCTCTTTTTAAACAGCTGTTTCTCACTCCATCTCACGTAAGGTCCATACCGACCATAAAAATTTTCCTACACTGTATATATATAGTGCGCTAAGTTTTGGATTAGGTATACACTCTATGAATGGCAACACTGCGCGTCGTCGACTTGCCACTACATATCTGCTTCGTTGACTCGTCGTTGCTCGTCACCCGTCGGCAAATTTGTCATATTGTCATTATATCGTGGTTGTTTAAAGGTATAACAGCGTAGAGTTTTAATTTATTTTTGTAAACATGTCTGTTGATATGGAAGCGGAAAACGCTCAAATAATAAAATGGTTTTATAGTGGCAATTCTACGCAACAGTGTGTAGATTTATTTTCTGTGTTTTTTGACGGAAGACCAATTCCTTGTGTACAGTCAATTTATATTGTTAAACATTTTGAGAGTTGTTATTGCCTCTAAAATTGCAGAAAATGTCACGCTCAAGAAGTGTTAGCAGAAAAAGTTGAGGAAAGAGAATACCGGGATACACAAATTTGTGCAACAATCGAGGTAGATTCAACTCGTTCAAGTAGAAGCGTTGCTAGAGAGTTAGATGTTAGCAATGTTACTGTAACGAAAGTATGGAAAAAGCACAGTTACAAGAATTTTAAATATTCGAAAACGCAGCAGCTTTTTCCAGACGGTTACTTTCGAAGAATGGAGATTTTTGAAACTCTAATAACGAAGGTTAATAGTGAACCAAATTTTATTAAAAACATTTTATTCACTGATGAATCTTCTGTTTCGTTAGTAGGGAGACACAGTCCTTCCATTACGAGGTATCGGGCGCGGGAAAACCAGCACAGAAGTGTTGTTTACCGAACTCAAAGTCCTCAAAAAGTTAACGTCTGGACTGGCATTTTAGGAGACCACATAATAGGTCCATTTTTTATTGAGGGCAACTTGAATAGTAGAGTATACCTCGATTTGTTACAGAATCATGTTCTTTCCGCTATTCTCAATCTTCCTGATGTAAATCTGGAGAATGTTTGGTTTCATCAAGACGGCTGTTCAGTTCACAACGCTCGAATTATTAGGGAGTATTTAAACAATACTTTCCCGAATCGAGTTATCAGTGGAACAGGTGACATTAAGTGGCCTGCGCGATCTCCAGATCTTACACCCATGGACTTCTTTTTTTGGGGACATTTAAAAAGCATTATCTACGATCATCCTGAGGCTAGAGCCCAAAATTTGGATGAAATAAAAAATCGAATAAGAGAAGTCTCCAATTCTGTTACAGCAGAAACTCTTTCATCTGTTCGCAGAAGTTTTTATGACAGATTGGGGTACTGTTCAGCCGTAGAAGGTCAACTATTTGAACCATTTCTGTAGGTCATAAAGAATTATTTTTTATTTTATTAGGAATAATATTTTAATTTTCAATAAGAGTATATTTTTTATTTTATCTTTTTAAAGAAATACGCTTTTATTTTTAATTCAACCACAAAAAAATTTTCACATTAATAAAAATCGATAACAATGCACCGATTAGGTCAGTGCATTTTTATCGAATTTCCTACTATTAAAATCGGCTATACGTAATGAAACATGAGATCGGACGACAGAGAAGTACATCCCAAACGTTGTTGTGAGTTACTAAACTAAAATGATTTTTTGTCGGTGCAGATAGTCTCGGGTCGGAGAACGAACATTTGCAACGTTGCCGATTTTAGCGCTCCGTATAGTGTGCAATACCTAATCAAAAACTTAACGCACTGTATATATATATATATATATATATATATATATATATATATATATATATATTATATATATATATATTATATATATATATATATATATATATATATATATACAGTGCGTTACAGGCCCTAAAGGCCCAAGGTTTCAATGGTTTTCATCCATGTCGTTCAATCTTGAGCTAGGTTTCTCCAGGTTTGTACCTCTAACAATCCCAAGTCTTCGTTTACCGAACCGATTTTATTCACTTTCTTCGTGGTCGTCGTCCTGTTTTCCTTTTTGTGCCAGCTTCAGTAGCTAGCTTTAATTCTATGGTTTTGCTTAAGATCCAGGTCTTGTTAACATAAGGCACCGTTAATTGGATAACCGTTGTATGTATTCTTCTTTTTGCTCCTGTGCATATTTTCTTTAATCTTAGCGTCTTATTTAAAGTTCCATCACTTTTACTACCTTTAGTCCTTTTTTTTAGATTTCTTGAGTCTGTTTTTAATTATTAACGTTATTCCGAAAATACTTTCCAAAACTGTCTTAAATGTTCATTATTTCCTCTCACCTCCATATAATTTGTTTTCTTTTCATATAATTCCAGCTCATACTTTCTGGGTACTTTCTCGATTCTTTCAAAAATTTCTCTCAGTGCTGTTGGTCTTCTTGTTATTAGGGCAAGGTTATTCGCGTATGCTAGGTATTGATGTCTGTGGTGGTAGATTGAACCTTTATTGTGTATATGGTTTTCTCTTAGAATTTTTTCCAGTATTAGAATAAAAAATACAGAGTGTCACCTTTTCGCAGGCCTCTAGTGATATTAAAGCTGTCAGAGACATGACCTTCTACCTACCTACCTTTATAATTTGGTTTCATTTAGAAGAGATTTAGTTAATCGTATTATTTTATTCGAAAAGACAAAATATTTTGATGTTTCGATCAATTGTCTGTTTATTGTGTCATATACTTGTCGAAAATCAATGAGCAATATGTTTAATGGCAGATTGAATTTATATGAACTAGCCAGGATCTGTTTAATTGTGAAAATTAAACTTTATGAACTGTGATATAGCTAGAACTTTATACGTCGCGTCTTCTAATGTTATACCCTTGTATTTTTTACATTTCATAACATGTCCTTTTTGTGTATTGGGCATAATAGGGCTTCCCTCCATTTTTTTATTTACTCTTTGGTCCCTACTTTCCGTATTAACTCTGTGATTTCCTCATGTAGGCTTTGGCCACCTTTCTTTAGGAACTCTTCTTTACTCGTTTACATAAACTCCTTTATTGTTTTTTCTAGTGGCTGCTGTATTTGAAGACATTTTATATTGGCTTCGTTCTCTTTGTATTTCTTGTTAGAAGTTCATGACTTTGTTTTTTACAAAATCTTGTTTATTATTACTTAATTTTTCCTCCAGATACAACCTTTGCCTTGCATATTTGCTTTGCCTTCCTTCTCGTTTCAGCATATAATTATCTACTACCTAAATTATTCTTTCTTATGCTATTGATTCTAGCTCTATTTCTCTTTTCAATCGCACTCTTACAATAATTATAAAAACACTATTTTTGTTTTTATTAAAAGGATTTTGGTCATGCTAACTCTGCTGCTTATTAAATCGTTTCTCTGGGTCGTTCCCACCCATTGTCTATGTCTTTTACTACTTCTAGTCTTGATAGTTTCCCCTCTACTTGTTCTTGAAATGTTTTCCTAATTTCTGAGTTCTCCACTAGTATACCACGATATCCTTTCACCTTTCACCTTTCATTTCACGATATTCTTTCTAGTATATGTGGGCATCATTTGTTCCATCTTTACTTTTACCATAAAGTGGCCTGAGTTTGCATTTAAAACCTTCCCTTTAAATCATCTACTGTCTTTAATGGCATTCATATGTTTCGCTTTAATTAGTATATGGTCTATCTGATTAATTTTTTGACAATCTGAAGATTGTCATAAGTACCTTTATGAATACTTATGGTTCAAATACGTGCTTGCAATACGCATATTGTTTTCAAAGGCAAATTCAATAATATTTTTTCCATTTATATTGCTGTCTCTGTGTTTGATCTTTTCGCTGGATATTTGTCTGTAAGCATTCTCCCTATCAACTTTTGCGTTAGAATCCCCTACAATTATTTTCATATGGTATTTCGTGCAACAGTTGTAGTGAGGCTAGCAACCAGCCAAGAACAGATTTGCTCATAGAATCAACTCAACAAACTTTCTCGGATTAGGATGCCAGTCGTATTTGTGTATGTATAAAATTTGATAAACAAATATTTCATTCGGTAAACAGATGTGTGAAGATCGACCTAAATTTGGATCCCGTACTATATTTCATCAAATAAAACAAATAGAGAGTTACATATGACTTTTGTAGATCTTGAGAAGGCATACGACACAGTCCCGCTAAATAAACTATGGGAAGTTCTGGGCACATCAAACATACATCAAACATTGGTTAGTGCTCTCAAAGATCTATATTATGGTTCAAACTCCCAAATGAAATTCGGAATCCTCTCAGCCGAAAAATTTGCAGTTACTAAGGGTCTCAGACAAGGATGTTGTATCTCTCCCACTCTATTTAAGATTTACATCTCTGCAGCTCTGAAACAATGGAAAAGGAAAGTCAAAGGAATGGGTATACAATTGAATGATCAGGATTACATATATACTTTACAGTTTGCAGATGATCAGGTGGTGATCTGAAATGACAAAGACGACATGGAATACATGCTTAAAAAACTAATTAAAGAATACCAGAAATTGGGATTAAATATCAATTTAGAAAAGACAAAATACCTCTCAATTGGAGCTAAAGTAGAACAACTCGATATCAATGACAATCAAAAAATAAATCCATGTGACGAATTTAAATACCTGGGCGTCATCTTCGACCGTAGTGGAAAAGACGAACGAGAAGTAGAACATCGAATTGTACAAGCACGAAGAGCTATAGCATGTTTGAACGGAGTTCTGTGAAGTAAAGAAATATCAAAGAAAAGAAAATGGAACATCTATGAGACAATAGTTAAAACTAGCCTACTTTATGGAGCTGAGACATGGAGAATAACCGAGAAATATAAGAAAAAGGTCGAAGCCACGGAAATGGATGCCATCAGAAGATCCATGAGAATATCAAGAGCCGACAGAATATGGAATGAAGTGATAAAACAACAAATGGGTATAGAGGGCACTATAGTTAAGGATATTGAGAGAAAACAGCTCATATGGTATGGGCATGTGAGCCTAATGGGGGATGAAAGATTGCCTAAAAACGATGTTGTGGCAACCCCCAGAGAAGAGGAAACGAAGAAGATCACCACAGAGCTCTAACCTGGGAGTTAGAAATGCGATTAGAGCTCGAAATCTGGACGAAGACCTAACTCAAGACAGAATACAGTGGCGTTTGGGAGTCGGACAACGTCGTAAGACGTTATAAAACCGAATATATATCTATATTTCATTGTAAATTAAAAACACTCACATTTATTTTTCATCACAGTAAGTATATTATAAAAGTACCTGGTGATTATGAACACATGGTTTCGATTACCACCCCGTAGACTGTATACCTGGAGGTCACCACAGAATAATGAACAGAATTGCATTAAAAATCAGATCGACTTTATTCTAACCAATCTAAGATTTAGAAATTCCATTGTAAGCGATAGGCCTTTGCTGGAGCAGATGTCCTCTCAGACCATAACCTCCTTGTCTCAAAAATAAAACTGAGGGTAAAAAAGATAATAAAATCCAAAAGTTGTAAGGTGAATACTCATTTACTCAAGATAAATGAAATCCCTGCTGAGGCTTCAACTTGTATCAATCAAGAAATGAAGAAAATAAAATCAGAAATAAAAAACACTGAGAGTGTAAACATTATGTGGAGCAAAACCAAAGATTCTGTTATAAAAACACAGAAAGAAACTTTACAAATGAAAACAGAAAGACGAAAACATTGGACGACTGAAATACTAAAAATCCTGTAACAAAGAAGAAAATATAGAAACAAAACCCAAATAAGTACAGAGAAAAACATAAATCAATAAGGACCAAAATAAAAGAGGCTAAGGAAAAGGGGATGATGGAAACATACATCGAAGTGGAAGAATTGCAGAAAAAGTATCATTATTATAATTTACATAAAAAAGTAAAAGAATTATCTGGAAAATCACAAACAAATACACCTAACCGATTAATTGACAGGAAGATCTTTTTATGGACACAAGAACGGAATCAACACAAATTGATAACGAGGAAGCTTCAATAATATTAAAATCTGAAGTCCAGTACGCTATAAACAACTCAAAATTTGGCAGAGTCCCTGGGACAGATGAAGTTTATATCAAGCTGATTAAACTTACAGACGAAAACAATTTAAGTGCAATAACTATACCCTTTAACAACATATACAAATCTGGTGAGATACCTACAGAATGGCTGCTACCGACCTTTGTTCCGCTACCAAAACTCAAGAACCCCAAACACTGTAATGACTATAAATTAGTCAGCTTAATATCAAACTTGTTAAAAGTATTTTTAAAGATTATACAGGCAAGAATATTCAGAAAGTGCGAAGCGGATATGAGTAATAGACAGTTTGGCGTTCGTAACGGCTTTGGAACAGTGGAAGCTCTGTATAGTTTCACAACTCTTGCCCAAAAATATCGAGACCAACAAAAGATCTTTTCTTTGCGTTTATAAACTATGAGAAAGCCTTCGACAAAGTTAAACATAACAATCTCATGGAATGTCTAAAGAGAAAAGGACTTGACAAAAATGACATTAACATAGTGAAAAATCACTATTGGAACCAACAGGCTGTGGTAACATAAGATGGAAATAGCACGGACACGTAATAGATAAGTAGAGGAGTAAGACAGGGCTGTGTACTTTCACCATTACTATTTAATATATATTGCGAAGAGTTATTTACGCAAGCACTTGAAAACTGTACAGAAGGGATTAAGATAAATTGTGAACATAAAAATAACATACGTTATGCTGACGATACAGTGATTATCTGAAAGTGAGACAGATCTGAAGACGTTACCTAACACAATTTGTGATACTGGGGAACAGTTTGGTTTAACAATAAACATAAAGAAAACAAAAACTATGGTTATTAATAAGAGAGGCAAAGTCATTACAAGAATCTAGATAAAAATGAAACATTTGAGCACGTGGAGAAGATGAAATACTTAAGAGTCTGAACTACGGAAGATCCGAATCCGAAATCAGAAATTCGCTCAAGAATAGAACAATCAAGAGAAGAATTTTTAAGATGAGGAAATTTCTGAGTAACCAAAGACTCAATCTGCAAATCCGATATTGGATGGCAAAATGTTATATTTACTCTATTCTTTTTTATGGTGTGTTGGACATAATGGGAAGAGACAAAGAACTTTTGACCACCATTAAAAGGCGAAAGACAACATATTTGGGGCACATACTTAGAAATAATTGGTACGAGTTGTTGCAGCTGATTATGAAGGATAAAATCAAAGGAAAAGAGTCCTTGTAGACGACAAATATCCTAGCTGAAAAACATTCGCGACTGGACCGGGTTAAACACACACACACATGCTCTTAAGAAAAGCAGAAAATAGAGACGAATTTGCAATTGTTATAGCCAACCTTTGTTAGATGACGCGGCACTAGAAGAAAAAGAATAGTAACAATATAATTTTATTTTCAATTAATTATTTTAGATAATAATAGCAGTTAAAACAATGCTATAGCGATGCTAAAATTAATTTAAAAGTAAACATCCAGTAGACAGTCAGAATAAAATATAGAATTGAAATTTGCAAAGCTGTTTTTCTTAAAGATTGTTTAATTTTAGCTTTGCAGGCTACAGTCATAATATTTGAGGTCGACCTGTTGGCCACCTCCAAGTTGTGTTAATGAAAATACCGATATACTGTACTGATTCACTAGCAAGAACCGATTATGACAGTATTTATTTATTTGATGAATAGACGAACTAATACCTCTTATAAAACATTGTTACATCTCACAAGAGTTTTCAACACCCCGTATGTATTTACGGTGGGTAAAAGTTATCCCCAAAACGGGCCAACAGTGCACTATAAATATAAAAGTATCCACCCCTTGTGTTAACACGGCATTAAATAACTTTTCACCATAATCCCGAAATTTCATGGTCTAATTTAGAAGGCCTTGGAGAATTTACTTAGATAAAACGCCGCTGATATACTCACTATAAAAAAACTTAACGGCCCAACAACCTAATGTCGATCAATATAGTTAAAAGGGAGCTTTGAGCTGTTTATAAAAGAGGTATCTTTGTATATACTAAATAGTATTAAAAAGAATATTCTGTTAACAATATGTGGCGGAATGGCGTGCAAAAATTGTCTACTGTGTGACCTTATTATTTTTGATAAATAAAGGGACTTATATACCATGTTTAAGAGATACCCAATTACTTGGTATAAGGAAAAACGATATAGTAAGTGTTTTAGATTTCAAAGTTGTCTTTGTCGAGAGGGTAAAGGGGACTCAAAAAGAGGAGAAAGCCTATCTTTACTAGATCAAGAAATAAAGCAGAAAGAGAAAAGAAGACCTATCGCTTCTTTACCGGAGCAAATCATCTGGAAAGACGGAATAGGCCATTGGCCAAAATTTTCAGAAAAACGCGGTGATTGTAAGAAAATTTGTGCTTTAAGCCTAATCCTAATTACTTGATGAACTTTTATAGAAATTAACTTTTTTCCCATTGTAACTTGAGAGTCACTAACCCTATTAAAACAAAGGAAATAAAGAATTTTAAAAAATCTTTAAAAATTTTTTAAGTGGATCTTATCCTGGAAGTATATATATAACAGTAAAAATTTCAACAGTTTGGTTTCTATAGAAAATTTGTCCTGTTTAGATTAAGTAAATTATTTACGTTTAAAATCTATTCTACAAAGTGACATGTGAAATCATTAAAAACTCAAAACAAAAACTAGCGTGAATGTGCAATATCTAACCTGGTGATGTGGCCTACTGACCGGTGGAGGTGCTCCCATACTGTGGTGGTACATCATGTCGTGTTTGAGTTGTGGAAGACCGCCTGGTCCGCCCGTTCCTTGATGTTTAATGTCTACAGCAGCCAGCGCTTCCGCCCTACTTATCAGTCCATCGTTCAGTCCAGAGAAAAGATCGCCCTGAAACAAACACTGCTTTCTTAAATTTTTGTTCAACAATGAGTTTACAACTAGATAATATTAACAATTGACACTAGAAAATATTAGGTTTTTAACACGATCGCTGCGTGTTGAAATCTTTGTTCTTGTTGAAAAAACGATAGCTATCAATAATAATATTATTATTATTACATAGTAATTAGGGCTGGTGTCATACCAGCCATAAGCTCATTTACAAGACCCTTAAGCACATTTACAAGAAAAATAAAATAGTTCATTACAAAATAATTAGTTACACAAATAAACTATGAATTAGTAAATTGTATACAGTATTGTTCAGTTTACAAACATGTAACACACTATTTGTTTTTTTAAAGAATTTATAGATGGGGAATTGATAATTTCCGTTAGGAGACTGTTCCATATACTAAAAATACTATAGTCTGCTGGGATGATATAAAATAAACAAGTGCTGCAGATTTCCAAAACCAAACTTTAAAGTTCGGAAGGTGATAATTAAGTCACCATGGAGTCGACGAGCTTTAAAAGTTGGTAACCCTGCTAAAGAAAGTCTTTGTGGGTAATCTGGTCTTCGTTTGAAAGACAGTCTGGTGGCTTTGTTTTGGACATTTTCGAGAAGAGTTCTGTCGCGCACTAATTCTAGGCACCAAACTGTTCCACAGTACTCCAGTAGGGGTCGGAAATTAGTTTTGTACAAACGAATAGAACACGAAAAGGATATTTTTGTAAAAGCCTTATTAAGTAGCTATAATTTACTATTTTATTTTTTAGTGATATTTGAAAAATGCTCTGATTAACTTAAATTTTCAGTAATTGTAACACTAAGGTCACAATATGTTCCCACAGTATCAAATAAATGCCCGTCTATCAAATAAGAAAAACGCCGGTTATTTTTTCTCAAATGTAAAACTATACACTTATCTCTATTTAGAGTAACATCCAATCCGAATACTACCTGAAGATTGTAAGTCAGAAGCGTAGAGAGCTTTTCTAGATATGATAGGAGAATCAAGATCACTAGCATATAAAACTAATAGTAGTGGACCCAAAACAGATCCTTGTGACACTTTACTTAAAACTAGATGCTTTTTAGATGACAGCGAATTGCGGACTCTAAGGCCGTCCGCACATGGGTCGATCGAAGGCACGCGTCTAAGTTCATGCATCGTGCTCGTCTTATATGAACCCTGCGGTATGAGCGATTGTTCACCGCACACTAGTCGATTCAGTTTGCTGTTTGCTCACATCTGCCAACCAGGAAGAACGCATTTTTTTTATATTTATATTGGCATATTATTTCATTTTATAATTATACAATTGAGGGTATTTTTACACTTTCCATCGAATTTTATATGTAACGCCCAGAAACAGAAATTCAATATTTTCCGAATTTTATATTACAAACAATATATTTCTACAAAGCTAGTAGTACTACAAACAACGAACATAATATTCGTCGATCTTTAAAAAATTATTTTAGGGAAAAAAACAATAAAAAACGAAGAAAGCAAATACAACAATCTTATCCCCATAACTAAAAACGTGCGTCTCACTCGAACTTTCTCGTGCGCTACCAATCGCATGTGACGGGAGTCGTACAAGACAAGGAGATTTGCAATTCTAGACATTCTCAATGCAACAGCGAAGGAACTTTGACGGTGGTGAGAGACCTACCCGATTGAAATCGGGCCGACAACGACGAGCGTCGACCCATGTGCGGACGGATTAACACACCACAGTTAATTAATCATGGTTGATCGACTTTTCACAAATCCATGTTGTTGTAGAAGAATGATTTTTTCTGGCAGCAAAAATTCTAAAAGAGACTCTGTGATAATTGATTCCAATAACTTTACAAATAACAGGTGTAAGGCTTATTGGTCTATAATTATTGGGATCTAACTTATATCCTTTTTTAAATATTAGGTGTTACAATATACTGACTTAAACATTTAATTAATTTAAATTTATTACACTAATTAATTAAATTTAAAAAATTTAATTAATTAGTGTAATACCCTGACGCAAATTGGTGCCAGCAACGCATTAAACATATTTTATGTTAGACAGCTTTGATGTGTGCCACATACAGCGAATGTGAAATTAAATTGGTATGAACAAGCATGGTGTGTGCCTGCATGTGGTATCCCTATTAACTTCTTTCTCGGAATGACTGTCTAAACTGGTGGTTAAAACTTGTGAAATGCTGTCATTCGACCATAATTTCTAAATGTGTAATTTTTACTTAGAAATTGGATGGAATAGGCTATTTAGATACTCAACAATTTTATCTAAAAATATCTTTTGTGTATAAATCTAATCTATACACCGTTTGAAAATTATTAATGCACAGTTTTCATGACACAGCCAATTTTTGTTGCTTTTCCATCTTATCATCACCATTTCCCCTAATTCCTTTGTAACATTACACCCAAAGTATTGTTAATCCTTTAAAATTCCAAGCAGCTATCTGTGAGGGATGCACGTAACTTTCTTGTAACGACAACAAGGATAGTTGTTAAATAAGTCCTTTGTATGTTGTTTATTTAAACACTCTCTGCTCTTTTTATTAAATCATCAAATATCTACTGACTACACAGAAATATGTATATTTAACAATGACCGACATATTAGATATAAAATCGGAATTTTCTTGAAAAGCAAGATTAATATAATTATTGATATAGATTTATCGAAAGGTCCTTCTTTAACTATTGTAAAACAAGTATGTAGTTTAAATTATTTTATTACAATGATGTGTTTTGATGACGTCTATCAACGAGTGAAATAAAGAGGAGATCTCGTCACACTTGCCGCAACATGACTTAATCTCTAGCACAAACATCACACATCTCAAATTAATCCGTTCTATTAGATCATTTATCTTTAATTTGCATGGTTCGTTGTAATTTTGATCACTTTACTTCTTCCTATCTGGAAATCTATAGTTTCTGAGACCAGAGAAATCTATAGAATGCTTATTGCTTGCCTATCTCCAAGTCTATTGCTTGCCTATCTCATCACAGCTATTTGGACTTTTAAGACGACTGCTCTGAAAAGTTCGTTTGATGTACATTCGTACCACTCTCTCAGGTTGCGCAGCCATGACATTCTACGCCTCCCTATGCTTCTATTTCCTTAAATATTTCCCTGTATAATCAGTTGGAGCAAGGTGTATTTCTGTCCACGTGTAGTACGTCCGAGATATTCCAATTTTCTTGTTTTAATTGTATGTATTTAGAATTTCTATTTCTTTATTCATCCTCCTTAGAACCTCTTTGTTTGTGACGTGTTCACGATATTTTCAGAATTCTTCTATACACTCACAGCTCGAATGATTCCAGCTTCTTTATTGATGTCGCATTTAAGGTCCAAGATTCTATTCCATAAAATAAAGTCGAAAAAACATAGCACCCCGCCAACCTAACTCCTAGTTCCAATTTTAAATCCCTTGTACATAGCACTATTCTCATTTTGTTTTGATCTCCTGAACGTAATCATTTGTGGAGTTAATCATTGTTCTCAGATATGTATATTTGTTTACTTGTTCGACGTTGGTTCCGTTTATTAAAAGATTATCGTTATTTCTTTGAGTTTTCGATATTCTCATCAATTTCAACTTCTAGACATTCATTGTTAGACCCTAATCTTTTCCATACTCCGCTATTCTGGTTACCAGTCTCTGCAAAATCTTCAATATTTTCGGCTAAGATCACAATGTCGTCCGCATATCTAATGTTGTTAATGTGAACTTCATTTACCTTTATTTCAGCTGTTTTCCCCTTAATAGCGTTTTTCAGGATCTCTTCGGAGCAGGCATTAAAAAGAATTGGCGACAATATGCATCCCTGTCTCACTCCACATCTAATTTCAATTTCTTCTGATAGCTCTTCTTTAACACGTACTTTTGCTCGCTGTTTATAGTATAAATTTAGTATGACCCTGAGGTCGTTGTGGTCAATCTTTTTTTTTTGATTTTAGGACATTTATTAATTATTTATGTCGTACTTTATCGAACGCTTCACGCGTTCCAAGGCCTTTGGGAAAACTAAATTGTGTATCATTAACGTCTTTGTCCAATTTGTGATATATTCGGTTATGAATGACTTTTAGTAGTAACTTTAGCACATGAGCTATCAAGCTAATGGAACGGTAATCGCTGCATTCCCTTGCGTTTTTCTTTTTGGGGAGACAAATAAAAATCGACGTTAACCACTCTTTATTTAAATTATCTAAATTTAAATTATCTAACTTATAAATTTGGTTCAAGAGTGACACTAAAATATAAATGTGCTTCTCATATAAAATTTTTAGGATTTCTATACGAAGCATGTCAGGACCAGGGCTTTTCCCATTCTTCATTGTTTTTAATGCGTGTATTATTTCTTCTTTTGTAATATATAGACCTATTTCTTTTGACGTAAGTTCTATGTGCTCCAGATCTCTTCTTTCATCATCGAACAATTCGCCGATATATTCTGCCCACCTTTGTACTTTCTCGTTCGTATGTGTTATAGTAGTCCCGTGTCTATCCAGAATTGCACGAGTGGAATTTCATTTTCTTAGTCCTGTCAGTTCTTAACTTTCGTGTGTAGGTTAAACTGATCATATTTATTTTGAAGGTCTTCGATGTCTTTGCATTTCTCTTCAAAGTATTTTTCTTTTGCCTGCTTTATCATCTTCCTGATCTCATGGTTTATCTCTCTGTATTTATTGTTGTCTTTGTTTTTAAATTATCTCCGTTGTTCTATTATATTCAGTATCTTGTCATACACCCATTCTTCTTTTCTCTTTGCGGAAGTCTTTAGTATTTATTTACAGGGTTCCAGTAGAAAATGTTTTAGTCGATCCCAGTACTCGTTAATATCATTGGTGTTTGTATTCAATTTACTGCAGTTCACATGATGCAGTTCATGTTAAAGGCAGACTAGTAAATGAATAATGATCTGAATGGCCCTGCAGTCAAACTTGTCGTCATTTGTGTTCAGTAGATCGTATTTGCTAAGGTTTGACTACGCCAATTCGTAAGCAATTCAGCATACGCCACGCTAGTTGTTTGAAAAGCTGCCTTCTTGAGGATCTGTTTCTGGAAACAGGCTGGTGGTTCATCTAGCAAGGTCTCAAGGAAGCCTTCATAGGCTTCATAGGCTTCAAGTGCTTCAAGGTGGTGGTTGTCACAGGTTTAGATGGATCTATTGAGAAATTCATGGAGTCATGATCCTAGAGGCTTTAAGCTTAATGGAACTTATATAGAGGGATTTGTCTTATGTAGCAATTAATGAGTCTACAGGTTTCGATCAGGCTGATATTTACTTCATTGGCGTGTGCAGATCTCTTCCATACCGGACATGTGGATCTCGACAGTTGTATAAGAGCAAAAATATTATTTAATAAATAGTTTCTATTTAATGTGTTTACTTTTAGTATACTTATAAGTTTTATAAAAGTGTACATATCTTTCTTATTATGTTAGGTGCATTCTTCTAAAAAAACGTCTAAACACGAGAAATAAATATATGAAAAGCCGTAGGTAGAAAAGGCGTACACTAATACGTTAATATTGAATAATTCCGTGGCAGAACACAGGGAATACAGCAGGCGAACTTCAATATTTATAAGTTGAAGTTATGATAAAACGATATGTTAAATTATTAATGAATTTTTTCGACGCGTATTTTGCCGCAAACAAGTTCTCGCCAACTCCGATTTCGGCCTTTCACAGCTTTTTAATGCATTAAACATTTATTTGCATCATTATAAAAACAGTAGTAATGCTTTATTTATTAAAAACCTAATTCTCACCTCACCTGTTGATATAGCGAGTAGGGGCGATATGGGAAACTTTAAACGGCGAACAAAATTCTCATTTCAATCCAAATATTCATGGAAACTGATGAAAATGACTAAGTAAATATTTTCATAGGAAATCGTAGTAAAACATTGCAACTACACATCGTGTATGGCGTATACCACCGTATACAGTAGTTTCACGTCCGGCCATTACCAATAGAAGAAATTACCTTTTGGTATAAAAATATCTCCAAAAATTTTTTAGCGACTAACAACCACTACAATTTGACGTTACGGACTTTTGCATAAATTATATTTATGACATTTGAATCTTTGCTTTTGCCTTTGAACAATATCTCTATCACCTCGAACAATTACTTTATCGTGCACTCAGACAAGAAGGGTTCCTGCTAAAGCTTCTTCTTCTTCGAAGGTTGGCGATCCAAATGGCAATTGTAGCTTTGAAAACCTCTGCGTAAAAGATTTTTGTGGATGAGCGGTCAAACCATCTCCTCAGGTCTTTCAACCACGATATGATTTCTAATAATGCATATCTTTCTCCTCTCAACACATGACCCAAGTATTGTATTTTTCTCTCTTTTATTATGCTGAGTAATTCTTTTTGTTTACTTATGCGCGGAAGTACCTCGCCATTGGTAACTTTTTGGAGCCATGGGATTCTCAGCATTTGTCTGTATATATACATTTCGAAGACATCTATTCTTTTGTGTTTCAGAGTCCATTATTTAACTTTCACAGCTATACAGCAAAAGACAGAAAAGGTAACATCTGATCATTTGGATTTTATGTTCATGACTGTTTTTCTGTCTTGTTAAAACTTAATAGAATTGATTTTGTTGGATTATACTTGCAGTTGATATTTGCTCTTAAATATTTTATGGAAGTTACCTGTTCTATTATTTGTCGCTTGGCATATTTAGCTTGGAAACATTTAGAAGTAAACCTAACATTTCGCTACGACGAACTACCGCATTTCTTATATTTTGTAGTTCTTGTGCGTTGCTTGATATTAGGACGGTATCAACAGCGTACCTGATGTTGTCTATGCTGGTTCCGTTAATCTTGATTCTACCTTGAATCTTGTCTAATGCTTTTTTGATAATAGATTCCGAATACAGAATAAATAATAGCGGTGATAAGACGCAACCTTGTCGCACTTCTCGTCAGATTTGTATATCTTTGGATGTTGTGTGCTCTATTTCAATTGTTGCCGTTTGATGCCATAATAGTTCGCAAGTCTCATTCATCAATTCCAGTTGTTCTCAGAATTTCGGTCATCTTTTGATAACTAACGTAGTCAAATGCCTTTCGACAATTAATAAAACATGCATATATATCTACATTCATGGTTCTATCATCGAGTTTGCCAAATTGAGTGTTACTCATCTGAAACTCACACTTTTTGTAAATTCGTGTATGAATGATTCTGAGAAAAGTTTTAAGTACATGAGACATTATTCTTCAAACATGATATACTACACAGGTAAAATACCATTACTCTGATGGTATTTTACCTGTGTCCTATATATTATTGAATGGTGCTGTTATTAAGTCCTAGCTTTGACTTTCGTTGTCTGTAATAACCTTACTATTTCGACATTAAACCTGTCTGGACCAATGGCTTTTCTGTTCTTCTGAGCTTTTACTGCATATAAACGTCTGCTTTTGTTATTTTTGGACTTTTTTTTTATTTATTCGATCATCCGTGGATGGTGGAGCACAAGGTCCATCATCGTCAAAAAGTGTCTGAATGTATTCTTTATATCTCCCCCCTTTGTTTTCTTTACCTATAATTATCTCGTTATTATTATTTCTTAATATTGCTTCATGTTTCTTTCTGTGTCTACCTGTCATTTCTTTCACTTTTTGCTAAAGTTATCAAAATGTAAACTTGCTTAATTTTGTGCTAAGTATTTAGCCTACGTTCTAGCTTAAAATTCTTTTGGACGAAATCACGATAACTTAAAATCTATAAAACACTTTTCCAGCCCCAAAAATCAGATTTTAAATAAACAGATGAATGTGAGGTAACTTTCATTTGAATATAATTATACCTCTGCCAGAATCTAAATTTGTCAATTTTTAACCCACAGAAAAAAAAGTTTTTATTTACAGATGCCAGTGCTTTAGAAGCTGGAGTAGTTTTGAAACAGATACAAAACAATGGTGAGCTGGAACAGGTGGCTTATTTTTTTAAGAAATTCACGCCATGACAAGCAAGGAAAATAGCAGTTTATTTGCAGTTTCGCAATAAGAGAATCGATACATTATTGGCAGCATTGGCTAAAAGTGCTAAAGTTTTAGGTCATCACAGATCATAGGCCATTGGGAAATCTTAGAATAAAAACAAGAACCGATAAAGTACTTGAAGACCTAGTGTAGGTAATAACACTTTCAATATGACTTTACCTTTATATTCTCCAGGCAAAACCAACCAAAAATCTTTTAAGAAATTTTTAAAGAAAATTTCAAGAAACCCTATCTAGGAATCTTTTGATACAACTGAGGACAAACATGTGGTTAATTTAATAACCATCCAGTACCTAAAAGGGATCAACAAAATAATCGCATTTAGCTATCTTTAGACAAACGTACATTTAAAAACGGAAAACTTATTTTTAAAAATATTAAAAAACAAAGAACGTATTTTCATATCTAAGAGCTTGTTTATAGTTGGTTAAAAAAATTAACTTTTACTATGGCGACATAGCAGAATTTTGTAGTAATCTGTCCTCCTTGCTTATCGTTATGCAGACATTAATTCAAATGAGTTCAAATGTTTTATACCAAGCTGTGGCATAAGTTTAATTTTTACAGCAGTTCACTGTCCTTTATTAGATGGATTAAACGAGTGTCTCAACTAAATACTGTCAATTCTCATCAGCTGCAAGATTAACGAGAAACTACAACATCCATAGTCCAACATCACGAATGAATGCACAGACGAAAACAACCGGGCAACACATACTGTAACAAAATTATCTCCACTTTATCTGCTTACAGAAGCATAATCATCAATTTTACCCTCAAATCTTAATCAACCTCAAGGTTTCGCTAAGAACAGAATACTGGCATTCCAAAATTCACAGAAAATTACAATAAAGTTAGAGTTGACCGAAAGAAGGAAGTATATGAATTTAAAGTAAGGAACTTAGTTTATGTCGAAATGCGTAACCGCCTTAACTGAAACAAACTAGATTCAATATTGTCTACTGGAGGAGGGGTTTTCGGGAGAAGCCCGGAGTTAAAAGTGGTTAACTTTTTTGCATCTTTATGAAGTCCCAAAATTAATTTTCTCTGCAAAATTCAGCTTGTTCGTATGATTTTTAGGGGTCAGCTCTCTGACTGGACTAATATAACGTATTATGTTTAAAGTATAAATAATAAATGAATAATAAAATTACTGTATTCCAGTTTAAAAATACATAAATTCTAAAAATACAGAAAACCCAGTACGATGCTTTGCGCTAGTCTACAGTACCGCCTACTGTACAACCTTACGTTTTTACCGCTCTAATGAACAGACACAAAGCTCAATGGAAAAAGAAATATTAATATATGACTGAAAGATAAAAGGGGAAATAATTAAATCAAAAACTTCGCGAAAATTAAAGATACTACCAGTCAAACGGCAAATCTAGAGTGAAAATTCGTTGGTAATAATAATTAGTCAAAAAGATGAAAAGTGGACTAAGATTCTTGTAGATTAAAGACCCAGGACATATAAACGAAGAAGGGAGACTACAGATGTCGTAGATGGATAACCTCAAACACAACACCGGTTCTAGGGGGACATTGCAAATGGATCAAAATATAAAAAAATGGAGGTTAGGTAGATAGATAAATATATACCAATACAAGGTCTAACTTTCTGGGTTAGAATACGAAAGTTACTTAATGAAAAACTGGCTTAAAAGACATTTAGAAGAAGCTTAGAAGAAGGAATAATAGATGGACAAACAGATTTCTAAAACTTTGACCAAGGAAAGAGAGGTGAGTTCTGGAAACCAACTATTCGATAGACACTTAAAATTTGACTGGCTCTACAGCTACCTGATTATTGTTCATATTCTGTATTATTTATTATCTAGCATGTGCTTGGCTAAAAAATACATATTGGCTGAAATAGTCAGATCGTAACGTATGTCTAAAAAGTTTTGGTACAAAATATTTTTTGGAGTTTTGGAGTTTCTTAACTAAACTATATCGAATTATGTAAAGTGGCCCATTTTATTCTATCACAGGTAAATTTCTTCGAATGTCTTTCATGCGGTTCTGGACGAATTTCAGACTAATTTTTCATAGGTTTTCAAAAGTGGACCATCCCAGTCTCCATGATAAACCTTCCTAGACAGTAAAGTTCAAAAATCTTCTATTGGGCGAGCCTGCGCAAAGTTTGAAGAATTATGCAAATCATACGGTCTTGGGATCAACAGGTATGTGTTGATGTTGAAAGCAGTTTTTGGTACATTTTGAGTAATAACATAATTCTAGATCTTCTTCAAACATAAGTTTGTCATTAACCTTCAAATATACCGGCACAGACTGACAGTCTACGTTTGATTGAAATAGAGAATTTTTCGCATATCTCCCACTATTTTCTGTAGCCAACTTGTGAGTCTTCATCGACTCGGCTGCTTTCTGTTAGACTAAACTGAGAAGGTTAGTACGTTATCTTGTTTCCAAATTATAAGCAAATGCGGATTGAGAGTGCGCGCGGGTGTACTGGTGTAACTGACCCAGGTTTTATACTTATTGGAGTATTTAATTAACAAAAGGTAAGATCATACTAACTTAGTATTACTTATTATTCTAGTTAGTATGTGAGCATATATCCCTACAGTATTCATGTGTAAATTATTCTTTTTCTGCATAATCTTACTTTCAAAATTAATCTTTTTATAAACAAATAATATTTGCAATTCATTAGAAGGAAACGCAATTTTTAACTAAGTTTTTTCTAGATGGCATCTTACGAATCAGAGAAAAATCACCTTAAAAAGTTGATGGAGAAAGCATTATTTGATGATGAGGAAGAAGAACCTTTCCATGATGATGATGATCATCAAGAAGAAAATAATGAATAAGAAAGAAGTTATAATTCAGAGAGCAAACTAGATAATTTGGACATTGAAATGGAAGCATTTCCTGTCACAAAAGCATTTTTTATTGACAAAAACAAATCTGCTTAGTGGAAAAAAGGTGCACCATCAAAGATTGTTAAAACCAGATCTGTAAATTTATTGAAAAATTAACATTTAGATCCACTCGAGATCTGAAAATATTTTTTTTAACAAATATGTTAAAAATTATTGTCGAATATACAAATCAGCATATTGCTTTAACTGCAGCAAATTATTTTCGTGAAAGAGATACACCACCTACGGAAATGTGCGAGCTTCAAGCGCTCTTTGGATTATTGTACTTAGCCGGCGTCTTAAAATCAAGTCTTTTAAATTTACGAAACTTATACAATACCCAAGGAACAGAGGTGAAATTATTTTGACTTGTGACGTCTCTAAACAGATTTAATTTGTTTTACTGCACTTAAGATTCGACAATTCTGAATCTCGCGAAGAACGCAAGAACTAGATAAATTAGCATCCATACCTAAAATATTTGACGCCTTTGTTACCAAGTGCAAAACTGCTTACATTCCAGTTCATTTGGTAACAGTGGATGAGAAAATGAAAGAGTTTCGAGGGCGTTGTTCATTTAGGCATAAACTCAATAATTATGGGATTCAAATGTTCTTCCTAGTTGCTAAGTGTTACTTTACTTTAAATCTTAAAGACTATATAGGGCAGCAACCTGATGGTCCTTATGCTATGAGCAACTCTCCCAATGCGGTAGTTTTGGTGAACACATATATGGATCATGAAGGAATATTACTACAGATAACTGGTTTATAAGTATGAATCTGTTAGAGTCGTTCTAGCGAAAAAGCTGACGTTAGCTGATACGATTTGTAAAAACAAAACAGAAATACCACCTGAGTTTGTCAATCCCCCAAAGTCACAGTAAGTTAACAGTAGTTTATTTGGCTTTCAACAAAATGTCAGTCTTGAGTTCTACACAAACAAGCAAAATAAAAACGTCCTAATGTTATCCAATTTTATTATAATAATAAAATAGATAAAGTAACTGGTAAACCCAAAATCATAATGGAATATAACAATACTAAAGGAGGTGTTGATACTGTGGACAAGCTTTGTGCTGCCTATAACACTGCAAGAAATACCAGGAGATGGCCAATGGTAGTTTTCAATTAGATGCTAAGTATTGCAGGTATTAATACAAATGTCATTTATCATTTTAAGAATCCCGATAATGTAACTAACAGCAGATTTTTTTTACAGAATTTAGCTGGACAATTAGTTGACAGTCACTTTCGTGCTTTTACTACTCTTTTTCGTGTGCCATAATATTGGCCAACAACGAGGACGCTGCAGTTACTGCGACAGAAAAAAGAATAGTCCGACGAAGTATTCATGTGTTAGATGTGAAAAATATATGTATTTTCAACATTGCACAAATATTTGTAAAGAGTGTGTGTAACATGCAAATTGTATTAGTAGTTAATTTTATTTTATTAGAAGAATTTTTTATTCCGTCTCATACTTGCTATTTCAATATACGGACTCACAGTCCACCGCATATACTGATACAACTTTTTGAGGCGCGTATACTGAAAGGTTCTTACTATTCGTGTACAATCTTAAGCAATTTGAAAAGGCAGTTTTTAATGTAGCTCTGACTATTCAAAGCTTTTTCCCATGATGGGTCGGGATACACCAGACAAGGGAGAAGACGTTTTCCTTCACTTCAAAATTACTTAAAGTAAATTATTTTTCTTCATCTAAAATAATGATTTTTTGTTGGCAAAATACTTATATCTCTTTCAATATTTAAGACCATTTCAACCCAATTACAACGATAGCGTACTCTTATAAAAACTGTATTAATGAGCCAGTCTCCTTGTTGATATTCCAACCTAATGTTTTGCTATTATTTATATAAATGCACATTGTATGGTCTTCCACTTTTTAGGAGATTCAGACATGGTATTCCCTTTTTTTACTACGCTATTGTTCTATAAATGGTTTGCGTGAAATGTGTTAATTTTGGAATATTTTACAGATTTTAGCTTTGGGTACTAGCCTAACCAACTTGTAAATAGTTTTTCTTGTTTCTTATTTTTACATCTTAAAGCAAAAATTTCAAAATAAACAAATCTCAAATAAAGTAAACAAATTAAGCATATTTTTGTTTCCAAAGGCAATTTAATATTATTTTGTTTTTGCTAAAATTAAAGAAAAAGCATTTTGGGCCAAAACTTTTAGGACATACGTTAATATGTAATAGTTTTAAGAGGTACGTAAAAGCATTTTTTTAATTTCCTAATCTAAGTTGAAATATATTCATTCGCTATTTCACACCGACGCTTGAAGAATATTAGGCACACCTTTTAAATTCACTGACTTATAACCTGACAACATAAGTGAAATTTTATGTTAGGTCGTCAGATCAACCTGACAGGATGTCTAGCTTGATATGTAGCCTGAATTCCTTTCTATACACATGTCAAAAAATCAACTGAGAGATATGAACGGAATTGGTTGTTTTTTACCTTACGTACCTATATATTTTTAAATGTGTCAGTTAAATACTCACAGAGAGAGTTTTATTCAAAAGTATTTACGATGAAAACTTAAAAAATGAATGTTGTTAATAATTAATCTAGGAACCCACGTTGATTTTGACGACTAGGTTTAAAAAATAGTAGAGAGTCCGATATAACAAAGACCTTCATCGATCTGTTTAATGGATACACATTATTTAATATGCAATTTAGTATGTTAAAAGTTATAAAACATAAGAGGTGTCCGATATAATGTTATCCACTCTATAAATTACTTAATAATTAAAAAATTATTTTTTTTTATAAATTCTACTGGTGAGTTTAACAAAAAAATTTAACACTAATGGTGATACTCCGGTTAATATAGCCATTTAAAATAACCAAAATTCTCGGGAAGCCAAATATTGGTGGAGGGCTGGGGTTTCTTCTTCTTCGCGTGCCATATCAGAATTATCCGACGTTGGCGATCACCATTGCGAAGGCTTCTCGACCTACTGTAATATGGAATAATTGTCCCGCATTTATATCTGGGTCTATTCACGAATTTTCCTCAACATAGAAACCCGTTTCCTTCCTACACCTCTACGGCCCTCTATTTTGCCTGGAGGGTGCCGGTTTACAACATCCCTTCCATGGAGAGGCTTATATGCAACAGTGTCTCTTTCAGCGGCTTTGTTCTTGCTGTAAGCCCAATTAGTCCGCTAGCCTTCGACAGCTCAGTAGAGAAACTAAAATGGACTTTCAAAGTTGCTTTTATCTGGCCTGTTGAATTGATATAGTGAAATAAAACAATTACTTGTTTAGAAAGAAACTGTAATTGAAAAAAGAAAGGGCAAGAAATAGAGCTTATAAAATTTGAGTGTGTAACTTATCGTAAGAACTTAATTTGAATATTAAAATTTGCGAACGAAAGCGAAAACACCATAACACTTATTCACATATTACGGCTTCCCGGTCAATTGCGTAAACTACAACGTGGAGAATCCTCTCCGAACTTTTGAAATATAGATGTTAGCCCTACGAAAGTCGCTAAATCACTGTCGGTGTACCTGGTCGCCTCCCTCGCCCCGCTGGAATATTTTTTTGTTTATGCATTTTGAAAAGCCGGCCTGTCGTCAAGTAGGCGCTGTGGGCGGGGATTAACATTCTCAGAAACAAGGTCTAGGTAGACTGGATTTATTTAGGTAACCGACGCGAAAATAGAATTATTTGATACAAAATAGAATTATTGGTTTGGAGATATAGTTCTCCAACATTGCCTTTAAGGATCAGTTGTAATATTTTATATCGACTTTCCTTTACTATTTTATGTTTAGCAGCCTTTAACAGTTCTCTACCTTTGTTGACGCTCTTTAGTAATTATTCATTAGTTTTCCTTGCTGACCAAGATATCTTCAGCACTCGTCTCTGAACCCACATTCCCATTACTTCTATTTTGTTCATGATTGATACTTTTAGCGCCCACACTTCTGCATTATACAAAAGTACGGACCAAACATAGCACTTAACTATTCTTTGTCTTAGTTCTAAACTAAGATGATATTACCAAGAAATGACTTCATTTTCATAAAAGTAGTTTTAGTCATTGCTATTCTACGTTTTAAAATCCACAAGGAAAACAATTCCTGTTTTATTTCTATGTCTGGATCTAGTTAGTCACTTATCACAAATCCCAAATATGTCATTTTGTGAACTTTCTCAACTTGGACTCCGTTCAATTGAAGCTTTGCATCGGGATGTGGGTCACGACTAAACACTAAAAATAGGGTTTTGTTTGAGTTTATTTTAATGCCCATTTCCTCTTCTACTTCGTGAATACGATCAAGCAGAATTTGGAGACCATTTCATTTTTATTCCATATGATTTTCTCTCAAGTACCTTTTTAAATAATTGCTCCAAGTAAATATTAAACAATGTTGGCGATAAAATGCAACCTTGTCTGACCCCTCGTTGTATGGAAATTTCATCGGTGTAGTTATTTTAAATTTTTACGATAGCAGTTTGACTCCAGTACAAATTTTTAATGACAGAAATATCCTTGTCATCTATTTCGATATTATTCAGTATTTGCATTAATTTTACATGCTGTACTCTATCGAATGCCTTATCGAAGTCCACGAAACATTCAAATACATCTTTTCTTTAGTCACGACATTTTTGAAATAGGATGTTAAGCGCAAAAAGAGCCTACCTGGTTCCCATAGCATTTCTAAACCCAAATTGGGTATCTTCGAGATCTTCTTCGTATTTGCGTCTAATTCTGTTTTGAAGTATTCTTAGGAAAATTTAAAGAGTGTGGCTCATTAAATTAATTAATCGATATTCTGAGTATTTTCTCGCATTCTGTTTTTTAGGTGTTGCGACAAAGATGTTGTGCTGCAAAGATGGTCTTCTACCTCGCATTTCATAATTTCTGGGCCGTCAGTACAGTTTTGGTAGAATTCGGCAATATTATTCCTGTCATCTTCAAACAACTCTGATATATTAAACAACAGCTGCCATTTTGTTCTTGCTGAGATTAACCATTACAAATGAAGTTTTAAAAATTCCCATCGATCATATGTGTGTTACAAAAGTTATTCGAGGTCAAAAGTCCAAATTTGAGGTTTTTTGATTTTTCTTCTAAAACAGTGAGTTTTATCAAAAAAACCTTCAGTAAGTTTTACCAAAAAAAAGTCTGCTTGACTTTTTTCTAAGAGTTGCCATTCCTGAGATATCGTGGATATCGTAAGACTCACATTATACATAAATGTAGGCCTGTGGCCTACTTAACTGTCATAACAATTTTAGGATAATTTCAAAGAACAGTACCAGTCAGGTTCTAGATATTACCTTATTATTGATATTGCTATTGATTATTGGGTTAACTATTGCTTTGATTTTTTTAGAAAACCAGAGCAGACCAGACTTGACATAAAATATTTTGGTAATTGTTAATAAAACAAATAAATGTTAATTTTCCAGGCCTCTCTGTAACAATAATTGTAGGTACTGCTATACCTCAATGTTAATCGTATTCTTATAGTTCTGTCATCTAAAGTTACATCTTGACAAACATTCCTTAATTGAAATGAATTAGAAGGCTAATTTTACCATCAGTATTAGGTTATAAAAAAGATTTGTAACAACTGAACCTCTTTGTTTGTGACGTGTTCTGTCCACGATATTTTCAGTATTCTTCTGTACACCCACAGCTCGAATGATTTTGCTTGATCGAAATGAAAATACTGCTTTATAATATATACATGTACAAAGTTTATTTTATTTATTACTTGATACAGTTATTGCAAATACTATAGCACTTTTTCTTCTTCTTGATGTGCCTATCCGTTACGAATGTTGGCGATCATCATGGCAATCTTTATCTGATCTGCAGCAGCGCGGAAAAGCTGCACAGTTGTTGTATTGAACGAGATTCTGAGGTCTTTAACCAAGATGTTCTTCTTCTTCCTGAACCTTGTTTTCCAAATATTTTTCCTTGCAGGACCGCTTGAACGATAGCTATAGCCAAAAAATATATAAATATAATTACAGCTTCATTACAGCCTTGGCTGCTCCGCATCCCCAACACCATTCATTCTTATTTATATAATATTCATCCTACCTCATAGGCTTCCTTGCATCGCTTCTGTGATCTATACACATCAAGATCTTCTGAATCTACTTCTTACTCTTATAACAGATGGTCTCCAAACTCTCTTAATATAATCTTGCTATTGTCATCCTCTCATGTGCCCGTACCACAGCAGTTGTTTTCCATTATGTAAGTTTTGTGTCATCTTGCATTATTTTTCTTGTGCGATCATTCGTAATTTGGTCTTATATAGTATTCTTACAACAATTACTCCAAGACATCATCTTCGTCGCTTGGTTTCTTTCTTTTTGTTTTCTCGTTAGCGATTATATTTAAGCGTGCTTTCACTGTACCTACTGGATGCCATTTTGTAATCACGGTTTTTTTGGTTATTTTCTTTTGGATGAGTTTAATAATATTGTGCCATTATCTAGTTTGTTTTAATATTCTACCTACATATTTTCCCATTTTCTTTGAAACTTATTTTCCTTACAACTTTGTCAATGTAAATTTTAAATAAAGTTGGTGAGATGCAACAAACTTTTCATAAACCTTCTGACACTGTGAATTCATTTGACAGCTTCTGATCTAATTTTATTTTGCTTTTGTTGTTTTTGTAAAGTTTTATCATCGCATTTTAATATATCGGAGATATATTCTTATCTTTCATCGTCTGACATATTTTTTTAACTGGAACGCTATCGTACCCTTCTTTGAATCACTAAATATTACGTGTTATATATAAGCAAGCACATTTTATTAAATAATTTCAGTAAACGGTTTCAGGAGTGGAAATCGAAACGTCAAAAACAACTTAAAAATGTAATTTTCGTTACAATTAATTGTCACTTAAACTCATATGAATACAATATTTAACAAGGGTCTTTATTCTTCTTCTCATGGCGCCGTCTCCTTTCAAAGGTTGGTGATCCAAATATCAATTGTGGTTTTGCAAACTGCTACACGAACGATTTCTGCGGATGAGCGGTCGAACCATCTCCTCAGGTCTTTCAGCCATAAGTTCTGGCGTCTTCCTACTGATCTTTTGACCTGTAAGTTTTCTTCCAGTATAACTTGAAGTAATTCATATGTTTCACCTCTCAACACATGACCCAGGTATTACATTTTTCTCTCTTTGATTATTCTTAGTAGTTCTTATTGTTTACACATTCGACGAAGTACCTCAACATTAGTAACTCTTTGTACCCATCGAATTCTCAACATTCGTCTGTATACAGGGTGAGTCACGCTCAACGGGACGGAGCCTACCGGGGAAACGGCTAAAGATATTAAAAATTTCTTTTGCAGGAATACGCAGGTTAGTACCTACCGGCTACAAATTAAAATTTGTGAGATATATACAGGGTGTCCCAATTTGGCGTAATGATATAAACTTATACTTTTTTAAATGGAACAATATACATTTCACTTTAATTTTGAATTCTACTGAGCAAAATAATGTTACTTTATTTAACATTCCCTATACCTATTTTTGACCGGTTTCGATTTATTTGGGTTTTTCTGAAAATGTACTATTCGCGAAATTAATTAATTACACAATATCGCATGAATTTCAATTAACGCCTTTTTGTCAGTTAATTGTCAAGTGTCCATGCTTTACATCAGAATAATTACCATTTGAAACTAATCTACAGAGTGTTCGCAATCTGAAGTGTCAATGCTGTACCATATTTTGTATAATTACTTTCTTAACTTAAATGGGACACCCTGTATTTTACTTTAATTTTGAATTCTAATTAAAAAAAGAATATTACTTTATCAAACAATCCCTATACCTATCTTTGAGAATTTTCGATTTATTTGCGTTTTTTTGAAAATGCACTATGTATTCTTGAAATTAATTAATTTTTATCACTTTATTACATAAAGTTCTACTCTAACTTAAGCAAAAACCCCATATTTGAATGTTGTAACAATTATTATAATCAAACTATTATAAAACTTTTTATTAATATCTAGTATCTTCAAATCTATTTGCATTATGTTACCTGGAACATTAAATGTCATTAATTACATAGCTCGTTATTATAAAGAATGCCATGAAAAAACAAAAGGTACCTAGCTGTCAAACTAATTGTCAAACTATTAACTGTATTGCTTTCAATTAAATAGAAATAGCAGATTATTCAATTGAAGACCGAGTAAATATGATTTTAATACTGGGTGAATGTGATCAAAACAGTTTGTTAGCATCAAGAGTCTATGCTGAGAGATTTCCCTTAAAACGTCATCCTCGTAAAGAAGTATTTGACAGAGTCTTAACAAGGTTTCGTGAAACTGGCAGTGTTGTTTATACTAAACGAAAATTAATAAATCCGATAACTGAAGACGAAAATACCGAATTAGAAGTTATTCAATAAGTTATTGAAAATCCAAATACAAGTACAAGGACGATGGCCAGGGAGATTGAAGTAAGCCAAACTAGTATATGGAGAATTCTTAAAAAATATCAATATCACCCATACCATATTCAAATGCATTAGCATTTGTATGGAACTGATTTTGAACGTAGGTTAGAATTTTGTTTATGGTTTCTAGACAAAACGGGAGCAGATCAACATTTTTTGATAAAATTTTGTTCAATGATGAATCTACTTTCCATAATAATGGACTCGTGAACCGACATAACTTTCACTATTACAATACGGAAAATCAACATGAATATAGATGTACTTATCGACAAAACCGATGGTCCCTTAATGTATATGGTGGAATAATAGGAGAACATGTGATAGGACCGTATTTTTTGAATGGCCATTTAAATGGACAAAAGTTTTTAAGATTTCTACGAAGAGACTTTTGGATACTTTTGCAAAATATCCCTTTAAATATTAGAAGAACAATGTTTCTGCAGCTAGACGGTGCTCCAGCACATTACACGCGTAACGCTAGAGAATATTTAGACAGAAAATTTCCCGGAAAGTGGATAGGTAGGGGTGATGCTGTCAATTGGCCCCCTAGATCACCTGGGTTAACATCAATGGACTTTTTTTTTTGGGATATATTAAAAGTTTGGTTTATCAAACTCCACCTACAACCGCTGAAGACATGAAAACGCGTATTCGTAATGCGTTTGCAACAGTTACTCCAGAAATGCTAAGAAGAGTAAAACAAAATTTTGAACACAGAGTGAGGTTATGTAATGAAGAAAATGGACACCATTTTGAATATTTAATGTAAATTAATTTTTTTCTAGTGTGTTTTGTTTAACTTTATGTAATAAAGTGTAATTAATTAATTTCAAGAATAGTGCATTTTCAAAAAAATCCAAATTAATCGAAAATTATAAAGGATAGGTATAGGGATTATTTAATAAAGTAATATTATTTTTTTGATTAGAATTCAAGATTAAAGTAAAATACAGGGTGTCCCATTTAAGTTAAGAAAGTAATTACACAAAATATTATACAGCATTGACACTTCGTATTGCGAACACTCTGTAGATTAATTTCAATTGGTAATTATTCTGATGTAAAGCATGCACACTTGAAAATTAGTTGACAAAAAGGCGTTAATTACAATTGATGCGATATTGTGTAATTAATTAATTTCTCGAATAGTACATTTTCAGAAAAACCCAAATAAATCAAAACCGGTCAAAAATAGGTATGGGGAATGTTGAATAAAGTAACATTATTTTGTTCAGTAGAATTCAAAATTGAAGTGAAATATAGGTTATTCCATTTAAAAAAGTATAAGTTTATATCATTACGCCAAATTGGGACACCCTGTATATATCTCACAAATTTTAATTTGTAGCCGGTACTGACCTACGTATTCCTACAAAAGGAATTTTTAATATCTTCAGCCATTTCCCCGGTAGGCTCCGTCCCGTTGAGCGTGACTCACCCTGTATATACATCTCAAAGGCATCTATTCTGTTTTCTATTTCACAGTCCATTGTCCAACCTTCGCAGCCATATAGTAAGACAGAAAAAACGTAACATGTATTCATTCGAATTCTAAGCTTCAAACTAAGGTCTGATCATGTAAAAAATGTTTTTATGCTTATGGATGTTTTGTTGTTCGATTCTTTTTAGTATTTTTTTTTGGATTACACTGACTATTAATATTTGCTCATAAATATTTTATGAAATTTACCTGTTCTATCATTTGACCCTTGACATACATATGTACGTTTATTGGTGTCTTTAAAAATACTAAAGTTTAAGTTTTGGAAACGTTTAGATATAAACCGAACATTTCGCTGTGGTGAACTACCGCATTTATTATATTTTGTAGTTCTTGTACGTTCCTTGCTATTAAGACAGTATCATCAGCATATCTGATGTTGTTTATGTTGATTCCGTTAATCTTAATTCCGCCTTGGACCTGGTCTAATGCTTCTCTACATATACACTCCGAATACAAATTAAACAGTAGCGGTGATAAGACGCAACCCTGTCTCACTCCTCGTCGGATTTGTATATCTTCGGATGTTGTGTAGTTCATTTCAATTGTTGCCGTTTGGTGCCAGTATAGTTTTGAGATAATTCGTAAGTCTTGCTCGTGAACTCCAGTTGTTCTCAGAATTTCCATCATCTTTTGATGATTAGTACAGTTAGATGCTTTCCTATAGTCCATAAAACATGCATATACATCGACATTTATGTCTCTGCATCGTTGCGTTAACACATTTAAAGCAAACAGAGCCTCTTGTGTTCCCAATCTGTTTCAAAATCCGTATTGAATGTCAGTCATCTGAAACTCGCACTTCTTGTATAAATTCGTGTATGGATAATTCTGAGAAAAGTTTTAAGGACATGAGACATCAAGCTTAATATTCGATAATCATCGCATTGTGAGGAACTTGATCTTTTTGGTAATGCTACGAATGTTAATTAATTATTAAATGTTAAATTAATTTTATTTATTCGATTATCTGTGGATGGTGGAGAACAAGGTCTAAACTAAAACCATTTTGCTCTGTTGAACAACTGTACCAAATCTTAGATGACGGGGCTCATCAACTAATTTATTTGTCAAAACTGGTCCCCGATCTAAGACAGTTTGAGAAACACTTCTAAAGAATTATATACGATAATATATGTAGTAGTATTAAATACAATTACTTTAATTTGATAAAAGTTCGAAAATATTCTGAATAATTCTGAGGTAATATATGATGCAGATTCCCTGCTTGGATCCCGTGAAATATAATCTCCAAAGTAAATTATTAATTCCGTCTAATTGAAAACTCAATCAAATTACGCGATCGCATTAAACCAAATCGTAATAGCGGACCATGTAGATTAGCTCAGAAAGACAAATGAGGGTTGATAACCTAAAAGTACAAATTACAAATGAGTCGGAGGCACTTATGATAAATCTTTTGTTTTCACCCCTGCAGGAGTCAGAGCACACTCTGCCAGACGCAATACAATTACGACCGATTATCACCCGGGTTGTTTTTATTCATTTATTTTCCAGCTGTTTGGGTTGTTAATCGGTCGAAGAAGATTTGAAACAAGTGGTTTTATGTACAATGTAAAATTAGGAATACACTGCTCTTCTAAGTTACCTGCTAATTCTATGTATACTATTCTTTGCACAAAGGTATATTCAGTAGTGTATTTTATTCAATAAACTGTCATAATTTTTTTTTATCTTCAAATGGTGTGTATGCAATATTAACAATAAAAACAAACCTTACAAATTTTGAAACAAACTCTTTTTCAGACATATGCATATGCAACACACAATACACAAACACGTAATCTACGTTAAACAAATATTCTCGCACAATTTGTAAAATATTTTTTTTTTAAACCTATTCTCTATCCTTCCATTGTTGGATATAGGTCTCCCCCAGTTCTCTCCATCTTTCCCTATCTTGAGCTGTTCTCTGCCATGTGGGACCTCCTTGTTTCCTGATGTCATCTTTCCACCTCATCTGTGGTCTGCCCCTTGATCTCTTTGCATTGTATGGACGCCACTTTCCGATGGCATTGTTCCATCGTCCATCTTGGAGACGTTCATTGTGTCCAGCCCATTTCCATTTCAGTTTTGCTGCTTGTTCTATCGCGTCTACTGTATTTGTTCTGGTTTGTGGTTGTAAACTATATATTTTTTTAAATACCTGTTTTAAGAATTATTTCCAGAGTGCAAATCAAAACGTCAAACGTTATTTAAAAATGTGATTTTCCTGTGACATACCACAAGAAAACAGTTTTAGAACTTTTTTTTGTCTGGTGTGTTTAAAAATTCCTCCGTGTCTTCTGTTGTATACAGTTCAATGAGATAATCGATCTATTCTTTCTTGGGTATTTGATTGGTGTTAACTAATTCATTAACTTTTAACTGTTAATATTTGTTTCTGTAAATTATAGAAATCGTCTTTAATCCTTTTGGAAAAGTTGTCCCAATATTAGTTTCTCGCTTTTTACTAAAGTCAACGTTTCGCTTCTTAGCTTTCGATATTTTAGCTTACGATTCTGGAGCTCCCACTGCTCGACGGAATGCACTTGAAGTAATTAAAAATTTTTTAAAGCTAAATATAATATCTGAAGAGGTAGGCCTCAAAATGAACAAAATCGAAACAAAAATAAAGGACAATAACAATAACAGATAAATAGATAAATACAAAATCATATTATAGAAAATTCGAACACCATGGCATGTGGTAAAGTTAAGAAACCCAAGTCAGGATGGGGCTGAAGTAAAACATAATATATCAGGATATTTTATAGCAGATAATAAAAGCCACAAAACCAGATACAATGATAATAGGTGAACACGAAAAATCCTGCAATAAAGATTAAAAGCAATGAAAAACAGTATAGGCAGACCTCAAAAGAAATGGGTAGACGATATAAGCAGAGGAGAATAAACGCTGGATGAGCTTCACGCAAGACAGAGAAAAATGGGAAAAATTGGTAGAGACCAATATTCCGGAGTTAAATTATAAAGGCTTACGAAGAAACCAGTTCCGAAAATAATGTTCCTTTTATTCATCTACTTATCTTGTTTTAATTAGTTTTATTTCTTTCTATGTCTCTACATTTCTCTTCAACTTTTGCGTAAGATCTTTTCTAGAAGATATCATTGCCCTTAACGTAAACATATAAAAAACTATTGAGACGACAGCCTGATGTATTGAGTATTCTTAAAAATGTTTATAGTGTATTTGTAAGACTAAATCACTCTATTAGTAGAATAAGCTGCTCCCAAATTTCTGTCACTCTAAGGAAAAGTTTTGTATTGTCTGGAGTTCTAAAATATTTATGTAGACTATTAAAAATGTATGTGTCAGCCTAAAAGTTTTAATTAGTTTGTTATATATTTTCGTATTGAATGTTTGAAATACAAAAATAGATGGATTGTCTAAAAATGGTATTAAGTAAATATGGAAAATAATTGTGTAATAACGATCTACAAATTTCTGTTTTTATTTACAAGTAGTAAAAAAATAAGAATAAGCAATGTACACAATCCGAATATAATATACTTAACTAAAAAATAGTTTCATATACGGGGTTACGCAATTGAACTGTTACCAACTTCACACCGATATATCTGACAAATCGATAATGACAGCTACGTCAAAGTTAGCCTGATAATACTTCAGTATATTGTTTATAAGCCGTCAAAAGCATTTGCATGTTTTAAATACACAACAAAAGTTGTTTGTAATAGAATTTAAACGTAATAGTGTGATTGCGTTATATTTGGCTGGAAAATCAGAACCAGCTATTGTTCGTCAGCTCAAACACCTTAAAGTGAATAAAATGTTTGTGTATCGCACCATAACTCGTTATAATGATACTGGTAGCATTGCCAAACGCTATGGTGGCGGACAAAAAGAACAGCAACATCACCTGAAATGGTTCGGAAAGTGAAGGCTCGACTTGAGTGAAATTAACGTCGTAGTGGTAATCAAATGGTCAAAGAACTGAAAATATCCCAGCAAATCATGCAATGAATATTGAAAAAGGACCTTACGGTCAAGCCCTACAAGTTTCAAAAAGCACACAATCTTACACCAAAGCAAAAAAAGGTTCGGCTTGAAAGAGCAAAGGAGTTGTTACGCCTGCACGAACGTGGCGAAGTTTCGAACATAGTGTTGTCTGATGAGAAAAAGTTCCCCATTGAGCAGTTCATAAACTCTCACAGTGATCGTGTTTACTTGACCGAACGCACCTACGAAAGTTTGAGCTTACGAACGGCCACCTGAAGTAATTTCCCATATCAAGTAATGGGATGGGCAACTGTAACCTCCGATGGACGCTCTCCAATCATTTTTATTGAATCTGGTGTCAAAGTCAATGCAACTTATTATCGGGAAAATGTTTTTGAAGCTGATTTAGAGCCATTTACAAGCAAATATTTCGATTGTAGACCATGGACGTTCCAACAAGACTCGACACCATCTCATAAAGCTAGTGTGAACCAAGAATGCTTAAAAAACCATGTTCCACACTTCATTTCATCCACACAATGGCTTTCGAATTCGAGAGACGCAAAACCGATGGACTATTCCATCTGATGCATTTTGGAAAACAAGGTGATGACTAAAAAATATGCCAGTACGGATGCGCTGAAGAAATCAATTATACGTGAGTGGGCCAAAATACCGGAAAATCACATTCGTGCAGCATGCAACTCGTTTTTTGATCGTTTGAAGCTTATAGTCAAGGCAAAAGGTGGTCACATCGAGATAAAGTGAGTGGATTCTGAAATTTTGATTATTTTCACACATTTTTGTCATTTGAATCAATAAAATAAATAATTTCACACAAAAAAATTATGGTCGTTTGAATAGGTAACAGTTCAGTTGCGTAAACCTGTAGATATATATATATATATATATATATATATATATATATATATATATATATATATATATATATAAATATATATATATATATATATATATATATATATATAATATATATATATAATATATATATATATATATATATATATATATATATATATATATATATATATATATATATATAATCTGTTATACAGATTTCTCCTCATATTTGCTGCCTCCTATAGCTTGCAAAGAAATAAAGTATTTTTGCTCTTAATTCGACTAGGTTTGTGACTCTTTCAAACTGATGCCTATAATGTTTTCTTTGAGAAAACCCCAAAAAAGAAAATCGTTAGGCGCTAAGTCACAGGATCTAGCGGGCCATTTATTTGTACCACGTGTACTTGTCAACCGATCAGGAAATGTTTGATTGAGGAAGTCAATAGTTGCTCTAGAGTCTAGAGTTGTGAGCCAAACACCCATGCTGTTGGAAATAAACCTGAAAATTAACAGGAAGGCGTAGAACTGCCGGAATGATCTTATTCTGTAAAAGTTGTAAATATTTGGGCCTGTTTAGGTTTTCATCGATAAAAAGTGGACCGACAATATGGTCGCCTAACATCTCAGTCCAAACATTTAATTTTTGCTGATGCTGCGATCGCACTGCAACTGAAGTGCTTATTTTTCCGAGAATAACACCCTGCAACAGATGGTTTGTGTTTTTTATGTAATGAAAATGAAGATTCGTCAGAAAATACCGTATTTTTTTAAAAGTGTACATTTTCGTTCTGTTTATCTAATAGAAATCCACAAGACTCCATCCACCAAAGTTATCTTCCGGAAACAGTTCTTGTGTTGGTTGTATCTTACAACAGTGTTGCCCATTCCTTTAAAGTACTTGCTGGACAGTTTAAGCAGTCACGTTAACTTCCCTATCAATTTGTACACTATTACAAGGTTCACTAGCTTCCAAAAAAGCACAAATATCAATATCCCTGATTTGACGTTCCTAATCGACAGGTTTAACACGTGGTTCATGACACTTCTTTCAACTGTTTATACATCCTGAAGTTTGAATAGGTTTAATGATATTTTCAACTATTGTAACACTTGGTGGGGGTATAGAGTAATAAACAATCAGAATGCCCACTATGCTTGAAAAATTAGTACGCGCTTGTCGTTCGCGCAGACGGAATCAGCCATATTTTAAATGGAACCAGTGTTGTTCAGTGACATTTTATCTGGTGTGTATAGACAAATTAACCCGGTTTAATTTATTTACGGCAACTACAGACATAATATGCCCTATTTTATTCTTACTTTAGTTGAAAAATCGATTAAATTATTTTCAATGTACTCAATTATTAATCTCTAAAAATTTAAATTACAGTTCTGTCATAGCTTGTCACAAATGTCTCAATTCGAGTCTATGTTTCCGTCTAAAACGTGGCGTTCGCGTGCTGAAAATCTTCAAAGGCGGCATCTGTGAGAGGGCATTCTGATTGTTGTATAATCTGTGAGGGGGGGCTATTTTCGAAGGCAACAATAAATAAATAAATTACTTGGCATATCGAATGACCCTGAAAGTACCACCATTTTACAAGTTGCACTTTTTCTTGGACGGTATACAACGTAATAGGCATTTTATTAATTATTTGTTTGTTTTGTTTGAAATTTTTAATGTCAATGTGACAATTATGACAATTTAGACCTACTACGAAATAAATATAGAGTTGGAAACGTGTAACATGTCACAGCGATGGTCATTGTGTTGTATGATCAATAAAACAATGTCGTAATCTGTATGATTTTGATTAATTGTAAAATTGTCTAACATTTTTTTTTATTCTTTTTTAATAAATTATTGAATGGTTTAGTATCACAAAATTATTTGGTTTAGTTTATTTTCCTATTGCCCATCCATTCCTTAAAGGCAACTGTCTAAAGAATACTGTGAAGCCACTTATTATAATTAACAATAAAAAGAGTCCTGAGATCAAATTTTAATTAAAATAAATTTATTTATTTTGCAAAGTTAGGATTAAGGTAATTAAATCAATTAAACATATAACAGGTCTAAATTTTTAACTCATAATAATATATATCTGATCAATTCATAATTTATATCTGATCATTTTTAATACTGACATACATTACCTCAAAATTTTTATTTAGTAGCAATATATTTATATTTTTTTTTTTTGATTTAGTAGGTATATTTTTATTATAATTTACTTACCATTATACGATAACTTCTACATCAATTCAAAATTGTTGTACTTAATTTAGAGATTATTTTAATAATAAACAAACTTACAAATAGATATAGTCGCGTTACTTTTAGGGTCTATCAATTAACAAGTCAGTGTTTAGCAGGGTCAATAAGATTTATGTCAGAAACACCTTACCCACCTAAGCAGTATATTGATACAAAGGACTAAGGTTTAATAAATCGTTTTTATCGGACAAAACTACAAAAATAGCTTTCGGTATAACGGATTTAAGTTACATATTATGTTCGCTTACTCGAACAAAAATAGTGTAATCTAACTTATGTTCGTTGAAACAGTCTTAATATTAACCTTATATTTTAAGATACGACTTAATTATTTTCTACCAGAACGAACTTCTTCACAATTTACAACCAGATATGTAGATAACTCATTTTGGCTAAAAATTGACTTCATTTTGCCCTAACACTATTTAAATACGGGATGTTTTGATATCTTTGTCTCTAGATGATCCATAAAAATATCTGATAGCAATGAGTTTAGACATCTTGTACTGAAAAATCAGTTGTAAAATCGGCTACGAAACTTACCTTTGCCCCTAGACTACTTAATTTACTTTCATCTCTATATAAATGTAATCTTCGATAAGAATTTTTTTTACTGCATGCTGAATTTTACTGCATTGTTACAAATTTAATCGTAAAAAAATACTGACAATGCCAACTAAACTATCAACAAGTCATATATCTACTGTATATAAAATTAACTTTATATTCTGCATCCCATTTATAAAATATGAGACGGTGTCTACTAATACAGCTTAGGAAGAGCATCAAGTAGATATTATTTTTTTGAATGAAATTGTGTGTGTATCAAACATTACTATAATTATCTTCTACCGCTTAATATAGCGGAAGTGGCGCTGTCAGTAGGATCCTGATTGCTATCGCATCGCCGAACGTACACAGGAAACAAGGACAGGAAACGTAGAAAGGGAAAGCACGCGCCTCTCTAACAAGTGAGGCCAAAATGAATTATAAATGACTTGTAAGAACTAACTCCCTCTACCTCATTCCCCTCAGTGCTCTTTCTCTCTCTTTACCCTCTTGGCGCGTGTTTTTATATTTTCCTGGCCCTCGCCCCTTCCTTTTCAGTTTGTACTTACGGCAGAAATTCTGAATTTTAAGCTTTACATTTGGGGGTAATGCTTAGATATAAAGGTGGAAGCACAAAGTGTTATCGTTATCGTTAAGATAATGTAACGACAAAGGGAGATCCTCTGAGTGGAGCACGCCATGAAATAAAGAAGATATTTAAGTTTTATTTTTTAAATAACTTAATAAGTTATCAGTCATTTTGTATTCCCTTTATGTTCTCATAATTATAAAAATTGTAACCAATAATGAGACTAAAAATAAATCTTTAAGTACTAGTATATTATCTAACGTGCATATAATATTTTATTGGTTGGAATCCATTGGGTTTTCAGCGAAATTTCGTACAAAATTGGAGTTTTGGGAAGAGTTTTTAATTTAAGAGTTTAAGTTTTTAATTTAATAAAGACTCTTTCAAAATAATATTTCAAATGTGTTTCGGTCTCTAAATTTATAAAAGGCTGCAGATCACATGAACACTTACACTTCTATTAAAACAAAATATGATAAACCCAATATGGCACCAAAAAAAATACAGTATATTTGATGTTATAGCTTTTTAAATCTATAGTTTTTCTAATTAAAATAGTTAATTTAATATAATGATCAAGGAGTTAATAGTAAATTTAATCAATTTTTTTTTAATATATTTTTAAATATCTGTATTATTCCAAAATTTCTTTCTATTAAGCTTTTATTTTCATTAAAAGTTTTTCTGTTTCGTACTGTTATTTTCATAGACATAAATTTTGCACTAGGAGATTGGTCTGGTACTTATTGCAAGGATTATAATATATGTCTATGGTTATTTTTTTATACAAAAAAATAAACATAGAAGACATGTTATTACCAATACCCATACGTTCTAGACACCATCACTGACTGCCTCGAACACCATCAAGGACTTGATATTAGTGTTTAGCGACCATAAAAACATCAAAGTAATGAAGCTGCACTAATTTTGTATCGAATTTCCACAAAACTCTAGGAGCAGAGGCTGACCTGATTGCTTTTGAGTTTTGAATTTCTTCAAAAATTTGAAGGTGGTCCGTTATGGCCACCAGATGTCTCGTACGCCATCGCCGACATGGTGTTAGTATTCAGCGATGACAAAAACTCCTGAGTAACAAGTTTGAAGTGATTTTGTATCAAATTTCTATAAAACTTTAGGAGTAGAGTTTTTCAACCAAATTTTGTTCACTAATTCGAATCGAATGCGAAAAGTTTTATTGAGAGACCCTACTGCAAAAAAAATAAATTATAAAATTATAAGCCCACGCTTATCCACAGGCAATCGTATAAATGAAAAAGGCCCAGAAATAACCAAAGAAAAAGTGATTCACGCAGTAAAATCTCAGAAAGATGGAAAAGCCACCAGTCCAGACAATATAAATGTCGAAATACTAAAACTAATTGCAGATAGAAAAAGTAAAACCCTAGACTTAATAAGAGCAGTATTAAGTTAGATATATGATAGGTAAAATACCAACAGACTGTTTTATGTTACCAGACAGACTCTGAGACAAATTTCTCACAATGCGATGATGTCTTTAAAACTTTTCTCAGAATTATCCATACACGAATTTAGAAGAAGTGTGAGTTCCAGATAAGTGACACTCAATTCGGATTTCGAAACGGATTGGGAACATGAGAGGCTCTTTTTGTGTTAACGCAACGATGCAGAGACATGAATGTAGATGTGTAGATGTTTTATTGGCTATCGAAAAGCATATGACTGCGTTACCCATCAAAAGATGATCAAAATTCTGAGAAAAACTGGCATTGACGAACAAGACTTGCGAATTATCTCAGAACTATACTGGCACCAAACGGTAATAATTAAAATATAGCACACAACATCCGAAGATATACAAATCCGACAAGGAGTGAGATAGGGTTGCGTCATATTACCGCAACTGTTTAATTTGTATTCGAAGTCTGTATTAAGATAAGCATTAGATGAGGTCCAAGGCAAAATTAAGATTAAAGGAATCAGCATAGACAACATCAGATATGCTGGTTATACTGTCTTAATAGCAACCAACGCACAAGAACTACAAAAAATATAATAAATGCAGTAGTTCGCTACAGCGAAATGTTCGGTTTACATATAAACGTTTGCAAAACTAAAACTTTAGTACTTTCAAAGACACCAATAAACGTACATGTGTATGCCAAGGGTCAAATAATAGAACAGGTAAATTCCATAAAATATTTAGGAGTAAATATCAATAGTCAGTACTGTATGGCTGTGAAAGTTGGACAATAAACTCTGAAAAAAAAAGAATAAATGCTTTTGAGATGTATATACAGGCGAATGTTGAGAATTCCATGGGTACTAAGAGTTACTAATGTTGAAGTACTTCGTCGCATGTGTAAACAAAAAGAATTACTAAGAATAATCGAAGAGAGGAAAATGTAATACTTGGGTCATGTGTTGAGTAGCGAAAGATATGAATTACTTTAAGTTATACTGGAAGGAAAAGTACAGGGCAACAGATCATTAGGAAGACTTCAGAACTCGTGGCTGATAGACCTGAGGAGATGGTTCGACCGCTCATCCGCAGATATCTTTTGCGCAGCAGTTTTCAAAACTACATTTACCATTTGAATCGCCGACTTTCTAAAGGAGACGGCGCCATGAGAAGAGGAAGACTGCAAAAAATTGGTAGGTTTTGGGCTGTTTACTGTTTCGGATTAATTAAAGGATTAGGAATTATTTTAACAAAAACTATCCTTTGTATGTCGTCATTGAATAAGAAAGAATAAAATGTTTTTTTTTTTATTTCCAGAGTAAGAAAAAATGAAGTCAAATATAAAAAAATATAAATAAAATAACAATGTTTTATATATATATATATATATATATATATATATATATATATATATATATATATATATATATATACAGTGTAGGAAAAATTTTATGGTCGGTATGGACCTTACGTGAGATGGAGTGAGAAACAGCTGTTTAAAAAGAGAGAGGTATATTAGGTACGCCCTTTATATCGCCGAATGGAAATATTAAAAAAGGGGAAATTCAACGTTGCCAAACTTATTGGTTTTATTTGACCTGTTGTCTTTTTTTGCATTTGAACAATGTTCTATCAAGAAGATAAAATGCTCAAGATAATCAAATTTGGGCGAAATTGATTTAAATGGCAGGTTACTGTTTTTTTTATTGGGAATATGCCACAAGTTTTCTTTACAATAATTGTAATATAACATTTTGATTTCCATTTCGGAAATCGTTTTATATAAATAAAATTTATTAATGTTTCGTATTTTAAGTACGATTTCCGAACTAAAAATCTAAACATCAAAATAATTTCCCAATATGAAATAATAAACAATTAAACATGCATACAATAACGCCAAATTAAAAAATATTCATACACTAATTTATTTGGCAACGTCTAGTCTAGATAGTCCTCTGGTCAAAAGATCGAGTAACGAGAAGTAGAGGTGGGTCGTGCTAGTTTATCGTAGGAGCAAAATTTCGGGCCGATGTTTTTTAAATGCATTCATTTTTTTCGAATCCTGAGAAAACTAATAAATATTTTTGAAAAAATTAAACGCAGAATGAAACAATACATTATTACCGAGAGCTGAAAGTCCCTGAAAACTTCTGTAATGTTTATTTTAATAAGTTATAGGGATGAAAAAAAAAAAACAAAATTTAGTGTGATTTTTAATTTCAAATATCTCATTAAAAAAACTTTTTGTTTATTCTAAGGGACCTTCGGCCCTCGGTAATAATGTAATCTTTCATTCTGCATTTAAATTTTTCAAAAATATTTGTTAGTTTTCTCAGGATTCCAAAAAAATTTAAATTTTTTTGAATGCTAAAAAGCATTTAAAAATTTTAATTTTCATAAACAAGTAACTATGATTGTTTAAAAGTAGTTTCAAGTAAGATAGTACCTACATAAACAAACATAACGGCTATTATCGTTTATGTGTATATCTTTTGAAGTGAAAGAAACTACCTAATGATATATTTATTATAACTTGAAAAATAAACTAAACAAACATCATCATCATATAACGGGGGTCCTACGGCGATTGCCGCTTCCCGCATTTCAGCCTCCATCTTTTCCTATCTCCCCAATCTCCCTCTTCTAAGCCTCTAGATTGCATTGTTTTTGTAATTTCTCTTCTCCAGGAATTTGGTGGTCTTCCCCTTTTCCTTCTTTCTGGCGGAACATACATTAAGGCTTTCTTTGGCCACCGCTCCTCCTCCATTCTCATCACGTGACCATACCATTGTAATTGCCGTCCTTGTATTCTATCTGAAAGAGTATCTCTAATTCCTGTACGGTTTCGTATTTCCTCATTCCTGATTCTTTCCATTCTCGATACTCGACATGACCTTCTAAGATAATCCATTTCCACAACGTCTACTTTATCTTGTTCATTCTTTGTCATCGTCCAACATTCGGCACCATATGTGTAATTGGTTCTACAATTGCTCTGTATACGCGAAGTTTGGTATACATCTTTATTTTATTAGACCACAGTAATGAATTCAGTATTCGGATGCATTTTTTCCCTTGGGTTATTCGGTTTTGTACATCTATCTTAACTCTGCCATCTGCTGATATGTTGCTTCCTAGATATTTATACTGGTTGCAGCCTTTTATGACTGCGTTTTCAAGCCTCAGATCTGTGGTATTTCCTCCAATTTTTAAATATTCTGTTTTAAATATTATGTTCTAAACTAAACAATACAAATAGTAAATCGGACTTACATTTACATTACACGTTATTATTAAATCGCGAATAGTCTAAATTGACATAAAAACATACGTTTTTCTACTTTACTTCTTGTTAACCGTATTCTTTTTTATTTAAAATTAAACCAGATTTTGAACATGTGTTCACATTTACAATACTTTATGAATATAGTGGTTAAGTTAGGATATACATGGCGATGGTTTTTCCACCGTTGTAATGGACTCTCGATGCAGGTGTACGTGTAGATGAGTCATCTCCAATTAATTGATCAAAAATACTCCATGGACTTAAGTCATATTTATTGGTTTCTTTTTCTTGTACTGGTTGATTTTCAATAGTACAATCTTCTTGTTCGTTAATTATAGAAGTAACCAGCTTCTTAACTTTTTGTTTTGTTCTGCACTTTAAATCGTGAATCCATAAATGTACATAATGACAATGTGCCACTCTGTTCTATCCCTCTAAATCTTTTTGCTAAACCCGATATTAGTAATTGTACTATGTCATATACTATGGATGTAAGTATGCCGTTTGCTAAAATTTTATTGCAAGATTTTTGCAGGCAGCGTACCATAACAATCACTGAACTAGCATTCAAGTATTTTTGGTCACTCATTGTACTTGTTATTTCTTTAAACGGCCGTAAAATTTGGGAAAGTTGAGAACAAATAATCCAGTGTTCTTTATTTAGATTAGTTTTAAGTCTAAGTCTGTATTATTTAATACCAATGTGGAACGGGTTGCCTCTTCTAACTCGGTCATTCTTTTTAACATGTAATAGGTGAAGTTCTACCTAGTTTCCACGTCTTGGATTGGCCGTTTGGGAACTGTGTTCTGTTGTAATTAATACTTTAAAAGCCTTTCTAAAGATAAGGTACTTTTTTGAAATGTGTTTTTTTGCAGAATTGTCCAAAAAAGGACTTTTTATTTTATCTATTTGTACACGACAGCATTTAAGTGCGTCCCCCACCAATAAATTTAATCATCATCATAAATCACAATCATCATAAAACAAAACATATTTAATAGCTTTGACCATATTTTAGGAATTATCAGTTACTGCAAAATTTACTTTTCGTTTTAGACCCTACTGATTAATAATTACAGTAATCGCTGTTTTCTGGATTATGGTTTCCAGAAAAATGGCAGCAGCCTAATAAAAAAGTTTTGAATACTAAATTTTCGGTTAAATATTGTCCTGTTAATGCGAAGTAACTCTCAGTTACTCCAGATGTCCAGAGGTCAGTAGTAATACAGATATTTTCTACTTCTTTAACAACTTGCGATCTAATAATTTGCTCACTTTTGACATAACATTCCTGAAGTAATGAACCTGACAAAGTTTTTCTTGTTGGCGGTTTATATCCAGGAATCCACCCTGCAAACTTTTTAAAAGCTGGTTCTTTAACTATGGAAAACGGATGAAACGAAAAGTTTAGTAAATCTTGAAAATCAATCAGTCCAAGAAAAAGAAACTGATAAAGATGACTTAAGTCCATGGTGTATTTTTGATGAATTAATTGGACATGACTCATCTAAACATACACCTGTATCGAGAGGTATAAAAGAAGTCGACATGTAATTGTCTGATGATATATTACCCACAAACAATTTCGAACGGAGATTGGAACTGTCCATTACCGTGGTGAAAAAACCATCGCCATGTATATCGTAACTTAACCACTATATTCATAAAATGTTGTAGTATTGTAACAAAATCTTTTCCTTGTGAACACATGTTTAACATCTGGTATAATTTTAAATAAAAGAAGAACGCGATTAACAAGAAAAGTGGAAAAACTTATGTTTTTAAATGTCAATTTAGACGATTCGCGATTTAATAATGTGTAATGTAAATGTAACTATTTAAGTACCATTTGTATTATTTAATTTATTTTTCAAGTTACAATAAATATATCCTTCGTTAGGTTCTTTTATTTCAATACTTATACACATAAACGATAATAGCTAATATGTTTGTGTACTCGCTAATTTGAATACTGGTAAACAATCAAGTAGTTACAGTTTACGAAAAACGGTTCCGATAAAAATTAAAAAAACGAGAAGACCCACCTCTAGTTTTTTAGGTAGATTAGGATCGGAACCAGAGAATATCTGATCGGAACTAATCGTCTCACTAATGGGCAATGGCCAATGAGTGTTAAAAGGATTTTAGGAGGGGAGACGAAGGGGAAATATGATTGTTATCTTTGTCTAATTCGTTGAAAATATGATTTTATATCTGCGTTAGATATCCTGTTAAATTTTACCATACCGACCTTAAAATTTTACCTACACTGTATATATATACAGTAACAGATTATGGCCAATTGTATTTATAACCTTAACACTGAATAATATTGTCCCAATTTATGATTTTGATGAAGTTTACTTGGAAACACCCTACCATTAAAGATCATTAAGTGGAGAGAGAAACTGTTATCATGGCAATAAGGATGATCGAGCTTAAGGAAAGTGAAAGGGGAGATAATATAACCCTAAAGGAGTTTAAGATAGAGCTTACCGTAAAATAAATTCAAATAAATGATTGTTAGTGTAATGACATTGTTTTTAAGCTAAAAAGAACTACCATTTTCTGGCAATAAATTTCAAAATGATTTTTATATCCTGTTTACTTTTTTCATTGATAAATTAATTAAAAAGTCAACAAAAATTATTACGAGAATTACTGAGGAATTTTATTTATTAGCGGTATTAACAGATTCTATAGAAAATACTAAAATATGAAGGTAAATGGGTAAATGTAGAAGTAGAAGATAATATAATAATTCTTCTAAAGTATCTTATTGAATATATAACCTTTTCTTACATTTTATGGTTAAAGACTTGAGTTTTTCTAATGATTTTGAGAGAAATGTTTGTTTGGTTTATTAATGTTTGAGTCCCTTCATAAGTTTCAGGTTTTCAAGAGTCCATTTTATTTAACAGTTTAGTTGTATTTCGTGTTTCTGGTTTTTCGTGGTCAAACTGTGATACTTTGTTATCTGTTTAATATATATCGTTTATCTATCGGTTTTTCATCTGCATTTTTTTGCCATCTATGGATCAGCTACCCCAATGCAGCTGCATTAATTGAGCGACGTATTGTCGGTTTTTTTGTAACAACCTAATACTTAACTTAGACATACCACTAGAAAACAGATTTAAAACCATTTAAAAAAATATATGCAATGGACCAGATTTTAGACGCACAAAAAGAGAAAGAAAATAAATTATACAAAATTTTAAGAAAGAAAGATATAAATGTGTAAAATATCATATAAACGTTTGTAACCATTAACCATTATTTATTTCGATAAAATATAATTTGATGATTATTTTTTCTCATCTATTATAATTGTTTTTAATTTGGGTACTGTAATTTTGCGGCTCTGGCACCATAATCGACTATACTATCCAGTATTGATAACACTGCTGGAGTTGTACAACAAGTTAGACAACCGATCGTATGGTCTGTGGGCCATGAGGGGCACATAAAATAAGCCACGATAGTCTCTAAATACGAACTTGATTGATGAACATTTTCGAATAATCCTAGATGTACCTACGTATTAATTTTTCTTTAAATTTTTGTATTATTATAAAGACTTATTTTTCTACATTCTATGAAAACAATTGAAACTTCAAACGATATTATAGTGTTTAAAAGTATTGTTCTGATATTACATTATCTTTAGTATATAATTTCACATAAAGACAAATTAAAAACGTTTCAATTAAACGTATCAATTATTTATGAATTTATTAATTTTTAATATACTGTCTGTTCAATCCGACTATGAATTATTTATGAAGTTTCTTCATCCTTATAAAGTTTTTATTGTTTGTATTTAAAAAATACTACTAAGTAAATATTCGAAGTTATGTAAATCTGAAAGTGGAACTTTTTGATAAAGAGAGTTGTTTCGGTATCGAAAAAGATAAACTGCATTTAAGGTTGAAGTGCCTGGAATACTGAAGTCACACTAAAAAATCTAGAAAAAATGTTTTTTATAATAATAAATTATAATAAGTTGCTTATTATAATATTAATATATATATATATATATATATATATATATATATATATATATATATATATATATATATATATATATATAAAGAAGTTTGGCCGGTATGTTAAAGAAACACTCTTTTGAATTTTGGTCTAGCTTTCGGACTTTCGGAATGTTTTATTATTTTTCAATACACTGTAATAAAACGAATATTTACAAAAAAAAATAATTCGTCAGTGCAACTTACTAGTCTTTGAAATTATATAAAAAGCTTTGACACTCAATATTAATAACACACATATAAAATAAAAAATATAAAATATAAAATAATGGACAAAATACATTCTAAAATTTATTTGAGTATGGATAGTAAACGTTTTTTTATAACATCATTAAAACACACCATTAAAAGATGTCATAAACAAAGGTTTTTTTCATAACACTCTTAAAATTTTCCTCAGAATACATCACAACAGAATTAGACGCAAATGCGAAGAAGATCTTAAAGATACCCAATTTGGTTTTAGAATTGCTATGGGAACCAGGGAGGCACTTTTTGCGTTTAGGGTCTTATTACAAAAATACCGTGACCAAAGAAAAGACGTATTTGCATGTTTCGTGGACTTCGAAAAGGCATTCGATAAAGTACAGCATGTAAAATTATTGCAAATACTGAAAAATATCGAAATAGATGACAAGGATATTCGTGTCATTAAAAATTTGTACTGAAATCAAACTGCTATCGTAAAAATTGGAGATAACTACACCGATGAAATCCCCATACAACGAGGAGTCAGACAAGGTTTCATTTTGTCGCCAACATTGTTTAATGTTTACTCGGATCAGTTATTTAAAAAGGCTCTTGAAAGACAACCATATGGAATAAAAATCAACGGGGAACTACCTAATGTGATTAGATGTGCAGACGATACAGTAATTCTATCAGATAATATTGAAGGTCTTCAAATTCTGCTTGAAAGGAGAATTTAAGAACGTATTCAAGAGGTAGGAGAGGAAATGGGCATTAAAATAAAGTCAAACAAAACCAAATTTTTAGTATTTAGTCGTGACTTACATCCCGATGCAAAGCTTTAATTGAATGGAGTCCAAGTTGAGAAAGTTCACAAAATAACATATTTGGGAACTGTGATAACGGACCAACTTGATCCAGACATAGACATAAGACGTAGAATAGCAATAACTAAAACTACTTTTATGAAAATGAAGTCATTTCTTTGCAATAACCATCTCAGTTTAGAACTAAGGCAAAGAATGGTTAAGTGCTATGTTTGGTCTGTACTTTTGTATAGTGCAGAAGTGTGGATGCTAAAATTATCGATCATAAACAAAATTGAAGCATTGTAAATGTGGGTTCATAGACAAATGCTGAAAATACCTTGGACAGCAAGAAAAACTAATGAAGAAGTACTAAGAAGCGTCAACACAGACAGAGAACTGCTAAAGACTGTTAAACATCGAAAAATGTCTATCTGGGACATATAAGGGGGGGACATATATATGTCGTGGGGAAGTCGATATAAAATTTTACAACTGATCCCCTAAGGAAAAATAGAGGGCCGTAGAGATGTAGGAAGAAAACAAGTTCCTTGGTTAAAAAACATTCATGAATGGACTCAGATACCAAATGCAGGGCAATTATTCCATATTGCAGAAGATCGAGAAGCCTTTGCAATGGTGAGCGCCAACGTCGGATAATTCTGATATGGCACGCGAAGAAGAAGAAGAAACAAAGGTTTAATATCCATACTCAAATTTTAAAAATTTTAGAATGTATTTTGTCCATTATTTTATATTTTATATGTGTATTATTAATGTTAAGTGTCAAAGCTTTTTATGTAATCACAACGACTAGTAAGTTGCACTGACGAATTAAGATTTTTTATAAATATTTACAGATTCTTCTTATTACAGTGTCTTGAAAAAGGAATAAAACATTCCGAAAGCTAGATTAAAAGTTAAAAGATTGTTTCTTTAACATCCAGGCCAAACTTCTGACCTGCAGTCCTAATAAACTGTGTTGTTTGTTTATATCGGTAGTCACTAATATCCAGTATTTCTTATAATAATAATAATTTCTTATAATAATCTAAAAATATCATTTTGTATCTATCTACTTTTTTGACTGCTATATCTCCACGTCCATTTTCTCCAATGCACTTGCTACTTTTTACAAATTCCCCAGATCAACTCTTTCGGATTGTACTGGGAGTGATATAGATGTAGTCATGATCTGATTCCCATGTTCGTGAAGTAGTTTGTCTACAACTTACGTAACGTTTTGTGGCTTCTTCAGTAGACTAAGACTGAATATCTCTGATTTGAAGGAATCTTTTTTATATTTTTACTTTTACTATTATTTTAACTGGGATTTTGTTCCAAAAGGTTAAGGCATGTTTTACATCAGGGTTCTAAAGCTATTTTGTTGTGGTATCTTATACTAATTACAATGGTATGGCAATTTCAATGGTATGGTCACGTGATGAGAATGGAGGAGGAGCGGTGGCCAAAGAATGCCTTAATGTATGTTCCGCCAGAAAGAAGGAAAAGGGGAAGACCACCAAATTCCTGGAGAAGAGAAATTACAAAAACAATGCAATCTAGAGGCTTAGAAGAGGGAGATTGGAGAAATAGGAAAAGATAAGGTCTGAAATGCGGGAAGCGGCAATCGCCGTAGGACCCCCGTTATATGATGATCTTATAGTAACTACTGTTTTGCATTGGTATGAGGTTTTCCTGGCGCCAGTTTTTAAAAGACTATTTAGTGATTGAATCAAGATAATTTGCACTATTCAATTAGGTGGAAAATATTAGTCCAGCATATTCAACAAACCCACCATTTCCAACATGTACACGACAAAAACACGGCTTTGGGCAAACGCGGCGTCTAACGTCCTAATGTGTACATGGCCTAAGACCGGTCAACGAAATTAATAAATTTTATCCATCGATGAAAATCGTGAAAAAGGCAAAAATAGCACGTAGCAATAGAACGTTTATTTATTTAACAGATTTATAGAAACTTACTACATTTGACGCAAAATAGAAGAATTGTATACGAAAGCTACACTCTTCACATTTCAAACAAATTTTGATTTTTGTCGATAGGACATTACGGTCAAAAGGTGTAAAATATTAACTGTTGACTTGATAGAAATTTTATCTAAACTTGATTTTTCGCTCGTAATTACGTTCATAATCGCCCGTTGCTTCAAGCTTTGTTTCTGAGAGAATGGTTCATTTTATTAAAAATGCAAATAATTGTTTTTGTTCAAAATTGTTTGATCTACAAATTTTATTTGAAAGATGTTTTCTACGGCCTAGATCTTGGTAAATCTATTTCCCCCCTCCTCCCATCCCTCCCAACCACGCAAAAGTGGTGTTTTATGGGTGGAAACCAGAGGGTAGGAGTGGTAATCTCTTTTGCATCTTTTGGGGTCACAAATCCCAAAACTGACATTCTCAGCAAAATTCAGCTTTTGTTATTATCATTTTTAGAGGTCAAATTTCTGACCACTGGACTATGTTGAAATTTTAGACTTTAAGACATATTAGTACTAAGTATTGTTATTGTATTAATTATATTAAATAAGTGTTAATACTTAGAAATTAAATTTTTGAAAAAAAAAATGTTTGCAAGAGTTTCATTGTATGGTTCACTTTGCCAAATGTATGAACTATTAATTCAGCAAAATTTGATTTTTTTTTTTTAATTAAAAATGAAGTATTTATGTGGGTCAAAATAAGTATGCCATTTTAATGTCTGTCCATAAAGTTTCTAAAAACCGTACATTGGGTAAAATTTTTTCTATGAACACAACGAACTCATTTTTTAAAACCAAACCTGCCTTTTTTTAGTTTGAATAAAATAGTCGATTTGGTGGTAGGAGTGTAACGTTCGACTTAAACATGAAACACAATGAAAGTACTATTTAAAAGTTATGACGAATAGAAATTTCAGTCAAACTTCACATCCCTCCCTGTATATTATAACACTTTTTAATGGCCATGTCGTATACAGATCACGACATTGTTTTATTAATCATACAACACAGTGACAATCGCTGTGACATGTTACAAGTTTCCACCTCTATATTCATTTCACAGTAGGTACGAATTGTCGTAATTGTCAAATTGATATTAAAATAGTTTATTTTTTGACGAATCTTCATTTTCATTATATAAAAAACACAATCCATCCGTTGCAAGGTGATATTCTCGGAGTACCTCAGTGTTGCACTGCGATTGCAGCATCCGCAAAAGTTGAATGTTTGGACAGGGATGTTAGGCGAGCATATTGTCGGTCTATTTTTTATCGATGTAAACCTAAACGGGCAAAAATATTTACAACTTTTACAGAATGAAATCATTCCGGTAGTTCGACGCCTTCCCGTTAATTTTCAGGAAGTTTATTTCCAACAGGATGGGTGTTCGGCTCACAACTCTAGAGAAATTATTGACTTCCTTAATCAAACGCTTCCTGATCAAATGGTCTGCTAGATCCTATGACTTAGCGCCTAACGATTTCTTTTTTTTTGGGTTTTCTCAAAGAGTACATTTATAGGCGTCAGTGTGAAAGGGCCACAAACCTAATGAAATTAAGGGCAAAAATACTTCATTTCTCGATAAGAATTACACCAGCCCTACTCCAAAATATGAGGAGAAATCTGTATTACAAATTTGGTTATTACTTAGCACAAGGAGGTGAAATATTTGAGCCCTTTATTCATTAATCTGCTTTCCTAATTTTTAATTTTTGTTAGGTAAATTTTACGAAGTTTGTAGGTTCTTAATCAGGTAGTATTTTTTATGTTTAAGTTTAAAAGAATTTTATTGTTTTTTTTTTTTATTTAAAGTACAACCTATTCTTAAATACTATTAAACTGGGAATAAGCCACAATTAAAGATAAAAATACGTTTATTGACGTTTCAATTTCCACTTCGGAAATCGTTCTCAAAATACAAACAGTAAATTAAACAAATTTTGTTTTTTTGTTACATAGTGAAAAATTCTTCTAATAATTTAATTTTATCTGACTCATTTATATTGACAATTCAGACATACATTATACATTTTAAAGTAGACGACTTTAAAATGATATTGCCAATATTGTTGAGTTGCGCTCCTGGGACGACTTTACTTATAAGATAGTTCATTCGATTACATGAAATCAACTTTAACTTGAGAATATCCGTCAGAAAAAATCATAGCATGTAATTCGTCTTTAAAAGACAAACACAAGACATGATGACAGTAAAATTCTCCTGTTAGTGATTCCATAGTAAATTATGAGGGAAAACCAGGAAAAAACCTCATAATACTATCCCGACATTGTAAGTATTTGTTCGTGAATTTAGTTTACCTTCAACAAACATCAAAATTCTGATTTTATATGTTACGTTATTTAAAAAACATAAATGATGTATGCTCTATATGTTACTGACTTACTAATACTGGTATTTTCTTATTAATAACTTCCTCTTTCAATATTGGTAACCAGATCCTACTACATTCTGCCGAAGAATTTGCGACACAATTGGCCTCATTTAACATAATTAGAGCCGCTTCTTTGATTTTTCTTTTTTTACCATCCGTTTCTTTTAGGACTACATTTGAATTACTCCATTGAACCCTATGTTCATTATCCCATGCGTGTTTACAGATTTGAGATCTATCAAATTCTTTATTTTTAATATAAGATTGATGTTCACTTATTCTAACATTTAATGGTCTGGATGATTCACCTAAATAAAACTGATCGCATTCACAAGGTATTTTATAAATGCAATCCTTTGTCCTTTCTTGTTCATTGTTAGGTTTGGTTTTGGACAAAATAGATCTCAACGTGTTTGTTGTTTTGAATGTTGTTGAAATGTTGAATTTATTTCCTATCCTTTTAACAAGAAAGGACAAAGAATTGCATTTATAAAATACCTTGTGAATGCGATCAGTTTTATTTAGGTGAATCATCAAGACCATTAAATGTTAGAATAAGTGAACATCAATCTTATATTAAAAATAAAGAATTTGATAGATCTCAAATCTGTAAACACGCATGGGATAATGAACATAGGGTTCAATGGAGTAATTCAAATGTAGTCCTAAAAGAAACGGATGGTAAAAAAAGAAAAATCAAAGAAGCGGCTCTAATTATGTTAAATGAGGCCAATTGTGTCGCAAATTCTTCGGCAGAATGTAGTAGGATCTGGTTACCAATATTGAAAGAGGAAGTTATTAATAAGAAAATACCAGTATTAGTAAGTCAGTAACATATAGAGCATACATCATTTATGTTTTTTAAATAACGTAACATATAAAATCAGAATTTTGATGTTTGTTGAAGGTAAACTAAATTCACGAACAAATACTTACAATGTCGGGATAGTATTATGAGGTTTTTTCTTGGTTTTCCCTCATAATTTACTATGGAATCACTAACAGGAGAATTTTACTGTCATCATGTCTTGTGTTTGTCTTTTAAAGACGAATTACATGCTATGATTTTTTCTGACGGATATTCTCAAGTTAAAGTTGATTTCATGTAATCGAATGAACTATCTTATAAGTAAAGTCGTCCCAGGAGCGCAACTCAACAATATTGGCAATATCATTTTAAAGTCGTCTACTTTAAAATGTATAATGTATGTCTGAATTGTCAATATAAATGAGTCAGATAAAATTAAATTATTAGAAGAATTTTTCACTATGTAACAAAAAAACAAAATTTGTTTAATTTACTGTTTGTATTTTGAGAACGATTTCCGAAGTGGAAATTGAAACGTCAATAAACGTATTTTTATCTTTAATTGTGGCTTATTCCCAGTTTAATAGTAATTAATTTACAATGCCACAAGAAAATAGCTTCAGAACAACCTATTCTTATTCTGATTTTTTTTTCTTCTTTCTTGTCTTATTCTTATAAGCTTTGTCCATAAAATTGGTACAATTTTCAGTGAAAAAACATATTACTTATTTACTTATTTATTTGTATGGCTATTAAGTCTAAAAAATAACCAAAAAATTTGTTTTAGAGCATTATAATAAATATACTCAAGAGATGGGATTGCAATAAATCTTAATTCCTATGGTCAACAAAATAATGTCGTTATCTGTATACGAGGTAGGAGTATATAACCTGTATAACAAATCTGCGGAAGTACCGAGCATAATAGTTAACGAAAGCGAAAAAAGGCATGTTTAATTTAAGTTTCTGTTTTTGCAGTTTAATAAAATGCCAAAGTACGAACAGAATCACCTAGTAAAATATCTTGAATTAATATATAAATGTGCGATAGAAGCTTATAAGATAATCCAATAAATATTAAGCTTGCTTTACAAAATGTTCCTGAACTATTATTATATAATATCTATATTAATGATTTTTTTATTAAACTAATATCATGCGAATAGATAAAAAGGACAAACAGAAAAAAACAATATATTCATTCTAACAACTCCAGCAGGAGATTTATTATTTTTAAACACATTTATTATATCTAAAAGTCCTGTCGGTCGTCACTTTTAACTATTAAGTAAGAAATATTTTAAAGTTTGTCTGTTTGCTCTTTTTTTTTTTTTTAATATGACGTGTATCAATTAATAATTTTAAAGTGGACTCACATTATGTCTTGGAGACCACGAATTGCACATTATCGAGGCATCCTCTAGTATTCGACTCTGAAAAAAGATAAACTCACATGAAACGGACATATACACAGGTCATTTTTTGAAAATTTACAATTTTTTCTTTTATTTTAGTTTGAGTAGTTATGTAAACTGGAGATAATTGTAATTCGTGAATGATAATATCAAAATGTATGTTTTAGTAATAAAGATAAAATTAAACTACACCTTATTTAAAGATATCAGAAATGCAGCAATAAAAACTAAATTAGATGGACAAATAGACTGGAAATTAATAGAATGGAATAATATCAATAGAAAATAATCCAGTATATGGATTAAACAGTGCATAATAATAAAAAATAAGAGAAGATAGGAATAGTACATTGTTTACCGGGTAGGAAAAGCTTAACATTCCTGGACGACTGTGAAGATTGCTAAGAGTTAATTAGCAACACAGAGTCTAGGAATATGGGTTTTCCTACGAGGTAAACATACTATTTTTCCGCAAATCGTATAAAATTCGACAGATATTGATTGATTTAAAAAAAAACGCGATAATTTTATTCAAAAATAAATGGTGCTTTGAAATTCCTAATAAAATTACTTGGGTTACTATGGAAACGTATTGAGGTTGAATTGTCAAACTTGACGCTTATAAATTTAATTGCTGGTGTTCTCGAAAGTAAAATGATAAGTGATGATGAAATTTCCATTCCTGGGACTCCTCCAGAGCAGGTTGAGGCAGTGAATACTGCTTCATTAGAATTATTGCCAAAGAAATCAAGAGAAAAGTACGAAAATGCATACAGACGTTTTATGGATTATCGCATGAGTAAAAATACGAGTTCTTTCTCAGAAAATGTTGTAATGGCATACTTCCTAGACCTTTGTTTAAATATGAAATCTTCAACATTATGGGCCAATTATTCAATGCCGAAGTCAACCCTTGCACTTAAACACAATGTAGATATATCTACATACCCAAAACTTCGTTCTTTATTGAAACGGCAAGCTCAAGGTTATAGGGCAAAGAAATCTAAGATTTTAACGAAGGAAGAAATTGAAAAATTTATCCAGGAAGCTCCAGATAAAGAAAATTTATTGATTAAGGTAATTTACAAGGTTTTAATTTCTATTTAGATTATAGCTTTATTTATTTTTTAGGTGGCTGTAATATTTGGTATTTCTGGGGCCTATAGAATGGATAAGTTAGTCCGAATGACTGTACACGATATAGAAGACTTAGAATCTAAGGTTTTAATCAGCATACCTGATTCGAAAACCAACAAACCAAGATCATTTGTAATTAATCAGATCTACTTGAATGTTTATCGAAAGTATGTTTCGTTAAGACCAGAAAATATGAACAGTGACCGATTTTTCTTTAAATATCAAAGCGGAAAGGGTTGTAGACAAGTGGTAGGAATTCATCAATTTAGAAAAATGCCCAAAATAATTGCTACTTATTTGAACTTGGTAAATCCGACAGAATATACTGGTCACTGCTTTCGTCGGTCTTCTGCAACAATATTGGTTGACTCTGGTGCCGACATAACTAGTTTAAAGAGGCATGGCGGATGTAAGTCATCAAACGGTGCTGAAGGATATATCGAAGAATCGCTTAACAATAAGGTTGAGGTGGCAAATAAAATTTTCACAGTACAAAATATTCAACAAAATGACACTTCCACCCTGCATGTTGTCCAAAATGTTTCTCATAATTCTAAGAGTGTTCCTCCAATGTTCAATAATTGTACTAACTGTCAAATTACTGTAAATATAACAAATTGATCTTAAAAATGTATTCAGCAATGACTTGATGTTTTTAAAATATAAATTAATTCCTTATAAGTAATGTGTTTTCTATCATTTATGTAGAACACTAACAACTGTACGGAAATATCATTTCCTTACAGTAAGGAAATGACATTTCCTTACAGTAAGGAAGTCCTGACTTTTTCTTCAAGAAATTTTGACACGAATGTCAAAATTTCCTGGCGATTTGCGGAAAAATAAATATTTTTAACAAAAATGTAAAGAATATTTCACTCTCATACTTTAGTTGTTATGCTCATACCAGATGCCCTTGATACCTCAAAATTTAAATATACATATATTCATCAATTAATTTTTTTATTAATATTTCTAACTTTTTTAACCTGAAATGTTTAAATATTTTATTCAGTAGAGAACAGGACCTTTTTTGTCATCAAACATCCAGTTAACCAGCAACAAGATCTTTTCGATCTAAATGTTTTTCGTTATAGTTTTCAATATTTAAGAAAAAACAGGTAAAGAAATAATAATAAGACTTACTCACAATCAATTTAATTTAACAATCTGACGACCGGTTTCGCTTTCTATAATTTGCAAAGCATCTTCAGGTCGAGATACAAAGTTAAACTAATGCTGCAATAAAATAAACCCAATTAGGGTGGTGTCTCATAAAGATAAAATAAACAAATAAATAAATTAGTTCATACAAATTATAGTAATTATGCCAATATTACATGTCTGTGGTTTTCAAAATGAATAATTTGAATATATAAAAGGTAGTAACAGACAAGGTAAGGCCCACAATTGGTATAAAGTAGCAATCTTTTGTTGTAATAAATTAATAAATGAGCAAATAAATAAAACAAAACAACACAAACATTACTTACATGCCGGTACTCTATTAATTGATGGATGGTAGGTCATGGTTGCAAAAATCATGTATTGTTGATTGGAGAACTTTAATGAGCTATTGCAGTTGTTTTGACAATAAACGGGAAGTTCTTGAGGAGAACAGATTTGATCCAATGAATTAGAGATAGGTATATTGTTGTTGTTTGTCAGATGAAAGTGATGTTCTTTACTATTGTATTAATTAAATTATTTACACTTATAACAGAGATATATTTTGGAATGTGTGTTATTTATTGAGTATTTATGTAATGAAGGAGACAGTTCTATGACAATGAATAAGAGTAGCTGTACCGATTGTGTGGTTGTGCAATTTTTGACTTGCAATTATCAAGTCTATTGGCAAAATTATTAAAGTATTGTAAAGTCAACTATGTAAAAAGGTATATAAAAGTATATAAAATTATTATAACTTAAGAATGATTAGGGACAAATTAAACACACATTAACAGGAAACAGAAACACTAAATGACGGGACAAACATTGAATTTAAAACTAAAACTTGGGGATAGAAGAAACTGTTAGCACTACATCTCACTTGTTGGAAGAAATGAGTTTTTTCATATTTAATCTATTAGATTTAAGAGGTAAATTTGACATATGTAGGTTGAAGTGTGACAGTTCTTCTTCTCTTACTGAATACTGTAAGTTTAGTTATTCAGTATTATGGAGTATGTTGATATTAATGAATGTATCAAAATTTGTTTTAATTTTGAAATCAAAAGTAAATTGATGTTTTAATATTGGCATACTTTAACAATTTTAATTAGTAAGTTTCAAATTCAAAAATTTTTTTATATGGTAACAATGTGAATAATTGAAATACATCATTTGTTATAACTAACCAATTTTAGTCTAAATATTTCAGAACAAATTAAAATGATTATTTAGTAAATACAAACAAGTGTACTTGTAATTGAAAGATATAACAAATTTACAAATTGCCTGAGAATTTTTTTATTTGAAATGATTGTCGGTCTGAGCTATCTATTATGGTGTATGAACATTTCTTAAAATATTTTTATTTAAATTGTAATAATTAATAATTAAATAAAGTAGTAATTGGGTGAATATTGATGATTATTTAAATTTTGAATTCGAGTAATTGACTGACTTAAATCTTGAATAATTAGTTGGTAATACTAATTTATGACAATTGGAACCGGAAATTGATTCCATCCCCGGGCAGCAGGTACACATTTAAACCGGTGTAAAATATATTTTATTTCAATTCTTTGTCTCATACGAACAGACATTCCTCAAACCGACAAGAACACTGGTGAGTTTTTTACAGTAGTTTTAGTAAGAATTTTTAAAAAATTTTTGATTAAAATTAAAATCTGTTTTTGAAAGGTAATATTTCTATTTAAATTTTAAATCTATACAGGATTATGAATAGTATAGATATATGTAATCCGATTACATATATCTATACTATTCATAATCCTGTATAGATTTAAAATTTAAATAGAAATATTACCTTTCAAAAACAGATTTTAATTTTAATCAAAAATTTTTTAAAAATTCTTACTAAAACTACTGTAAAAAACTCACCAGTGTTCTTGTCGGTTTGAGGAATGTCTGTTCGTATGAGACAAAGAATTGAAATAAAATATATTTTACACCGGTTTAAATGTGTACCTGCTGCCCGGGGATGGAATCAATTTCCGGTTCCAATTGTCATAAATTAGTATTACCAACTAATTATTCAAGATTTAAGTCAGTCAATTACTCGAATTCAAAATTTAAATAATCATCAATATTCACCCAATTACTACTTTATTTAATTATTAATTATTACAATTTAAATAAAAATATTTTAAGAAATGTTCATACACCATAATAGATAGCTCAGACCGACAATCATTTCAAATAAAAAAATTCTCAGGCAATTTGTAAATTTGTTATATCTTTCAATTACAAGTACACTTGTTTGTATTTACTAAATAATCCTTTTAATTTGTTCTGAAATATTTAGACTAAAATTGGTTAGTTATAACAAATGATGTATTTCAATTATTCACATTGTTACCATATAAAAATTTTTTTGAATTTGAAACTTACTAATTAAAATTGTTAAAGTATGCCAATATTAAAACATCAATTTACTTTTGATTTCAAAATTAAAACAAATTTTGATACATTCATTAATATCAACATACTCCATAATACTGAATAACTAAACTTACAGTATTCAGTAAGAGAAGAAGAACTGTCACACTTCAACCTACATATGTCAAATTTACCTCTTAAATCTAATAGATTAAATATGAAAAAACTCATTTCTTCCAACAAGTGAGATGTAGTGCTAACAGTTTCTTCCATCCCCAAGTTTTAGTTTTAAATTCAATGTTTGTCCCGTCATTTAGTGTTTCTGTTTCCTGTTAATGTGTGTTTAATTTGTCCCTAATCATTCTTAAGTTATAATAATTTTATATACTTTTATATACCTTTTTACATAGTTGACTTTACAATACTTTAATAATTTTGCCAATAGACTTGATAATTGCAAGTCAAAAATTGCACAACCACACAATCGGTACAGCTACTCTTATTCATTGTCATAGAACTGTCTCCTTCATTACATAAATACTCAATAAATAACACACATTCCAAAATATATCTCTGTTATAAGTGTAAATAATTTAATTAATACAATAGTAAAGAACATCACTTTCATCTGACAAACAACAACAATATACCTATCTCTAATTCATTGGATCAAATCTGTTCTCCTCAAGAACTTCCCGTTTATTGTCAAAACAACTGCAATAGCTCATTAAAGTTCTCCAATCAACAATACATGATTTTTGCAACCATGACCTACCATCCATCAATTAATAGAGTACCGGCATGTAAGTAATGTTTGTTTTGTTTTGTTTTATTTATTTGCTCATTTATTAATTTATTACAACAAAAGATTGCTACTTTATACCAATTGTGGGCCTTACCTTGTCTGTTACTACCTTTTATATATTCAAATTATTCATTTTGAAAACCACAGACATGTAATATTGGCATAATTACTATAATTTGTATGAACTAATTTATTTATTTGTTTATTTTATCTTTATGAGACACCACCCTAATTGGGTTTATTTTATTGCAGCATTAGTTTAACTTTGTATCTCGACCTGAAGATGCTTTGCAAATTATAGAAAGCGAAACCGGTCGTCAGATTGGTAAATTAAATTGATTGTGAGTAAGTCTTATTATTATTTCTTTACCTATTTGATATGGACTCACACAAGCAACACATTCATGATTTTAAGAAAAAACGTTTAATCTGTTTAAATATTATTTTATATATTGCAGTTTGTTTAAATTTAGTTTCACGTAGTGTTTCTATAATTGGCATTTTATTTGTTTCATTTGAAAACCTCTTTTTTTAAATACTTACATTTTTTATACATTTACTTTAAATTTAATATACTTTTTTTCTACAGAAACTTTCTTATTTTCTGGAATATAGATCGTTTTATAGAGCTTGGACAATAAACTTGTTTTCTGCACTAAAAGCTTAACGTTTCTATGTTTTCAGTCTTGTATACCGGTACAAATATTAGCTTTATCATTCCACCATTCCACCAGGCTCTATCCTAAAGCATAATACAGCAGTCGTCCATTACCAGGTCCATTCGATCAAGGGATTAGCTTTGCCATTTCACCAGGCTCGATAACGAAGCACGATGCAGCACTTGTCCATCATCAGGTCCATTCCACCAATACAAGACGAAATCAAGGGTGCAGTACACTCCACCATGTACTAAGCTACTAAGAGACCTGATATCATACTTACCTTCGGCAATTTTCCATCCAGTAGTCATTCAAGGAAGACAGCAGGGCAAGTTAAGTGTTTTTTCAAGCAATTTGTTTTCTTGTCTATTAAGTCATTTAGTCACTCTGGACTACTGGACTACTGGACCTACTATGACCTAGAAGCACATAGAGGTCTATTTATTTAAATAAAATTTTTGTTTAAATTTTGTGTTATGTTTTGATCCCCCTTGTGATCGTTCTTGCTACCATTATTTGTCTTATGATCTCCATGGTTGTCTTTGTAGTGGTAAAGAGGAGATGCATTGACTAAGGTTGACCTTACGATCCAACGATAAGTCAATAGTTGATTTCAAAATGGTATAAACCACGTGGTTAAAACCTTACAACAGTTTAATTTTTTTGTACAACTTTTATCAGTACATTTTTGTAGATTGTATGTTCACTTGCACAGAAGAAATTATTAAATTATTAAAAAAACTCGAGGTAGAAAGTGCTAAATTTGGACTCATGGTTAACTACAACAAAACTAAAATCATGGTTATTGATCGCCAACAACAGTTTCCTGAAACCCAAACTATTGCGGGATGCGAGGTAGTCTCATCTATGATATATCTTGGAGCTCTAGTTAACAACACAGGCAGTTGTGAATCCGAAATTAGAAGACGCATTCAACTAGCAAGAGCAGCAATGAGTGAACTAAACGGGGTCTGGCGTGATCGTCACATTACTATGACAAACAAAAAGAGACTCGTTTCAACTCTGGTCTTTTCCATATTTTACTATGCATGCGAGACATGGACAGTCAAAGAATCAGATCGACGACGTATAGACGCCTTTGAAATGTGGACATGGAGACGCCTGCTTCGAATTCCATGGACGGCTCGCCGTACAAATATCTCGGTTCTGGATGAAATTAAACCGCATCAGCGTCTCTTCAGTACCGTTTACTCTAGAATTTTAAAGTTCTTTGGCCATATCCATCGAAGTGATCACAAAATGGAGCGGTTGGTGGTCCAAGGAAGGCCTCAGACTCAACGCCAACGCGGAAGATCTCCACAGCGATGGGCGGACATTACTAAAAAGCTTCTCAATAAACAGTATACTGAGACAATACATATAACTGATGACCGCGACCAGTGGAGAAATATTATCAATCAAACTGTCCGAGTTGCTGAAGCCCAATTATGAACCACAACACATCTACTAAGATGTTAATGACTGTGATGATGATGATGTTCACTTAGATTTTAATCCCTTGGAAATATTTTGATGTCACACCTAAAACAATTTATATATCAAAAATACTAAGATCGATCTCATACGAACATCTCCACTTCGGCCTGCTTCACTTTTTTCCGTTTCTTACTCTTTGTATTGTTAAGTTCTTCTGGTTGTAGGTTTGCCATATATTTTTTATTGCTTTGTCTTATACCATGATTGTTTTTTTAGGTCTTCATTTCAAACTTGGTAGCTTTGTTTCGAAGTATTTCAATGTTGCACTTCTTTGGTTTGTTTCGACGTGGCATTGTTAGTTTTTGTCTGAATTTGATAACGACTGGAATGTGATCTGATCCTACATTTATTAAGAGTGATTTATTAAGACAAAACACAATCTATTACCATTCAATTTCATTCACCATCTATATCATAAAAAATAACGAAGGCTCCAATATTCGCAACATATGGGCAGAGAAAATCCCTAAGTTTGTTAGTTATTCTAGTAGTTAGTTTGTCAGTTATTTTAAAACTATGTATGCACCCACAGCATCGTTTTTATTAAATCTAACAAGGACTACAACTGCTCCAAAAGCAATTTGCCGGTATATTTGCTCTGTTACCTGTTCCAAGAAAAAGAAAACATAATCATACAATTTTATCGAGAATAGATGAAAAACCCCCACACCCATCACTAAGATCTTATAGGTCCGATTGCACTACCTAATATTACAGAAGGAGTTGCTAGAAATGTAGAACGAGAAAACGACATTTCTTTAACATCCTTTCAAAAAGTTTTCAAACAACATTTCTTTAATGTCCTTTCGAAAAACTTTCAATGCGTCAATAAGATCCAACAGATAAAGTTGTTCCTTAACATCCAAAGCTTCAAGTAGAAATATCTACTCATAATTTCACTAGGCTATGTGGAAAACTCTTAATCTCCTGCGAGTACTAGTATTCAAATGTAAAATCAACTACTATTTTAATGGGAATAAACAACAGTTTAAAATAAGTTTATTGACTTTTCAATTTGCACTTCGAAAGTCGTTCTCAAAATACAAACATTAAATATATTTTGTTTTTTGACAATTGGTGAAAAATTTTTCTAGTAATTTAATTTCATCTGACTTCTCTTTATTGACAAATCAGACATATATTATACATTTTAAAGTAGACGACTTTAAAATGATATTGTCAAAATTGCTGAGTTGCGTTCCTGGGACGACTTTATTGTAAGATAGTTTTTTCGATTACATGAAATCAACTTTAACTTGGGAATATACGTAAGAAAAATCAGAACATGTGATTCGTCTTTAAAAAGACAACTACATGCCGTGATAACAGTAAAATTGTCCTGTTAGTAATCCCATAGTAAATCATGAGGAAAAGGCGGGAAATACCCACATAATACTATCCCGACAATGGTAAGTATTTTGTCTTACGTTTAGTTTACTCTCAATAAACACCAAATTCTGATTTTATATAAAAGTGGTATATCCTCTATATGTTGCTGACTTACCAATAGCGGTATTTTCCTTTTACTAATTTCCTCTTTTAATATGGATACCCAAATTCTACTGCATTCTGCCGAGGAATTTACGATACAGTTGGTCTTATTTAGCATAATTAGAGCCGCTTCTTTGATTTTTCTCTTTATACCATCTGGTTCTCTAAGGACTATACTTGAATTAAGTACAATGAACAATTTTAAAATAGTTGTATGAATGACGTACTCCTGCTTTTAAAATGCGAGCATGTGATTGGTCTAGAGTACCCTGTCAACCTCTCCTATCTAGAGATCTTAATCCAGAACGTCTTTTTTGGATGGACAATTCACAACAAATAAAAGCAAAAATATTTTAAGTTGATAGTTTGCAAAACAATTATATCTAACTTCTAAGTATCAAAGTTTACGTAGAAAAACCGATTATAAGAATTTTGATGAAATTAAAATTTCATCTGAAGTCCTTCAGGTATATATTTTAATATTTTTCATTCAATACATTAAAACGGACAAAAAGCAACACCCGCAAAGAGATAGGAATCAAATCGTTCCCGATAAACCCATCAAGCCGCGAAGTGAATTAAGTGAATCCCTAATTCAATAATTCCTTTCTAGTTTATGGCCCGAATGTCTGCTCGTAACACGTGCGTGTAATTTTGAGTCGCAATAAAGTGCCGGGGGTTGGAATCCTAACCGCCCAAAGCGGCGTGTCGTCTGTCGGACCTTAGACATGGCATAACGCGTGCGGCAAATTGGAATCTTGATAATTATTTGTAGTGGCAGCACTGGCAGCGGTTTGTTTTGTGGGAACGACGCACCGCTTTTACTCGATTTCCTTTATCTTGTACAAAAACGGTTGTGTATGGTTTAATACGTTTACAAAGTGTTAATCATTTTTAACACGATTCGTGGAATAAAAATAAACAAATATATAAGAGAAAAAAAATCGCCTTTTTCTTGTCAATATTTTGGCGAATTTACGATCACTCAATACAAGTCAACATCCGTCTAGTAATTGTAATTGAGCAGATATGAATGGGATCCTCTCTTTATGGTCTTATTGAAAATATTTTACAAATCTTATTTATAGTCTTATTATAAATAAAGGTGTTATAGAAACAGTGCAAAACTCTTTCTTCTTGCTGAATTAAGGGTAACAAAAAATTTCATACAAATCTCCCCTTTGGAGGTTAGTCATTAAGATTGTTCATAAAAAAATTTACTATATGCGATACATTTAGGGCCGACTGTTCGAACGCTAATTAAAACTTGATTGTAATCAAATATTTAATTACAATCAAATACGTCACAACAGCTGTCAAAACTATTAGAATTGCTTAATATTATTATTTATTTAGAAATAAAAACATGAAATTAACATCAGAAAGTTTTTAATTATGGTTTATTTTAAATTAAAACGTAAAATAATAAAATTAAATAAAATAAATTAGTCAACTTAACCTCAAAATGTGACTATTTAATGTTAATTAAAAGCTGCACTAAGTGCTGATTTGTTTACGAATGTAGATCATTTTCAGAAGGTAACAAAGAACGCTTACAATAAGTTTATTGTAACAGACGATCGGTTTAGATCTCTCCAATTCTGTCCATCATCACGTCCCCGTTAACAAGTTGTTTAACTAATAAAGATACAGGGATCAAACTAAGTAGTCTACTAGCTTAATATTCACTTCTGTATTAATAATTTCTTGTACTGCTAATTTATATATATATATATATATATATATATATATATATATATATATATATATATAGATATATATATATATATATATATATATATATATATATATATATATATATATGATATATATATATATATACTGTAAAATGTAAATTATATCGGGTACTGGCTTTTGTATCTGTGATTAAATCTCGATTGTATAGATTTGTCGCTTGCATAATACCTTTTGTAAACTCATTTTAACTGTAAAAATAAAATAATCGTTTTAGTATCATTTAATATTTAAATTTGTAGTTATTTATGTTTCATTATAATTGAACGTATGTCTGTTTATATATAATTTCATTATAATTGAACGTATACTCTTCTTTTGAGTTTGTCTTTAAATAGAGTTTCATATAGTCCTCTTACTTTTATTTTTCTTATGTAATATATATACACAATGTAAACAGGAAAAAACCAACGAGTTCTAAATTGAACATATATATTTATCCTCGCTTTTGGATAGCTTTTAGATATGTTAAAGGCTTTAAACGTCATCGTACGTACAGAAAGCAACACCAGCCTTTCCTCTAACATCCTTTAAATCTTTTAATTTCAAATATTGAATTGTTTGCACATGTGAATCTATTTTTACAACCATGTTTTCCTTTGTCTTATTTAGCAAGTACTTGTAATATACCCATAACTTTTTAAATACTTCACTTTAACTTATTTCTTGCAATTACCATTGTCGTAATCCTGTTCTACTTATTTCCTTTTCGTTTGCATCTGTTTTTTCATTACGAAAAATAAAGGACTTCATTTATTTTATTACAAAAACAAAAAGTATGACAATCACCAAAATAAAATGAAAATACTTCTAACGTAGTAAAGCATTTTTTTTATTTACTTCTACCGTTATTTTTATTAGGTCTTTTAAATAATATTAATAAATAATATTAATAAAATATTAATAGATTATTTGCAGGCATTATTTTTATTGGAAATATTGATATAATTTAAAAGCTTTTCTAAATTATAATAGTTTTAAATCGAGTAAATGTTCTCAATTTCAATTCATTAAAAATTATTAACTGTCATAATATTCTTCGTAAGAAATATTTAGGATAATTATACTTCATTGGTATTTGGAATGAAAAAGAATACCTTCAATAACACCACTGACAGGAATGCGTACACCGATAGTTATACAGAGGTGGTCGTTTGTCCAGAAGTCATCAAAAAAATTACTAAATATTTGCTTTGACATTTCTGGCGGTATTTAGGTCATACATATTATATATACAGGGTGTTTCACGACGATCATACACTATCAATATATCAGAAACTACTTACACGATATTTATGCAAATTGCTTTATGGGGATTACGAGTTATGACGGACTTTACTCACGTGATGCCCTCTCCATAGATTCTAACTCGATGGTAATACATGACAAATTACCAACGACTAAAATATTATTATACTCTAATATTATTTGAAATACAATTGGTTTCTTGTTTTTATTAAAATTATAAAATACAGGATGTTACTGGAATAACGTTACCATTGTGTTGGTAAATAGATGAGTTATTAACTAAAAGTTTGTCTCTATCTGTCAAATTAAAAAAAAAATGAATAACTCAAAAAATATAAAGTATTGATCTATACTACCTTAAATTTTGTCTAGAATCTTATGCAGAATCTAAAAGGGTGTATAC
>OU898279.1:53875318-53890387 GCA_918026665.1 Diabrotica balteata | reverse complement strand
ACAAGGTAAATGTATTATTTTTCAGATTTTCTCACACTAATCTAATCTTAGACCTAATCTTGGAAAAATTAAAATTTAATCTCACCTGCTCAGCACTTTGTTCTTCGATAACCAGCTTAACCTCCAGCGACTGCCTTGTCTCGAGAAAAGCTCTTCGTTGTTGTTTATCCTCGACGAGAAAAGACGTGAGTCCCAACAAATTTGTTGTCATCAGCAGAATACAATTAGACAGGTGCTGAAAAAGAAGTTTAATATCAGCGAAATTGGTTTACTGCAGCGGATGGGAAAACGAATAAGGTTCATGTTCATGTTAGTGAAAAAGAGTACAAATGTTACATAAATTGCAGTGTCTTTCGACATAGAAAATTATAAGATATTATTTTGATTTAACATTTCTCTTATTTAGTACAGTCAATGTACTAAGTACATGTACATTTAAGTTTATGTTGAAAATTAAACTATATTGTAAAACACACTGCTGGTGAGTCGTCCAATGATGATCTTATAAAAGGTTGAATGTATCGTATACATAATTAAACTTAGTGTTAGCGCTTGTTATTTCAAAGTATTTTATTTAAAGTCCCAATAATTATACGGATTAGGCTAATAATTATATCGAAATTCCGATGTCAAAAAATTACTGAGATAAAATTAAACAAAATTATTAAGCACATAGCAGTAAACAATCGGTACAACGAACAAACAATAAATAAAATTTAAAATCATAAACTAATAAAAACTTCAGGGCGTTTAGTATTTCCACCACCAGATAAAAATCTAGTACCTTCTACATAATTTCATATAATAGTCAAGATATTAACAAAAAATAACCAAACACATAAAAAAAGGTAAAAATAACACAAGCTTTTAGAACAAACAGCAACAGAGCAAATATATTATATAAAACAAGAGTTAAAAGAAAAATTACCTACACAATGGTGTATACAAACTTCAATATGGCGACTGCCAAAACTTACATCGGTCAAACTATAAGAACTATTAACAAATGTATAGCATAACATAAGGAGTTCAAAGGAGTAGTGATGCGCAATATAAGGTGTTGCTTCCTGATAACACCTCTATCCACTCCTACTCAATTTCTTTCCTCACCTCCAAGAAGTGTGACTTAATCACACGTGTGGTTCCTGGCAAACCTGAGCAACCCTACCGGAGATTGGGTAACCAACCCCAGTGGAAATAGGGTCAGGAATGACGAAAAAGGCAGAAATGGTCCTCTGAAATGGGGGTTGGGTATAAGGCTAACAACCCTATCCTAGAAAACGCACATGTTATGAATGTTCGAGAAAAGAAAACCGGACTGATCAAATGACGACGACTGCGTTAGAAAAAGGTACACGATTTAAGAATCGCGACATGGAACATCCGATCCCTATACAGATCGGGAGCATGGAGATCTCCAGATGGGGTTACAGTAAATAGATTGATCATGTTATTATTGACTCTAGACATCGCTTAGAGGTAATAAACGTAGTAGACGAAAGGCAAATGCAGACTCGAATCAGTACCTAGTAGAAAGTAGAATAAGACCCAGAATCTCAAACATTAAAAAGGATAGGGATCCAAAATTGAAAAATATGAAATAAAAAACTTAGCAGACAACAACAAAAAAGCAAAATACTAAGAATATATAAGAGAAAGGCTAGAAAACAGACAAAAGCACGAGGATATAAACAAAGAATGGAAAGCGTGTAAAAACATCATATAAGACGCTGCCAAAGAGAACCTCAATCTACCAGAGTCCCTGGCCAAAAAAGCTCAAATCAAGTGAAAGACAGTGGTTTAATGAAGAGTTTCCTAACATAACAGAGAGGAAAAATAATGTATATCCACAACTACAACAACGACAGAGAACGCGAAAGGCAGAGGAGAAATGTAGAATGCTAAGGAGGGAAGAGAAGAAAATACATAGAAGAAATATAATAGAACACATAGAAAAAGAATTTTAAGAAATGAAAGAGCTAAATAAACCATCAGAAACTGGAAAATTATATCAAAAACTTAACAAAAGTAGAAAATATTTTAAAATAAGAACAATGATTTGCAGAGACAAAGAAGGAGATATAGTAACTCAACAGAGTGAAATACTACAAAGATGGATAAAATTCTTCAAAGAAAATTTTGAAAAAAATGAAGATCCACTATATGATGGAATTATACTGGATCAAACAGATACCAGAGAAATAATTCCACCTTCAGTACCTGAAATGCAAGAAGCAACTGAAAAACAACAAGTCGGCTGGATTAGACAACATTAGCGCTGAATTCATAAAAGAAGGCGGAGACTCTGTATTGAATGCGCTACACGAACTAACAGTGAACATATGGAATAATAAACGACTGTCACAAGACTAGATTACCAGAGTAATTATACCACTACGTAAAAAAGAAGCTCAGCTTCAATATAAAAACTACCGGGCAATAACGCTTCTAACTATGGCACATAAAATACTGTCAAATATTGTGTATGACCGATTGAGACCATATGCGGAACAAAAAGTTGGGGGATATTAATGTGGTTTCTGAAGGCAGAAGTCCACAATAGATTAGATCTTTATCTTGAGGTAATTCTTGGAAAAGACTAGTAAATTTAATATAGACACACATCATCTTTTCATTGATTTTGAGGGTGTATATGATAGCATCCATCGAGAATTTTTGATCCATGCACACTGATAGAGTTTAATATTCCAACTCAACTCATTGAGATAGTAAAAGAAACACTTAAAGTACAAAGCAAAATTCGAATTCAAAATGCACTAACAGATACAATCCATGTGAGAACGAGCCTACGACAGGAATATGGCCTATCGTGCATTCTACTCAACATCAAATTACGGAAAATAATTATAGGGTCAAACGTCAATACCAGAGGAACAATAATTACAAAAAGTGTACAAATATTGGCATTTGCAGATGATGTTGATATCATAGCTAGATGCGAAAAAGAGATGATAGAAGCATTAAATGCGATAGAAATATCGGCACATAACAGTGGTCTAAACATTAACGAATTAAATCCAAATACATAAAGGCCAATTTATTTATTTAGCGTATGGATAATTACAATAAGATAAAAGTAGTATTTAGATAATAATTATTAATTATTAATTTTGTTCAAATTGGAATTGTAACTTAAGTTAAATATTAAATATTAATGTCCAAGTTGCACAGCCATTCAATTGCACAGGAGAACACTCTGCAAAGTTTTGAAGGTCTCCGCTGTATCTGCGGATTGGGCAATCCGCCATGATGTGTTGGATGATCTGTCTCGGGAATCCACAATCACATTGTGGGCTTTCTGCATGACCCCATCGGTATAGAGAATCGGCACATTTACCATGACCCGTGCGTATGCGATTTAATTTTGTCATATAGGGCGTGGCAGGTTTGATCCAGTAAAGCCGATCGACGTACTTGTTATTTTGATGACGTCTGGCTCTGTTGTTGGCATCCATCTTTTCGTCCACTGCTCTTGCTTATTGTAGCTATCACCCATTCCCTGAACGGATTGGACAGGGGGTCGTCTGGACTTTAGTCTTTGTTGGTTTCGTGCGGCGTGCGGAATATACTGGTGAATTGGCAGACGATTATTTGCCATGATTTTCTGATATTCTCTGACAAGTGCTGCCGTTCGTCGAATATCTGGAGGTGCTATATTGCTCAGAATTGGAAGCCATCTTAGTAGAGTTGATTTAATAGTACCAGATATTACTCTCATAGTGTAATTTAGTTGAACATCAATCTTGTTGACAGGAGCGCTATTTAGCCATACCGGTGCGCAGTATTCCAATAAAGGCCAATAAATTGACAGGACAAAAAAAAATACTGAATCTGACAATAGGAGACTATAACTTCGATAGCGTGAAAAATTTTACATATTTACTAGTTGCCGCAAATAGCAATGTCAATGAAGAAGTTAAGAGAAGAATACATATCGCTAATAAAATATATAATGGACTAATTAAACATCTAAGATCTAATAATATCACAAGAAAAACCAAATGCAAATATACAAAACCCTGATAAAATTGTTCCTTGTATATGGATAAGAGATATGAACACTGTCAAGAAGTGATGAGAACCTATTATGTAAGTTTGAACGAAAAATCCTTAGTCAGATATATAAGGGGGTGAAAGAAGAAGGACATATGGCGCAAAAGATATAATTTTGAACTATACACAGCATACAATGAACCCGACGTCATAATATCCATAAAGATCGGACGTCTGTGCTGGATGGGCCATGTTGAACTGCGGATATTGAGGCAAACACCGGTAAGGAGAAGGTCAAAGGAAAGACCCAAACTTAGATACATGGAACAAGTGGAACAAGATCTAAAAACACTTAAAATTACCAACTGGCAAAACAAAGCAAGGAACAGAATAAAATGGCGGAAAATCCGAGAACAAGCCAGGACATGGAAAGGGTTGTTAAGCTACTGCTAATGATAATGATAGCATAACATAAAAGGGCTTTCAATAATAGAACAATAGATTCTACGTATGCACTTCACCTCCTAGACCAGAATCATTGTTTTAATAACGAATTTTAAATTTTTCTTTGGCATCTCATAGAGGCATAGAAGGGAATGAAGAAGCAGATACTAGTGCGCGTAACGCTATCACCAGTGACGCATTAGAAACAGAGTGTCGAGTGTCGCAGGCGATCTAAAAGTTTATTTCAAAAATAAGGTGTTAAGTGCGTGGAATCGGAAGTGGAATGACTCTAGTTCGAAACTCAGAACCATCAAAAGTGACATTTTTTCGTGGAAGTCCACAGCCAGAAGTAGAAGATGCCAAATTATTATTACACGTCTACGATTTGGACACTGTAGGTATACTCATGCCTATCTCTTTGCAAATAGTGAACCTCCAAAATGCGAAACATGCAATACAGTAGAGATATAAAGCACTTCTTGATAGACTGTCCTAAATATGTAAAGCAAACGACAGTCTTAAAATTTGCCAAATAACCTGAAAGCACTTCTCAACAAAAGTTTAGTTCCGAACAATTTATTAGGTTACTTAAAATGTAAAAATATGTTACACAAAATTTAACTTAATTAATTGTTACAAATGTTCAATTGTTCACAAATTGTAATTAATTGTTACAATGATTGATTGTTACAAATGTTAAATTTAATATAATTGCAAAAATGTTACAGGAATCTCGCTAATAAGCTTTGCTACTTTGGCTCTTTTAATAAAAAAAAATGTTACAGTAAACTGTTTACCCAAAGTTGACCACTTTGTTGCCATCTTAATTTGTTAATAACTAATCGTATTTATAAGAGTATTACAATTGAGTTTCAAAACCTTCTATAATAATATTTACCTTTCTTTAAAATAGTAGATCATTTTATTAGTGTATATGTTCTATTTGCAGCGTGTTTAATATAAATGCATATAGCAGTGTGTTGTAAACTCCTTTTTGAAACCAAAGTTACAGTTTATACGTTTATATACAAGCCCGATTGAACATGATAGTTAAAAGTTCACTTTTGCTTGTTTAAATTGGAACATGTAATGCAGGTGAGTGGTATAACAATGTTAAGGGCAAAGTTGTAATTGTACTGAAAATTGATAGCTTGGGTTTGTACAGTTTTCTCAAATACAAACAGGCCAACTAAATTTTGTTTTTTGTACCACGAAATTGCGAGCATGATGCCAGTTACAGTAACTATAACAATTTCGAGAATATAGTGGTGTTTAGACAGAAACAAAAGTAAAGTTCGATGTGATTAAAAATTAGTTTAGTCACTGCAACAAAAAATATTTGTTATCTTATAACCAAAATTATAAACAAATCAGTGCAAAAAGAAATAATGCACTAAATTCAACTAAATAAGTAGTTAAGCATGAGGAAGTATCTATAACGAGAATACTTCATCCTTTAAAACCAGTTAACTTTTATTTATTTAAACTCTAAAAGGCTTTGTCTTGTTTGTATTTAAATTTTAAATTTATAAATGTTCTTTTATCAAAACTCTGGTTAAAACTCCTTCCTTTGTTCTGCCTTTACGAAATCTTTTGATTGCCAAAATTTGCTTGGCTATGGTTATCCCGATGAATAATAAACTTATTTTTACTTACAAATACTACAAAACTCAGATACTGCAAACGTCTTCCAATCAGCATTCCTAGTCGAGAACTGCTACCACTTTTTAAACTTTTACTTACAAAATCTCAGGACTCAGTGTTTTCTCTAAGGTCAACAAACAGATAACCACAATGTTAGTTTTCAAATGTCAATCAATTTTTTATTGTTTATAGTTTATTTGTCTTTCGGGTTTGGACCGTGTCATTTGTGAGTGACCCAAAAGTGGGTTCATCTAGACGTTTTGCTACAATTGTATGTAGCTTCTTCAGGAGAACAAAGAAAAAGAAATCAAAAGACATTAAGATGGTAGTTAGCAACGGTAACTCAGTTACTCAACGCAACTAGAGGCGAATACTAACTACCAAGATGGGCATTTGGTCACAGTAACTCAACTACTTAACGCAGCCAGAGGTGAAAACCAAATGCCAGGACAGGGATTCACGTCCAACAGCTCAGAACACTAACGCGTCGAGAGGCAGGGACGTGAATCCCTGTCCTGGCATTTGGTTTTCACCTCTGGCTGCGTTAAGTAATTGATATACTGTGACCAAATGCCCATCTTGGTAGTTAGTATTCGCCTCTGGTTGCGTTGAGTAACTGAGTTACCGTTGCTAACTACCCATCTTCCTGTCTTTGATTTCTTTTCTTTGTTCTCCTGAAGAAGCTACATACAATTGTAGCGAAACGTCGAAATGAACCCACTTTTGGGTCACTCACAAATGACACGGTCCAAACCCGGAAGACGAATAAACTATAATTCTGACTCTGGCCGTGGAAGCCTACGATTTCATTCAATTTTTTTATTTTTTATTTTTATTTATAGAGCCAGCAGTGGGAAACACAAATATTATAAAATGTATAATAATAAAATCCTAACGCAAAAAATGTATTGATTACAGTGCGCAATTCTGCGTTTAATATTGTGTCGCCCCCTATAAAACGGTAAAATCGGTTGTAAATAAATTAAAAAATAGTCATTTTTTGTGTAAAATTTTCCGAATTCAAATTTGTAGTCAGAAAACCTCTAAAAGTATTTGTAAGCTAAAAAACGAAGGAAAAGCGCTAAAAAATTTGAAAAAAATTAAAAAGGATGTTTTTGAGATATGAATTTTCCAAAATTAGCGCTTTGTTTCGCATTTTTGTAGCTTTACATGACCTCATATGGCAATTTTGATACCGGGATCGTGTTCAGCGGGAAATTTTACATTGAAAAACATAAAGTGGATATTTGTTTAAGCATATTTAGCTCGCTGTACTAAAAAAATTGGCGAGACACGAAAAAAAATTGATAAAAAGCGTGAAACTTCAATAGCTCACCACGGCCGTCATTTTGAATATAAAGGTCTAAAAATTTGACAATCATGTTTTTTGTCTAGTACATGTGTGTAAAATTTCAGCCAAATCGGAGAGGGTGACCCCACCGACTTGTCTCGATTATTGCTGGAATTACCCTTCTAGTGAACAAGCATATTATTGATGTTTCTTAAAAATGGTTTTCTGATTAACTGTAGGTCTATAATAAGCCTAAAAAGGATCAGTGTGATCTATGTTTTAGTTTCAAAAATGATAACATTGTACAAAATATATATGACAATCATATCTCATTTTATTCTTGCCATACGCTATTTGTTTAATTGTAACTTTGTAAGATGGCAAGGCTCAAAATGATAAATAAGAAACAACCAAAGAAATGGACAAAACCAACTAACATTCAGGAGTTCGAAAAATATATTGGGAATTCATTGAAAGATACAACAACAGCTGACATTAATATAATGAACAAACAAATAGTCAACACAATGCAACAGGCTCAAACTAAATATTGTCCGACAAGCAAAAAAGATAAAAAACTGAGTCAACCCACGAAAACCCTTATAGAACTAAGGCGAAAAATGAAAGGAGATAACACTGCAAGCAAAGAAGCGATAAATCAAATAAATAAGACGATCACAAAGGCAATAAGAAAAGACATAAGAAACTACAATGTAGAAAAAACAAAACAGGCAATAGAGAAAAATAAGAACATGAAAGTTTTGAAGAGGAGCGTACAAAAGGGGAAAATAGAAATTAACAAATTAATACGGTGCTAGAACATGCTTTTAAGAATTTGGATTGGATGACAAAGGGAATAAAAATAGATGGAGAATATCTAAACAACTTACGTTTCGCCAATGATATACTTATAATAGCTGAAGATCTAGGTATGGCAAGAGAGATGGTACAGGAACTTGTGTGGCTACAGAAAATGTAGGTTTAAATATAAATATCTCGAAAACAAAAATCATGACCAATTTGGTGCCCAATCAGAACATCAGTATTGGTGGGAAAGAAATAGAACTCGTAGATAGATATAAATACCTGGGACATGAAATTATGATTGGCAGAGATAACCAGACTCATGAACTGAAGAGAAGAGTCGGCCTTGGGTGGGCAGCATTTGGAAAACTGAGAGAAACTTTTAAAAGTGAGCTGCCCACATGCCTAAAGAGAAAGGTATTTGATCAGTGTGTCCTCCCAGTCTTGACGTACGGAGCAGAAACACTTACCTTAACAAAAGCAGCAGCTACTAAACTGAGAGTCACGCAGAGAAGAATGGAGCGGTCCATGTCAGGAATAACTCTCCGAGACAGAATAACAAACGAAGACATCAGGAGAAGAACCGGAGTGACTGACATCATCAAGAAGATAGCCAGACTAAAATGAAGATGGGCAGGACACATAGCCAGAATGACAGATGGGCGATGGACAAAGAGGTTATTGGAATGGAGGCCAAGGGAAGACAAGAGAAGCGTCGGTCGACTACCTACAAGATGGACTGACGATTTAAGAAGACTCAATAAAAACTGGATAAGTGCGGCGCAGGATAGACGGGGTTGGAAACATGAGGAGGACGCCTATGTTCAGCACTGGACACTTGAGGCTGGATGATGAAGACGGCAAGGAAGTTAAACTCCTCTTGACGTGTCTTTAATGCTCCTATTCCTTTTGTGTTTTAGTTTATCGGGAATAATAATTTAATGACAAATTTATTTGGCATTTTATTTATTGGATTTATTGGCATATTGACAACGTTGTTGGCTTTATTGGACTTCTACTGGACAATTTAATCAGAACATAGGACCACATGAAACTGCCTGCAGCTCTCCTGAACTACAACATTCAATTGGAGGACCTAGCAGCTAGAGAACACAAGTAACCCATACAACGAAGCAATAAGTATTACATCAATTATTAAGCTTTGGCAGGGTTAATTATTGGTGTGTTTTTTTAAAGTCATAGTGGCCTAAAGCCACTATGATTCTTTCTATGTACCGAATTTAAGGACCTTTCATTAAAGAGTTAACTGTACAGAGAGATGGTAACATATTTCAATAAGGACTTGTTGGACCTTATAGGTATTAGTAATAGATGGTTCAACATAACAATGAGGTTGGCTTCTATAGGCCTAAAAACTGACAGACTACATTTTAAACAAATAGATCATTAAGAAAGTTATTATATTAATGTAATAGGGAAGGTTCTACTTGAAATACTTTCATTACTTATGAAATTTGCCTAGTAAAAATAAAATTTTATTCTTGCAATGAATACCCTGCGGTCAAAACTATATAATTGTATTTGCTCTACTGGGTACTATATAAATATGATTACAATGAACCAAATCAAATAAGATTTTCTAAATCAAACTCAACAGTTACTTTAACCAAATTACCTTCTATTTCTATCTTTGATTTATTTTCGACACCTGTTATTCTTTTGTAGTCTTCTCTCCGAATTTTGAAGAATTTTTCTCCTTCGGGCTTCCCTTCTAGCTTTAATATCTCCCATACTGATATTATTACAAAATTAAATAAAACTGTACATTTCTGTTGTGTCACTTTTGGCCAGTAGCATTGAAAATATTCGCAAAGTAGGGTTTTGCGAATTATTGGGGTGTTTTTTTTTTATTCTTTTAAATAAATATGTTTGGTTAAAAGTTGTTTATTTGCTATCAACTGAGAACTTGGATTTAATCCCTACTTTAAGACAAGACAAACTCACCATTGATATACTGAGCTAGGCAAGGTATAGACGATAAGCTCCCATGGTTAATTGAGGTATAATTTTTACAATAGTACACCAATTCTCTTTAATAGTCTTATCGTTACAAGTTTTAATATAAACATTTTCACAAAGAATGAAATCGTTGATAACGATTTACAAAGTAGAAATCGAAACATCAAATAAACCTGTTTTAAAGGAAAACTGTGGCTTATTCCCGATAAAAATAGTAAATTTCATTAAAATGCCGTAAGAAAATATCTTCAGAACAATGGGAAAAGTATTATATTATAATATCTTTAATGATAATTTTGTACGGTATCAAGAATATAATATGATAAATAAAACTGTTTTTTTACTTTTAAACATTTTTTTGTGTTTATAATTTTTAAAAGAGAAGAGGTTTATCAAAACTAGCCTGATTGGCATATTTATAAAGGCTTACTACCCAATTAAACTTATATTCCCGGTTTCCAAAGTTAATTTACGTTCAGTGTATTTTTCAGGCACCCTTACCCTCGTACATAAATAACTTTTAGGAGAATATACTGTCCTAGTCTGGCAAACTAATCAATATTTCGTGAACTTTCGACCTTCTTCAACATCTTTTCTAATTAAGAGCCTATCTAGGTTTGTCGGTTCTTAGTTTCTCTTGCTTTACTTGTTTATCTACTAACATAGGTACTTGTTAAATTGTTGGTGAGGTGCAATATTTTTAACTCAGAAAAAACTCATTTATTTTTTCGTTTTATTTATTTACTATCATATTAGTTGGCCCACTAATGGAATTTGCAGTTTGTTTAGGTCGATTACCATAAACATAATAATATAATCTGCATGTTTTTATAAGTTTCCGTATTAATTAATATGGCATTTTTATTAATATTTATTAAAAACATTACTCTTATGCTTTTTTTTATTTATATTCAAAAATTTACTAAACGTTGATTTTAAATATATATATATATATATATATATATATTATATATATATATATATATATATATATATATTATATATATATATATAGTACAGGTTGTTTACAACTGTCATTGTTTTCCTGTCCCTAGTTTCCATCGTTTCCTATCTCGGGTGTCGGCTTCATTTAGCTGTCTTCCTTCCATGGCTTCATTCACGTCATCTCGCCAGCTTCTTCTTGGACGCCCTCTTTTCCTTCTTTCGGTTGGGATCCATTTTAATATTTTCTTTGGCCACCTCTCGTCTGCCATTCTGTTTACATGACCGAACCAAGTTAGTTGTTTTTTCTGGACTTCATCTATAATGTCTTTTTCTTGCTCCATTCTACGTTTTATTTCTTCATTGCGGATTCTGTCCATCCTTGTCAATCTACAGCTTCTTCTCATAAAATCCATCTCGGTAGCTTGTAATTTTTTCCTGTTTCTTTTACTAGTGTCCCATATCTCTGCTCCGTATGTTACCACCGGCTCAACCATCGTCTTATATATTCGTTTTTTCGTCGTTCTTGTGATTTTTTTATCCCAGAGAATGGAGTTTAGGCATTTGGTAATGTTTCTGCCTTTGTTTATTCTTGTATTTATTTCTTCATGGCTATTTCCGTCTTTTGTAAACACTACTCCTAGGTATTTTACTCTATTTGTTCCTTTGATTTTGTCACTCTCCAATGTCAGGTCTTCGACTGTATTTTTCCCCACTGAGAGATATTCGCATTTTTGTAAGTTCATTGTCAGTCCACATTCTTCGTACGCTGTTTGTAGTTTCCTAACCATATAGCTGAGATCGTCTATATCTTCTGCTACCACCAGTTGGTCATCAGCGAAGAATAGTGTATAGAGAATATCCTCATCTATTTGTATTCCCATATTTCTGCATTGTCTTTGCCACTTTTGTAGAGATCGATCCAGATATATTTTAAACAGCGTAGGTGATAAACAACATCCCTGTCGTAGCCCTTTCGTAGTGTTGAATTTCTCACTAAGTTTGCCACCTATTTTAATTGATGCGGTGTTGTTTACATACCACTTTTGAGTTGCTATTATTAACGAAGGTTTTATTTCCATGTTTTGCATTTCACTCCATAAATTATTTATCGGCACGTTATCATATGCCTTTTCAAGATCTATCAGGGCTATATGTGTTTCTTTGTTTCTTTGTTGTCGCTTTTCGATTAATATTTTAAGTGTAAATAGATTATCTATAGTCGATCTTCCAGCTCTGAATCCGCATTGTTCTTCTGGTTGTTTCATACGAATGTCTTCTTCTATGAGGTTTCTAAGTATTCGGGAGTACAGTCGTCCTATAGTGGGGATGACAGCAATTCCTCTATAGTTTCTGACATTGTTTCGTGCTCCTTTTTTGTATATTGGGGTTATATAGGCCTCACGCCATTCTAACGGGGTCTCTTCTCCATTCAGGCATCGTTGGAACAGATCTTTGAGCATTTCCCACAGTTTAGCTGAGCCGTATTTAATAAATTCTGGTGAGATGTTTCCTGGGCCTGGCGCTTTTTTAAGTTTAAAAGATCTTATCGCTTCTACGATATTTGTCATGTTCAATTCAATGAATTCTGATCGTATGTCTCTGTTTGCATTTTCGTATTGAAAATTTTGTCGTCCTTCTTGTAGTAACTGTTTAAAGTAGTCTACCCAGTCTTTTTCTGTTATGTTACTTAAATCTAATTTATTGTTGGTTGACGTTTTCATAGATTTTAGCGTTCTCCAGTCTTCTGAACTTTTCGATCCTCCAATCATTTGTTCTATGTATTCGCATTTCTTTTCCCAAATCTGTTTTTCCTTTTTGTTACTTCCGTTTTCACCAGTTTATTTAGGTTTTTATATATTTCTTTAGAGGGGTCGTCTTTTTTATCTAGATATGTTAGGTATGCTTCTTTTTTCTTTTTTATCATTTCATCTATTCCCTTATCCCACCAATATGGTTTTTGTTTTGCGCGTCTTTGAGTGCCTATTGCCTCTTCTGCTGCTTCTTTAATACTGTGTACTATGTGCTTGTATTCTTCTTCTATTGTTCTATTATATATTGTTCTATTTTCTATTACCAGTTTTCCATCTAACCTTCTTTGGTATTAATACTGCACGCTGTTATTTTCTAGACTTTGTAGATTATAGTGCTCTTTATTTGTTGTTACGTTCTTATTTACATTTGCTGTTTCGTATTTTCCCAATCTCGGTATAGTCATATTTTCGATTACTAGGTAATGATCACTTCCACAGTCAGCTCCTCTCTTTACCCTAACGTCTAAAACTGTTAGTGTTGGTTTTTGTCTCATTATAATATAGTCGATGGTGGATTTCTGGTCTCTAGAGCGGTGTTTCCAGGTATATTTGTGTATATCTTTGTGTGCATAGAAGGTGTTTGTGATTCTTAAATTGTATTGTTCGCACAGTTCGCACATCTATCAGTCTTTCGCCATTATTATTTCTTGTAGGTTCTCCATGTCGTCGTGTGATTTTAAATAATTACGTTAAATCCAGAGGTACGTATGAAAAAATGACACCAAAACATTAATATTATATTGTCTTCTTCTTCTTGTAGTTCCTTCTCCTATCGGAGGTTGGCTATCATCACAGCTATCCGTACCTTATTGGCGGCTGCTCTAAAAAGGTCTACTGAGCTGCAACTATACCATTCTCTTAGGTTTCTCAGCCAGGAAATTCTTCATCTTCCTATGGATCTTTTACCTCTGATTTTACCTTGCATTATGAGCCTTAACATCCCATATTTCACTGGTAATGTGGCCTAAATATATAATAATATTGTCAGTTAATGTCAAATGTATTTTGTAGTAAAATAAATGACGGTATTATATTTTGATTTGATACAGAGCAGCAACAAGCCGCATATACGTATTTCGATCTCTTTAGATCTCCTCAGTACGGTATAGTTACTACTCCATATCAAACCAAAATATTTTCCCGTCGTAGATTATAGTTATTAAAAATAACTATTTACGGACGTAACTACGCCATCTAAGAACAAAAAGAGAAATCATACGATTTCTACCTGGCGAAATCGAATTCAAATATAGGCCGCCGTGCTCCCTAAGACTTGCGAAGCAAACAGCTTGATGAATGCATCGGCAAGGGAGTCTAAAAATTGCACTCCAAATGCCGTTCATCATGGCCTATATTCGTAGTGAATTCGATTTCTGGTACTCCAAATGAAGTAAATAAACAAAATAAATGACGGTATTATATTTTGATTTGATACAGAGCAGCAACAAGCCGCATATACGTATTTCGATCTCTTTAGATCTCCTCAGTTCGGTATAGTTACTACTACCATATCAAACCAAAATATTTTCCCGTCGTAGATTATAGTTATTAAAAATAACTATTTACGGACGTAACTACGCCATCTAAGAACAAAAAGAGAAATCATACGATTTCTACCTGGCGAAATCGAATTCAAATATAGGCCGCCGTGCTCCCTAAGACTTGCGAAGCAAACAGCTTGATGAATGCATCGGCAAGGGAGTCTAAAAATTGCACTCCAAATGCCGTTCATCGCCAGGTAGAAATCGTATGATTTCTCTTTTGTTCTTAGATGCGTAGTTACTCCGTAAATAGTTATTTTTAATAACTATAATCTACGACGGGAAAATATTTTGGTTTGATATGGAGTAGTAGTAACTATACCGTACTGAGGAGATCTAAAGAGATCGAAATACGTATATGCGGCTTGTTGCTGCTCTGTATCAAATCAAAATATAATACCGTCATTTGTTTTGTTTATTTACTTCATTTGGAGTACCAGAAATCGAATTCACTACGAATATAGGCCATGATGAACGGCATTTGGAGTGCAATTTTTAGACTCCCTTGCCGATGCATTCATCAAGCTGTTTGCTTCGCAAGTCTTAGGGAGCACGGCGGCCTATATTTGAATTCGATTTCGCCAGGTAGAAATCG